>NC_024127.1:14309245-14387729 GCF_000346735.1 Prunus mume
GCATGTTGTTAGGGGTTTGTTTTTTTTGTTAAGTAGTTGAATTATTGTGGAAAAATAAAAGCTGTGGTTGCATTGGCTGCTACTACTACACCAATGTGAATTCCTAAGGAGTGAAACAGGTTGGAGGAGACTCAACATGACATACGTTGATCATTGAAGTATGGGGGCAGGGCATGATAGTCAAAGATTTGATGGAAAAGATGGCCTTACATAAGGCTAAAATAGGGAAGAATAAAATAGAAGCTTAATTGAGATTTTGATAATGATCAACCACATGTTGTATCTGCAAAGCATGAGGACTCATTTGTAGCATTCTTGCAGTCATTCACTTTGATGACATTAATTATTTGAAATTGTATGCTCATAAGTCATATGCATTTTAGAAACTGTTGTCATTTTGTTTGTGACACTGGTAGTCAATAACTTCTTAATTATCCTGTGTTGGCTTTATGCATGTTCTCATTTAAATTTTTTAGTTTCATGTGGGATATGCACAAAGCACTCGTGTTAACTGTGATTCCTTGCCTATAATTTTTCAGCCATTCTGGCAGCCACATAACAGAACGATTGCGAGAAGAATTCAAAACATGGGTTGGAGAGCTGACGGTGGTCTTTGGCTTCTTGTTCGTGGAGGAGGACTTTATCTGAGTAAAGGTACAGGGGTAAGTGAATAATGCTTTACCCTGTAACCTTAAGGTGCAAGAAGAATTCACCCTATAACCTTGGTGTTCTCTTATTGTTGAAGCAAAGTTATTGTTTATTGTTTCAGTTAACAGAGGAGTTTGAAGAAGTTCCAGTCCAAAGCCGGGGTTTTGGCATTCTTGATGTTGGGTACCGATCAAAGGTAATTCATTCATTGTAAATGAGCTTCCAAATTTAATCTTTCAACCTTCTAGTTTCTGGAACCCATCTTTTTACATGTTTAGTGACTGTTTGTATTATACAGGATGAAGCTTGGGCAGCTGGGGGGAGTGGGATTTTGTTGCGAACTACCAATGGTGGCAAGACATGGACCCGTGACAAAGCAGCTGACAACATTGCAGCAAATCTATACTCTGTAAAGTAAGTAGAACCCTTCAAAAAGATTGTCTGTGTTTGATATTTGTAATTTGGTCAAATCGAACATCTTCCAAATACAAGGCACACACCTTTGTCTTGTCAGTTATTAGTATGATCTCCTTTACCCTTGTTTACCACTTCAAAATATAAGAAAACTCCAGTTGGAGGCCAAAAGAACAGATAAAACCACGTGGATTTGGAATCTCATAGATATATTGCACCAAATCGGAAAGAGCTAGCAATTCAATGGAAGGTCCACATCACATGAGCATGAGCTCTTGTTTATCTGTAACAGACAAGCTCTTATAATTCCTGTATTGGTGCAGGTTTATCGATGACACTACAGGATTTGTGCTGGGAAACGATGGCGTCTTGCTTCGGTATCTTGGATGAAGTTGTAGACTTGTAATTTACACGCGGTAAATTTATTTGTGGCTCCTCTTGGACCTTCTTGGAATATCTCATTTCATCATTTAGAAATTTTGGAAAATTTTATTTATTGACATGTGCATATATGCAGGTTGATCAACGGTGCTTGCAATTTTGTACTGCCTGCTGATATACATATATGATCAAGTATCAAAAGCTGTGAAGAGGGGGTCAAAGTGTTAATTTTGCTGTAATTAATACAAATATGAATTACCATTCGACAACAAATATTATGTCTATAGAAATGGTGGTTCTTCCTTCGGGGTCAATGACTCAATGTCATGCTTTAGATGTGAAATTTGTTTGTCACCAGCATCACCACGATATCTTTATTCCTTTCTGAGACACAAATACAAAATTTTCAATTCGGTAATTAGCAACTCTCCTTTAATCGGATTGTTCATAATTCTCTTCCAAATTCCAATGTACTAAAATTACAAGGGAAGAGAGCAATAGTAATAATAACAACGTAAAGTTGCAGTCAAGCCGCTATTACGATTGAGTTTCTCTCTCCATCCGCAGCGGCCCGTGCTTTGTTCCGTAATATAGTCAATGAATTAGGGGTAGAAACGACGTTAAGAATTCCTTACATTTCCAATTGGTTCCCCAGGGAGTTATTTGCAAATTCTGTTTTGGTGGACCTTCGGTGCAATGAACAATGATTTTTCTGGTCACATTGCAAATTAGCAATGATGAGAGGATGAAAAAGAAATCGAAGGAACGGAAACTGCTGACAAAACGATAACCCCAGCTTCTTACTCTTTTTTATACTTGTAGCGGGAATTGGAAAGCTCACCCACTGGAGGCCGCAGCTCAACACCACCACCAAGGTCTTCTTTTCTCTCTCTCTCTCTCTCTCTCTCTCTCTCTCTCTCTCTCTGTGGTAGTACATGTGTTTGAGGAAATGCTTCATAGAAATGTTACCACCCCCCACTGGGTCATTTAAGCAGGAAAAATGGTTCACAGTTCCATTATTTGATAAATGGTGCCTAATACCACTATTTATTGGGTTTGCTTGTGAAAGCCTCATGGAGGCATAGTAAGGAAAAGTGAGATTTCATTAGCAGCTTTAAGATTGAGTTTAGTTTTCGTGAAAAATATAAGAAATAAAAGAAAAGTGAGATTTTTTAAAATTAAATTATGTTTATATTTAGCTGTTCCAAGTATATTTCAGCCCTCAAATTTTATTTATTTATTTATTTTGGTATATCTCCAATTTGAATTAAATGAGCCATAACTCGTGATTTCGCAGACATGCTTATGTAAGTGAGAGAGGGGAAATTAAAGGAGCAAAGCAATGATACTTTGTTCTTATAGTCCTTCAGCTCCAAGCTCTCATCTTTTATCGACCGACTTTTCTCAGTCTTTTAAGAGTCCCATACTCCCTCATCCGGTACGTGCTGTTTTCTTTATCATCTTCTTTGCTATTTGTCTGTTTAGTGTTCATTATACTTCCCATTTTGCTTTTTGTCCTGCCGTATTTCTTTTCCCTTGTTATGACTATTTAATTGTGCTATTTGAATATTGTGATTAGTATATATTATCATGTGGATGTGCTTCTTAACTTCTATCAAATGTGGCTATTTTGTTCAGAACAACTGTTTCTATTTCTATTCTCATGGTTGATTTCTTTTATGCTATATTGACTACATAAAATGCGTGTCTGTTGAATCTCTATGTACTCAGTGTACGCAGCAGAGAAGACGGCTCGACCGGTCTCAAAGAGCTTCTAAAGTTGTTGCTTACTATGGCTTGAAGAAACCTCCTTATAAATTTGTAAGTATACAAGATAAAACCTGTAATTGAACTACGTACTATGTGATATTTGTTCTTAACTGCTTAAGTAACAGAGAACACCCCATTCGTAAGGCCCAGTGCTAAACCAATTTTACTGACTTGAAATCAGATTGGATAAGTCAGATTCAAGTATCACATTAGGTGCATGATGCATGCTTGATACATTCTAAAGAAGTTTGTTGGTTTTCTATTTGCCTTTGTTAAAGTCTTATACCTCATTGGCCTTGCAAGATATTTTGGTAATGCAGTCATTTGGTTTCTGAAATTCGTGTGGTGTTGAATTTGATTCTCTGAAAGCCTTACTTGTTGGAGTTATCCATCTCATGCTGTGCCGCTTATTTTTTGTCAGTTCTTAAGCTCTAAACAGGCTTCCAAATGCTGCATCCTTGAAATTTGATACAAAGCAATTTTTGGAACATATAAAATATAATATGTAATTATACTACAGATACGTATATGCATAACATTCTACCTTGCAATTGTGCCGTTCAGTTTGCAGCAGTTTTTAGAAGTCTTTCCATGACCAGTGATCTTCCTTGACTGAACTGCACTGTTTCTCTTTGTAGGATGCTTTGGAGCCCTATATGAGTCAGAGGACACTGGAAGTTCATTGGGGAGGCCATCATCGTAACTATGTGGAAGGTTTGAACAAACAGTTGGAGAAGAATGACATACTATATGGCTACAGTTTTGATGAACTTGTCAAGGCAACATATAATAATGGGAATCCTTTACCTGAATTCAACAACGCTGCTCAGGTATCTGCAAGATTGTTAGCTAATTTATGTACTTTTCTTGACTGGATCATTTTCAAATGGTTTGATGAGCTTTCTTAGGAGTCACTGGTCAATGATAGGAAACATTTAGATTGAATTTCTTAGGTTTAAATGTACTACTACTACCTGACAGCATCTAATCTAGTCATGTAGCCTGGAGCATAACTGTGGCTTTAGCTTGTTCAAATTTTCAGTTATCCTGATTGATTGTTCTAAATGTTTTGTGTAGTTTCATATTCTTTGGAGACTGGGAATCAAACTTACAGTCCCGTTTTGGGCATATCATTTATAAAAGTTTCAAATGGACATGTTCTTGATAGTTGATATTGAACAACAAGGCAAATTTACTATGTTTTCCGTCTCTAATTTTGGGATTATAAGATGTTCTCCTTCAACTTTATCCTTGTAGGTCTGGAATCATGACTTCTTTTGGGAATCCATGCAACCTGGAGGCGGGGACATGCCCAAACTAGGCGTCCTTCAGCAGATTGAAAAGGATTTTGGTTCCTTTACAAATTTCAGAGAGAAGTTTGTGGAGGCAGCACTTACACTATTTGGCTCTGGCTGGGTTTGGCTTGTTTGTAAGTCCTTTCTTAAGTTAATTTCTGAACTTTTGTGAGTATTATGCGTTTAGAATTTCTAAGAATGAAATTTCCTCGTATTCATTGTGATGGTGTACGGCTGAGTCAAGCAAGGCCTATCACGCTGTGTTCTATTTGTTTTATGTTTGTAGATACAAATAATGATAATTTTTTTAGTATTTGAGTATCAGGTTGTATCTTGCTTGATATTGATATTCATGGAAGAAATGCATAAATATCACCGAGTGTTTGTATTGATCTTGTGGCCTTGTTTTGCTAATCAACTCCTCTGGTTACTGATAGTTTTCCTTGTTTCTTTTTCCCAGTGAAGAGAGAAGAGAGACATCTTCAGATAATTAAAACTTCAAATGCCATTTGCCCACTCGTCTGGGATGACATAGTAAGTAAAATCGACTTTTCCCAATGTTATTTTCTACATTTTGATTTCAAAAGTTGGCATTAATCATACCTTGTTCTGCAGCCCATAATCAGTTTGGATCTCTGGGAGGTGTGTAAATGCTCTCTCTCTCTCTCTCTCACTCTGTATCTCTCTTTGCTATGTGCTCTCCCTCTCTCTTGTGGAGAGAGAGAGAGAGAGATGAAATTTTTTCTTAAACATGCTGATAGTGTCTTTGCTCTCTTTCTCGCAGCATGCTTATTATCTGGATTACAAGGTATGTAGTAGTATCAAACTTGACTTTGTTTCCACCAGCTGGCCCTATTTTTATGATGTTTGGGTATCTTGTTAACAGAATGACAGAGGGAAGTATGTGGATGTATTTATGAACCATCTTGTGTCTTGGAATGCGGCAATGGCACGCATGGCCCGAGCAGAGGCCTTTGTGAATTTAGGGGAACCTAATATCCCTGTTGCTTAAAATGCTGTTAACATCAAGTAGGTACTGCGGCTAACTGTAATGAAGAGACTTCCCTTCTAGGTTTATGGGGGTCCCACGGAGGTTGAGCTGGATTTGGATGTTGTGCTATTTCGTTTATGCGTGTCCTCACGAATACAAGGATGTACGAGAGATGCAAGCTTAGAGAGTAACACTACAGAATAGAGGAAGAGATTGTGCATCATCGTATGCTATTAGAGAAGAACAAGTGTTTGTGTTCCTATTTCTATGCGCATTGCTCATTGTAGATTTCGTGTTTGTTAGCCTTTAGTAACCTTATTACAGCACTTCCACCCATTTGCCATGGAAAATGGCAAAGGGAGACAATGGTTGTTACTATTCACGTAAATAGTGTCAACCCTTGCAAAAGGCTTGTTGTGTTTCCATCCATTATTATGGCAAATGGTAAATCTTATTCACTTTAATTTATTTATTTTTTTACTTTAAACGATTAATTTGGATAAGATTTTCTATTACCATGTGTCAATATTTATTATAAAATTCACATCTCACATTTCGGATAAGATTTTCGATTGCCACGTGTCCATATTTATTATAAAATTCACTTCTCAAATTTCATCATTTAACCAATTAAATAAAAGACAAGCAATACAACCTAATGGTTTTTATCATTTAACCAATCAGTGTTGCTTGGTTTGTAGTCATGGAAAAATTTTCTTCTCATAACATCCCTTCGTTTTAACTTCCAAAATGACTTTGTTTCAGGGGACATATGGCTCGTATTCATGGCCATAGTTTCTCGATCCTTCTTGTCCATGTCTTGTTTGTGTGCATACTTCTTTTCTCTTGCAAATGCTTCATCTCTTGCCTTCTCATCCACATCTCTTTTCATGTCTCTCTTAATTCTCATTGTGCCGTTCAGAGCAATTTGCCCCGAAATTTTTGCAGTATCATTAGTGGAATTACTCCATTTCTTGGTTTTTGCCGCCTTTCTGCCAATAAGTCTTGGCTCCCTTTGGTAATGAGTCTTGATTCATTGGGGACTCCAACGGCGATCCGATGCAGTTGAATCATGGAGCAGCATTTCATTCAACACAATAGTCGGACCCATAGGAATAATTTTGAATCTCGAACAATCTTTCACCACCTCCCAACATTGGTGATTGTTGAAATATTTTTTACTTTGGTCAATTGCACTTAACTACATTTGTGCTTGCATAATCTATAATAAAAAAAATCTATAATAAAAAAATTGGAAATGCAAGAAAATTTCAAAAAAATAGGACATTAAATTTAATAAAACGACAATTACAAATAATTTACCTCACCTCTTCGAATGTTATCTCTTGCTTTTGCCAATGCATCTCTCCATTTCCCTAACTCTTTATTAAAAAATTTCCACCTATTAGCAAATGTCATTTTCGTACGAGCCGAACCCGATCTTTCATAGAATTCGACATGAATTTTTCTCCCCATATGAGAGAACTTCATCTTGTTGCCCGTGATCGGACAATGACCAACTTGGACCCAACACTCACACAACAAAACATCTTCCATGGTTGTCCACGACTTTCCGGCTTTGATGGAAGATGTCATTTGTATTTTTACACAAATGAAAATTGGAAAGTGAATAATATTGGAAGAAGAAGAATTTGTATGAAGATTTAGTATGGAAAGTAAAAAATATTGGTACGTATTTATAGAGAAAAAAAACTCATAATTTTTTGGTATTTTTTGTTTTCGTTTTTTTAAATTTCGAATTTTTTTACAATTTGTTTAACACGAAAAATGGCAGCCGTTGGATTGGAGGACAAATTACGAACGAACAAGCCACGTGACTTCTAGTCGTTGGCGGAAAACAGGCTAGCGTCAGCGCACGGAAGTTTCAAATTTTTTTACCGTTGGCATCATCAGCCTTCAGTCACTAGCTTGGGCTTGATCTACCTTTGGGCTTGCCTGGGTTAGTGGCCCCCATCATTTGTCCAGGCTACTCGCTCGCGTTGGAACCTAGAAACTGGCCTCGAGCCCCTTTTTACTCGGGCTGGCATGCAGCGGTGGAATTGCTCTTAGGGTAATGCTATACTTACCACGTAATTATTCCACATTTTAATACCATCTCACATGGCAGTTGAGGTGGACATCCAACTCATTAAAATTATATTAGTTTTTTTTTTTGACATATCAATTTCTTATTATTTTCATTAATTACAAAAACCTAACCTTACTGGATTAGAGACTCTTCAATTTTCACGTTGTCTGTCGACCTCCCCCAATTCCATCTCTCCCGTCTTCCTCTCCTCCCATTGCCGGCACTCTGCCGAACCTATGCAGCAGATCCATTGCCTTTTCACCGCTGCAAGACTCCCTCCTCTTTGGCTTTTTAATCAATACTCATTGTTAGTATGAAAATGTCTTGGCATTTCCTAAAACTTAGTGTAAGTTTGGAAGTGTCTTTTAGTTAGAGGGTTGAAACAAAATTGATATCTCTTATTTCCAAAAACTGCAAGATTAAGACAGCTCAGTAATCCCTGAATTCCAGAATTGTGACTTAACACATATGAAACATTGATATGAAGGATAAGACATGTCATTTCACATACATACATGATGGGAACGTTTTTGGTATTTAATATGATTTTATTTTCTTATTTTTTTAATAAATTAGAATCCCATAATGAGCTCATCTCATTTAGGAAAATTTGGCCTAAATCAATTTGATTCTCCTACTTTTATGTTTTAACATTCCTTTGATTTTCTAAATCGTTTTGGTTGTTTAGAAATCTTTTATCAATTATATTATAATATCAAGGAGTCAAGATGTTATTAATAGTTGTCCTAAACATAGAAGGATTCCTTTGATATTGTGATTAGTCAAAATCTTCCTTCTTCAGCAAGTGGTTGATTTTCACGTGACTTGTATTTAGAATATTAGAGATTTGGGTTAAGCGTAAGTTTCTTTCAGTGAAGAAAACTTATATAAAAACAAGGTTTTGTGTTTTTCCAAATCTACAGCTTTTCAACAATAATTTTGTGTGCTTAAACGTTTAAGAAAGCTGTGCTTTTATTTGAGATAAATCATCAAGTATTCCATGTTTACTTGGTGATTTATCAAACACTTTTATTATTCATATTGCATTCATTTGCATGTTCGGTGACTCATACGATTGAGAGCACCAAGACCTTTACAGCGGTTTTTCTCCGGTGAGCTTGAATTTATCGTGACCAGTATCGGATTCAACATAAGGAGAGTTAGAAGAACTCCTGTGAGTTTGAAGCAATTGTGACCATTATTGCGTTCAACATAAGGAGTGTCGAAAGATCATACCGTGACAGAAGTTGAGTTACGAAGAAGTCGATAAACATTATCTAGAATGTGTCTAGGATTGTGCGAGTACTTCTTGTAATCATCGTTCTATAGTTGATTTGTTTTGAACTGAGGAATCCTGTGGATTTTCTTTAGAGGTGGAGTTTTATTACGTAAAATAATTCTCTGTGTATTCCTTTATTTTATACTCTACACGTTTAAGGATTGATAAGCCATATCAATCATGCTACTGAAATTTATTTTTATTTATTAATGGTATAATGGTCCTATAAGAGGTTATGGAGGTGGTTGGGGCTGGTGTGCATGGAGCAGTGTTATGACCCATCAACTACCATTGACCATAGACTATAGACATCATCTCAAAGGTGGACTAACCAAAAATTAAAGGAGGAGAGAGTGGAGCGGTGGCGGATCGATGGCAGAGGTCCGGCGAAGTGCCGGTGATGGGGAGAGGGGAGAGGACAGGAAGAGGGAGAGAGGGAATTTGGGGAGGCCAACAGATAACGTGAAAACTGAAAAGTCTCTAGGGTTGAGACTACCTCTCTTTGCCAAAGTAACGTGTGTTTGTTGATTCTGTATTTACTAATCATCAGTGTGCAAGTGTAAGGCAAGCAGTAGAAAGATGGCCTGACGATTTGGTCCCTGCCTGCCTACACTAATAAAGTAGGCAAAGAGAACACCGCCCACCCTGAACACGAGATTAGGATTTGGCAAATAAGTCAGTTTCTTTTATTATTCACGAGAAATTCTCCGCAAGTTCGATGCTTTTCTTTGTCAAAGTCTCATAGACTATGAGACTTTCAGCAGCAACATGGCATGTAGAGTTTCTGCCCTGAAAACTGAAAACGGCGACTACTTGTAATTGTCGTTGACTGGTTGTCTATGATGAGACGAGAGCAATTAGCGCCCTTGTCTGTCTTGGCAGTTAACCATAAATCAATATTCCTTTTTGTTTTCTTTCTAATACGAATTTGGACACCGACACCAAGAAAGAAAGAAATGGTAGAAATTTGAAAAGAAAGCATTGACCCTCGACTTTGCGGCAAAGTTAGGCAAATCATTACATCTACTAAGTTGTTGAATCGAACTTTTGGAGTAACCAAGCTAGATCTCTTCTAAGTTAACGATGTATCTAATATTGGAGTCAAATGCTGACTGAGTTGTTGAATCGAAACTAATCTTGGGAAATTATGTCCAGTCCAATCACCCTGTTAATCCTAAAATTCTTCCTGGCATGTGGCGTATTCCTTGATTTCCGTTGGCTCAACGGAACGGAAGGTCAACAAACAAAAGGCAGCCCATTTTGAGAACAATTGGGCTGGGCTGGGCTGGGCTGGGCTGGGCTGGGACTGACTGATAAGAATTTCATTATTATTTTCAATTTTATTCATACTTTTTTAATTATATTAACAATTATCAAACTACCGCTCGTTTCTCAGTTAAAAACAAAACAACAAAAAGGGCAAAAAAACAAAAAACGAAAAACAGAAAAGAAATCCGAATCCAAAAGCAGGGGGCTCTGCCAGTTGTAAGTTGCAACTGAAATGGGGTCTGAAACAAAAACAAAATTGTCAGATAAAATTAGAGTATAAATTAAGTATAAATAACACGGAAAATAATTATTAATAAAATAATAACAAACCCAAATAGTCCGAGTGTGGGCGGGCGAGACATCCCGAATCCTCCTTAATTCTCCTTAATCCTTAATTTTTAATTTTGAGAGAGAGAGAGAGAGGCAAAGAGGGACTCAATTTCAGGGAAGAAGGGAGGAGAGAGGTTCTCAATCTCACCTGATGATCAGAGAGATTCTGAAGGAGCAATTAGCCAACGAAGCATTCAATTGAAGAAAGCGCACGGTGCATCTTTGATTGCTACATCAATCAATCTAATCTATTACCATTAGATCTCTCATTGTCTGGGGTGGGGGATCCCAATTTTATTTGACGAATTCAACGATCTCGCTCTTATGTTCGTAATTGTAATTGATTTTGGATTTGGAGAAGAGATGAGATGATTAGGAAGACGACATCAGATTGTGATTGGCAGAAGATACGCAGATGGAAAGCCACTTCTGTTGTCATCATGCAGATCAAGTGATTTCATCATCCCATTTACATAACCGATATCAAAATAACATTAAAAACGATTCAATGTCGTCGTCTTCTTCCTCGTCACTCTTTCTGCCGAGTTCTTCCCCGCCGCCATCACTGCTGCAGCAATCTTATTCTCCGCCATCTTCGTCTCCCGCTTTGGTCGGTGGAGTTGGAGGAGGAGAAGCAGGTGCAGGTTATATAGAACACGTCGTTTCCAAATTTGACACGCTTGCTGGTGTCGCCATCAAATACGGCGTTGAGGTACGTACTTTCATTCCTATTTTCATTTCTTCATCTCCGTTTTTTCGTTTCTTTTTTCCTGTCAATTGGACTTCTTATGCTTGAATTACCATTTAGAATTGCTAGGTTTTCTTTTTCTTTTGTTGTGGTTGGTTAATTGAATTTGAATATTTGCTGGATGCTGAGAAATATATAAGGCTGATAGCTAAGGCAGTCAATGACAGTGCGTATGATTCTTTGAGTTCTATTGTGCTTTTTATTCCAAGGGGTGTGATTGTTTTGTCTTGATACTAATGTGTATGTTCCTTTTCCCCCAATCTAATATCAGGTTGGTTTTTGTTTGCTGGTTTTTTCGATTATTGAGCTTCTTCTTTTTTTCCAAAAAAAATAATAATAATAATTTAGTATTTTTTATGATATTGTAGGTGGCCGACATCAAAAAGATGAATGGCCTTGTTACAGATCGTCAAATGTTTGCCCTCAGGTTTCTTCAGATTCCACTACCTGGGAGGCATCGTCCATCCCCTTGTTTATCAAATGGTTCCAACACACCATGGTAATTAGATGTCTCTACTCTTAATTGGTTTTACTATACTTTCTTCTTCTTTGGTAACAACTTGTGGTTTTGCCAACCATTCTGCTTCTTCTTGCTACTGGAGATTACTTTGGGTCCATAAACGATATCTAAGGCCCCACTTGTTTAGTGTATCTGTGGAAGCCCTCTTCTTTTGGATATGCTTTTGGTTTTAATAGTAGATATGAGGACTGGGTTTTAGGTCAATGTTGTGTCCATAAACATAATTAACACCTCTAGTTATTCGACTAATCTAGGGTCGAGGATCTGGAAAGACTGTTAGGAAATGCACTTCTGGAGCAGCACCCCATATTTCTCTGCTGTATATTAATTAGTTCAACAGGCATTTATGTCACATTCCAGATGTTGCTTCCTTTTCTAAAGGGGAAGCTTCAATCACAAAGTTTACTTATTTTGGGATGCATTTTAAGGTGATTATTTAGAAAACAATCTTTCTTTTTTTCTTCTTTTTTACTTGTGTTTACTCGTAGTACATTTCCCTGCAAAAGTATATCTGCAGGTTTCCAAAGCATATGTCAGGATTTTGTTACAAGATCAATTTATAGATTCTGCTCTCAAAAATGTCTATAACATGTAAACTTAGAACAACAATAAGTATTCAGTCTCTTCGTACTCTATTAATATTGCTTAAAATTCAAGTTATGTAACAATTTAATACTTCGAAGTGGATGGTATTGCTGGTAGTTTCTTCTTTTACTTGTTTTGTTTGTGGTTCCTTTGTGGCTTACCGTGTTGACACTTATTTACACAGCCAGACTAGCTCTGACCAGACCCCACCCCGCCACACACAAGGTGATATGTTTGAATCATTCCGGTCCCTTAGAGTTACTCCTCAGCGGAAAGCCTCCCCGGCTATGGACTCTTTACAAAGTTATTACGGGCTGAAACCAAGAAATCAGAACCCCATAACTGAAGGTTTTGAAATGGCAGTCTACAAAAATGGAGGTGGCCATTATTTAGAAAATGGACACTTCCTTAGAGGGTCGCCAGCTTCTGACAAACCTTTCGGCCAACGTCGAAAGTCAAGAAGCTTAGTTAAGCTGGATGAGAATGGTGAACTTTCGGATTCCATGCCTGGTATGGAAACTAGAGAGAGTGACTCTGATCAATTTGGTGAAAAACTAATTAGGAGGCGTCAGAAATCAGAAGCTGACTTTTCTCGCACTCCTGAGATGCTGTTGGGAGATAACAGTGGCAGTGGCAGTGGCACTGCCGGGTTTTCAGCGTTTACAGGGCAGTGCTTGGCCCTTAGACCCAAAGCAGCTAATCGAACGGCTTTAGGAACTGATGTTGAAGCTGGTGGCTTGAATCCTATACCAGTGGGTTTGGGTGATTCTTTTATAACAGACGGGTTGTCTGGAGTGAGGAAGTCGTCAAGCACATCAAATTTGCAGGATCACGACAGTAGCAGTTCTGCATCCATCTGGTCAACTTCCAAGTGGAGTTTGAAGCCAGATTTACAAGTATTTTCAACTGCAGCCATTAGAAAACCAATATTTGATGGTTTGCCTAAGCCAACAGGTCGAAGAAAGGCTGCACTTGATTAATTCATTTGATTGTACTCTAATTGCCAATTTTGATCCATGTTTTTGCACATGCATTACCTGCTTTCAAGGGGTAAATAGAAAGAAAAAAGAAAGGGGGGGAAAAGATTTGAATAAGACCCTATATCATTAATCATTGAAATACATGTGAATTTCCTGTTAGATGGAAAACAGTTCCAAGCTTTAGGAAGAGGTACCAGTTCAAGCCATGGATGAACGCTTGGAAGGAGCAAGCGATCACATGCGCAGTGCGAACAAAAGATTACCGGATATTTGCCAGACAAATTTGTAAGCATTTGGCCAGATTATAGAAGATGTATATTGGTTCTGGCTCTCCTTGGGTTTCTGGGAGGATCTGTTTATAACATCATATATCATACTAGCTATTATTCTTTTGTGTTACTTTCGCACGGAAGCCACAATCTAATGTTCTTTATTTCTGATCTTGTTTCAGCAGTTTGTATGTCTTCATGATCATCAATGTGCTTACTACCTCTACGTAAAATATTGATCTTATCAATGTACTCGTATCCTGTTGATAAGTTTTCTTTGATAATCTCAAATTACTCATGTCACGCCGTTTTATTTTAGGTTTATTTTAGGTTTATCATCCTCGGCTTTGAATGATCATTTCATTCTCTGTTTTGAAGTCGATCCATCTTTCATTAAAGGTGCAATGTATAACGAAATCATGATATTCCTTTGTATCTGTACTTAGAAACTAAATACAGCTTAGCAAATAGGCTGTACCGCCGCGAGTGAGACAGTAAGTCCATAAACAGTGAGGGTGGTGGTGTTACAATAACAACCAGTATATTTTTTGGGTCGGAAACAATGACAACTAGTTTAAAGGAAGAGTCGTCATAAATACAAGACTCATGGTCCATGGACGATCTGAAATTCTAAAGGAAAATACATCACGTGCAGTGAAATGAATTACAACTTGGTGCCGAACTTGCCTACTCTCGTCGTTTGTTTCTCTTCTGTAAGGTAACGAGGAACATATGAAAGCAAAGAGTTTAGCATGAAAACATTTTGAGAGAGATATATATTTAATTCATTTAAACCAGCAAAGCAGGCAATGAAGAAATTACCATTCCGCAGCTGAAATCCTCCACCATCCTACCCGGTTCCATATTTGGTGATAAGGAAGTCTACAAAACCATCAAAATTCATGTGTTTTCGCGCGGATGGGATGGTTATTAATTCATTTACCACAACCACCACAGTCGAATTTGAGCGGCAGAAAAAGAGTTTGGATGCATAGACGTCTTGCCCGCATGGCATTGGCATCGGCATTGGCGGAGGTGACAGTAATATCGACACTTGAGAATTATTAAGCCCCAAAGGCCCTAATCATATGGTTATTATTGGCTTCAGAATCAGACGCATGTTTGACACACCTTCCACCAATCCAATGAGTGAAATGGATCACTTCTCGCTCTCCAGCCTCATAAAAGTTAGCCCAATTTCATTTACAGAAATAAATAAATAAATTCATGTTAGTAATAGCATACGCATGAGCTTCATGTCCGTTTCAAATGAAGACCGAGTTACAATGTTTGGGAGCAGCAGAAAACACTGACTCATTCATATTATTAGATGCAACAAAAGGTGGACATGCTTGCTGCCTGCCTGCCGCCTGCATTATTATCTACGGTTGAGAATGCAGGAAAAGGAAATGAAATATTGTTTTACCCTCGTTACTACAAATACTTGAATCAACATGACCTTGACCTCTCAAATAAAACAATGCCTAGGGCCTAAACCCCAGCTCCAAATGGGTGGCAGTGGAAGTAAAGATTTTCAACCAATCTCTAAACAAAAAATAACGAGAAGAGAAAAAAAAAAAAAAAAAGACCGAAAATGAATCAAGGTAAAAAAATGATGAAAGAAAAAGAACAAAAAAACCAGAAGCAACAGCAGTCAAAGAACCTCTTTTCATTCTGTGATGCTCAGTGTACAATAGAACATAATCAAACATAATAGTGTAAACAAAAATGCTCGGATCGGATGTTTGAGCATTAAATGAAAAATCACTGCTATTAAAGCATCTGTAAGAACTATCAAATAAAACTTTCAGCAGTTATAAGGCATCTGTAATTTCTTCAAAACATTCAGGTACATATACAGTTGCATCAAAACCGTACTCAACTAACAATATTTATGATCCTTTTCTTGGTCCAAAAATCCATGTCAAATATGTACCTGAATGGTTTACAGCAATGTGTATCTGCCAGGAAGTAGGATTCCTTTTCCTTTGACAGTGACAAAACCCCAAAAAATGTATCTGTTTTAATCTTTTGCCAAAACCTGTAACAGTATGCGCAGTTATGATGTCATTCCAAACTAAATTCCCCATCAACAATAAAGGTAAAACCACACAACTCGTCAAAACTCTCAGTAAAATATTTATTTCTTTTTCTTCTCATTTCCTACTTATTTCCATTCTTCTTTTCAGCTATTTTATCTATCATTACAATTCCACGGACTTGCATGTATTTTCAGATGTCATCTACTATAATTCCAGAATCTTAAAGGGAAAAATAAGGCCTTACAACCAAACCTTAGTCTCACATTAAAAAAATAACATTCCAGAATAATTACAAAACACACATGGCTTTTACACTTTTATTGAGAAAAGAAAAACATAACAGGAACTAGGAAATCCAAACAAAGGAGAACTCATGTGCAAATATCTACACAAACATTTTAAACACTACCATAGCACAAAATGCTTAACATCGACACTACAGAATGCACAAATTGAGCCACAAGTACGGTACCACATATTACAAAAAATTAACACTAAAAATAAATGACATGGCATTGACACGATGCAACATCAAGTAAAATTAATTAAATTAATTTGCACAACATGTATACAGATAGCAAACACTAAAACAAAAATCCACATCTGTTGCACTTTGAATTAACCAGGTGTAGAGTGAAGGCATAAAACAGAGATGTGCCTCAAACATAATAAGTCAAGAAATTTTTTGAGTTGATGTAATCCCAAAAAAGAAAAAACAATCTTTAAGCTTCCTTTCTCAACCATAGGACAAATATTGTGGTGTTATAACAGCGGCAGATCAAACAAGAACTTACTTGTTTCTAGATGAATTTGTTTCAACAAGTAGTAAACAACACACCAAACAACATAACCCAAGTTTTGGTAACTTCAGCTTTACAGTAAAGGTTGCAATGCTGATAACTGGTTCTAAAAGAGAAAAACTTAAGCTCCAACAAAAATATGGCAATGATCAACTATATGAAGAGTATGTACTTCCCACATTCTAAATCTGATCAAAACAATCAAGGCTGGTTTATTCTAACAACCATGCATAAAAAGTTCGTCCTACACTCATCTAACATAACTCCCTAGCATTAGAAATCCAAATTTCATCAACATCTCACAGGCTGCCCCAACCTGGGAGCATTCACTTATCATATACCTCCCCTTGTTACAATAAAAAATATAAAAGGGTATCTGAAGATGATATTACCGCAGACATTCATTAAGTTAAACCAAATATCTACATATACTCAAATATGAAAAGGAAAACAAAGAAAGAGAAACACTGTCCAGAATCCAATTTCAAAGCTTAACTCAGATAACTAACATTTCACCACAATCACAACACCCACCGACTTCAACTATTATATAGAACTTTTTAGCCAAAATGTATGGAAGGAATTATTTGCACATTGCAATCACCGTCTGAGTAAGCACACACTAACCACTTTATAAAAAGAGATACCCATTGCGACTTGCATAAGGTGGTAAGGATTTGTGGTTTGGAAACCAAAAAGGAAAATTTGAAGACGAGTCCTAAAGGTTGAACACAGCTTCCACCAAGTGTTTCTGTCCAGGAGTCTTTTTTTCATTTTTTATGCCGCTGGGTTTTTTCTTTTAATTTCAAGATTAGTGTATAACCCAGTAATTTCAAGCATCAATAGATTTGACTATACATAGTCCACACCATTTCATTGATTACATAGCCAAGGACAATATTTTGACCCATACCTATCTCCTCAATAATGTGCAATACGCTAAACACCTATTCTCCAATACAAACCAACTCCAGAACAGCACATTCCGGCCCAGGTTTTCAACCAAGTTAATGTCATTGAGGTATTCTTCTTCTTCTTCTTCATGTAAAATTTGAAACCTTAAACCCTTGTTACACCTTTTAGTTGTTTTTGGACTGAAACCTTAATCCTATACGTTTTCCTAAAGTTTTTTCCAGAGTTTATTCTTGACCTCTTAAACCTTATGTTCCTGAACCCTTCAATAAACCCCACCCAATCTTAGCAACAATGCAGATACAAACCACACATGCCCTCCATCTAACCAAAAGAGTAATCTAAATTCTTTCCAAAGATACCATAAAAATCACCATAACCAAAAACTTAGCCTGAGAGAAAGGAAGTATTATCCGGCAGGCAGCACATTCAGGGTGATTCTATAAAGAAAAAGTAAACTTTATGCATGAACTTGACAACATGACTAGATTTCTCTTCGGTATGGAATGACATTCCAAAATGTGAATGCTACAATTACCACAAGAAACTAATTTAGAAAGACTTGGACCCATGGACGGGTAGGTTTTGGTTGGAGGAGGCAACTTTGCCTTTCTATACTAAAATCTTTGACTGTTTAGTAGATGCATGCACAAACCAGGATGTGCCGATCCAAGAGGGGGAAGGATGCCAATTGGAACTCACAGAATGTTGGAGCAAATTATATTATAGGATGCAACAGATAGCGGGAAAAGTAGGATAACTATGCATATAAAAGATAAAAGCAAAATAAATTCATCAAAGACTAAAGGTCAGTGCATAAAATCGATTTTCTATCTATTTGATATTGGGAATAATTACATCAGTTATGAACTTAAGAATCAAGTGTACTAACCAAGAAAGAAACATGGGCATACACTTGGAAGCAAATGTTCTCGGGATACATTTGTCAGGAAAAATTACAATATACACAGTCCTGCCAAGAGCCTCCACAAGTTCTCAACACTGACTTCAAGTGGTACTAGGGTTTTGTATACAAAATGAATCCAACTTTGAAGCACAGCATCGTGTGACGTTGCTAATTGATACGCCACCGTCAATGCTGAAAAGAATTGCCAGAAAATAAACAGATTTATCACTGAGTGAGAGAGAGAGAGAGAGAGAGAGTATTGTCTATCTAAGCGATGATGGACGCAGTGGACGGTCGGAAATGCAGCACATGAATTTGCACAAACTTTTCGTTTTAATGTCTGGTTATAAGAAAGATGAGAAGAAAACAGACTACATTAGGCTCCTATAAGTCAAGGATGAAGAATCATTTGAAATCTTTGAGCTGATTCTGATTAAAAAATCTTTGAGTTGATTATCAACATATCCATTAAAGGATGAGGTGGCTGTCAATTTCAATTAACAAATAGACTTCAATAAGGAAAGAATCAATAAAATAGTAGAATGATGGAGCCATTCAGAGAGCTACAAAAATACAACATTAAATTTTGAGCCAAAGAAAAAGAAAAACTTACAAGAATATTAAAGTAGGGCTAAGTTTCACTATTAAGCTGGTCTCCAACAATTAACAGCAGATATGTCTGGTCTACATGGCAAGATCTGGGAAGCACTATGACCTGGATAAAATGCAGTCAGAAAGTCATTTTATAACTGCAACAGTAGCCTGGTCTGCTTAAAACATGCAAGCCCACTTCCAACTAGTTTAAGTCAAGATCACCTGATATTGGAGCTCCAGATGGTACATTATTAGGGGCAGAACGCTGAAAAGCCATATTATTAGTTGGCTGCCTATCAAGCGGTGGACGAAAATAGCCTGCCATATCAGCACCAAATATAATATATCTAGAGATGCGTCGGTAGATAAGTGAATTAAATTAGGCAAAGGAGCCATGATCCATCACAATAAAAACATTAACAAGAATGAGCTCATAGCAATCAAAACTTTACAAATACCATAAGCGCACGAAAAGAAAAGAGAAAACATGTGAGCCGCATGCATGAAGTCTCAACAAAATAATACAATTGCAATCCACAATCAGCCAGAAGAAAGGAGACCCTTAAAAATTGTTAGAAACCAAAGCCCCCAATTGCACAACTGTTCCATAAAAACTATAGGGTTTCTCTCCCACACTAGAGGCACAGAAGAAACACGGGCATGAGGAATCGCCTAGCACAGACTGGCCGCTAGAAGAAGGTTCTACCAGATCCCAATACAAATGATAATGAATGAAACGAAACTAAAATCTACTAAAAATCAACAGAATGTCTAGCGGTAACCATGTGTGCCTCAGATTCATTTCAAACAGGCCTGCAGCAAAATACATGCCACAGAAAACTCATAAATCAGGCAAACATCAAGCCCCACGTTGGTTAAAATACGGTTGAAGTTTCAAACAGAACCTAAAAGTAAAAATCCGGTTGAAAATAAAAATGATTACTATGGCATGCATTGAGAGAAATTCAAAATAAAAACATATAATAGAGATTTACTCTTTTTAAGAATGACCTAATGCAGACAACGGATTACTCATTATAGTCAACTGGGCTGTAAGAGAAAAAACATTTCAACAATGATATTGGCACAAGTTCTAGTTTTGTTACACAAAGCTCAACGTGAAATAGACAGGCAACTACTTAAGGGATAGCACAGCCACCTGGATCAGAACCCCATACCTTCATGGCCAAATGGTGGTCCCGAATGTGGGGGTCTTCCTCCATTCATCCAAACACCACGTTGTTCATCGGCAAATCGTCTCTGACTATCGGGGAGGGGAGTCAAAGAGTATGGAGCATGGTATGGATGCTGAGGATGTTGCTGACTCGAGGGCTTTGTATAAGAGAAATGACTGGATGGATTTTGTGGTGGAGCAGGAGGTAAAGGCCTTTGAGGAAAAGGGGTATTACCTTGTTGAAATTGTTGGCTTGGTTGAGAGACTTGTGCACTTAGAAACATGTCATTATGTCCGTGATCTAATTGCCTCGTCGAGTTAAATCCAGAAGGTTCTCGAGGACCACATACTCCTGTAGGAATAAAGCAAGCTTGCTGCTGTGGAAACATCTCGTTTTTTGCAGCAGCGTCAATAGGGCCCCCGTGAGGAGCATTTCCAGCAATTTGGACAAGCTGGTTACCCTGTATAGAGAAATAATGTGTTATATGATATAATATATATACACACAACAATGTGCAATTGATAGGGGGGAAGCAAGAAGTCTTACACTAGTGCTACAGTATTCGTGAGGTACAGGAAGTTGATATGCCACCTGTGGGGAAGAATGCATTGTTGACTGAGGTGGCAGCATCTGTTGGGATAGTAATGATGCCTGAGTTGGTATAGATGACTGAGGAAATAATGGCGGATGACCTGATGGTGGTAGAGGAGGAGGTAGCTGTGATGGGAGAGGTGGGGGTGGCGGTGGCGGTGGTGATGGGGATAACGGGGGTGGCGGCGGGGGCGGGGGGGGGGGGGGAGGGGGGGGGGGGGGGGGGGGGGGAGAGAGACAGACGGGGGCAATTCCGTCTTTTTAGAACCCTCTGGAAGAGGGGGCAACTCACTGCAAACATTTGAAGCTGGCTCTGTGACCGTATCTGATCCCTGCTGTTGTGGATCCCTTTCAAAAGAACCATTAACAAACAAGGGTCTTTCATCCTTCGGATGTCCAGAAACATCTTCCATTTCAAGTTCACCATCCACATCCTCCAAGATGCAATGTCGCCTATCATTTGGAGTCACAGCACACGTTTCTGACTCCCCAGAAGCATGAGTGGTTTCCACCGGTGAGGGATGGCTAGTCTCCTTATATGAACAGCTAGGAAGTTCTTCATCTTCTTCTTCGTCATCTTCAAATGCATGAGAAGATAAAAAGCCAGGCAGCTGAAATGTAGCATTACTGACACAAGAAGCAACACAGAACTACATGTATCAGATACCAGAGAGTCCGTGCAAAATAATAGAAGCAAGTTTCTTTGGGGAATACTCAATGGAAAAACAAATAAATGTAACTTTAATACCCAATTAAACAAGCAATTAGAAAAATTATATTCTAAGTAAAATCATTGAATTGCATGTATACAATAATTGCACTATAAATTCCTTGAATTGCTTGTATATAAAGGCAAAATTTAAATTTCTCCACGTTATTAATTCACTAATGAGAAGCTAATATCCATCTAATAAGTGTCATGTGACCTGGTCACCCATGTAAGTTATTTGGTCAAGATGCAATAGCAAACAGAACCTTAGAATCAGCTCTTTACAGGACAACAAAGAAAGGAAGAAAACTAGTACAATTATAACTCTTTAAGAAAAAACAAAAGAAGTAATATATCTACCTGCCATACTCATCCACAAACATTCCTTCCATTTCTCACAACAAAGAAAGGAAGAAAAATAGTACAATTATAACTCTTTAAGAAAAAACAAAAAAAGTAATATATTTACCTGCCATACTCATCCACAAACATTCCTTCCATTTCTCTGATTGGATCATCTATAGCACGCTCAGCTCGAGATGGACGTCTAAGGGCGAAACCAGCAGTTGCATCATCATTTGAAACCCCAATATCATCCATGTAGCGACGGAGGACAGATTCAGGAAAGATTTTTCTCTCAATCCACAGCCGTAAAACCTGGACGAGAAGTCTGTTTCACTTTATCTTGTATACAAACAAGAAGTTCACGTAACATTATATAAGACTGCACTTACCTTAAGACACTGACGACGATTGTCACGAGCACCAGAACCAGGTGGAGCAGCAGCACCTAGAAGACGTGGCAATGCTGCTTGAACTGTCGGAACATATGAAGCTCCCGCAATGCCTGTATATTGACAAAAAATAATTACCATTAATAACAGATTTCAGAAGGAAATACCATATCAAGCACTCACAACCAGCGAGAAAGAGAAAGAGAGGCATGAATATCTATTATCACAAAAAGTTGTGTGATGGAATATACCTTTCTGATTATGCGAGCATTGTGTGATGGAATCCACAAGAAAGAAAAGATCAACCTTACGATGAAAACTAGGCTCACCCTCCAACTTTCGGATTAGTAGTTCCACAACCTGCATAAAAGAGGAAGTCAAAATTTCAAATTCTGAAAGAGTATCTTCCAATCAACGTGATGATTGTCGGCAATAATATTCTGAGATATTTAGTGATATACCCATTTTTAGCAATAATATTATAGATAAACCCTACATCATTGAATTTCTATAAACAAACCCAAAAAAAACCCAAAAAATGACAACTGGCCTTATTGAATTTAATATTGATTATTAAATTACTTTGATGCCCTATTGAGTGTTTTGGGTATTTTTATGAGATTTTGGGGTTGGGCTTGTTTTAAGAAATTGATGACAGTTTTGTAATTTATAAGAAATTAAAAGCCTCTTTGTTATATTGTAAATGGGTTTTGGGTGTGTTTCTAAAGTCAATTTCATATAGGGTATTTTTATAATTTGGGCCCCTATATTGGGTATAATAGTGAATCTCCCTAATATTCTTCAATTGGTGTGTGATATACTTCATAAATTCCAAAAACAAACCAGGTCATGTTCGAAGTACATTACCACCTCTGCGATAGCAGTTACCATTTATTTATTTGTCAGCATAGGGAGTTTTAGATAATCCATCACCGAACTTCCATTGCAAAGTAAAAGGACAAAGGCAAAAACATATGCCAACTTGACACACATAAATTACAAATCTAGATGCAGAACAGAAAGGAATGTGCAAACTGCTACTTGAAGGTTTCTTTTTCTCAACTTCAGATGAAAGTTGGAACAGAAATGACTAGAACTATTAATTGGTTATGGTAAGTGTAGACAAGAGATTTGAAACTCAAAAAGACCCGGGCAATGAGTATAGCAAATCAAAACTTTCACTACAAAAACATTTTGCACTTATTTAATAACAAACAATAGTACACTGGCAAATGTAATGCATGCATATTACAGAGTATATGCAAATTATAAGAGTACTATCCACAAAGAAAAATCAATCATTAAACGATATTAGTATAACAAGGTCTATACGGTACATACAATTGATATTAGATATTCATAAATCAATCAATAAATGAATGAAAAAAAAAAAGGAAAAATTATATCAAGTGATAAGGATCTTTGAGAGAAATCAAAGAACACCAGGTAAAAGGAAGGTGAACATGCTAGGGAGCCTACCTCATTGGCAATACCATACTTGGCACAATCAATGGCAAGACGAGTTGCACGACCAATACTTTCTTTAGTCCTTGACAAAGTCTCTATCATTCCTTCAAAAGCATCACGAGCAACCGCTGCCTCAGTGCCTCCACTAAGTGATCCTCCAGCAGTTTGATGCCCAGAACTAACTCTTCTTTCAGAGATTTCCTCAATATCAAGTTGAATTTGTGATGCAGATTGACGACCATGAGTAGACGGTGAAGCTAAATTTGTGAGTTGATTAGATCCTGGGAGATCCACCTGCAATGCACTGCTGCTAGTGGACAAAAACCCCTGAACTTCAGAAGGGCTGGGGCTCCTCCCTTGCAAATCTTTGTTAGACACAAGAGTAGAATTGGAAATTCCAAGAAAGAAACTTTGTGACTGAGCCTGTTTCCTCTTTGCTTGTGCAACTGCAATAAGATGCCTCATAGATATAGCAGATTCTGGAGTCCTAGAATCCACCAAGCCACCTTTATCTTCTCTGCCAACGTCCATTCTGTTATTAGGAAAACACAATGAAATCAAAAATGAGAAAACACAACCAAAAACTATGCACAGAATAAAGAATAAAAACATGCATACCTTTCACCAGGTAATGAAATGTACTCTGTTGCATTTTCTGTTAAAAGAGAAGCGTCATTGATATGGGGGATTGATCGTAGAGTAGGTTTAGATTTTTCTCCAGAAGAGGCAGGCCTATTTCTTTGAGTTGTTGCATGATTTTGAGAAGAAACTAAACCTGAACTCTTGCCAGACACAGCCTGAGTCTTTTTTTGAATACCAGTACTAGAGACTTTAACAAGAGGTTTTGTGGATTTCTGCTGTTCTACTACTGGTTTAATGGTAGAAACCAACTGAGGAGACTTTTTTGGAGAAGTCAAAGTCGGTTTTTCCTCCTTGCACAACTGCTCAGGTTCTGATTTTGCTGGACTATGGTAGACATGCACTGCCTTTTCAAGCCTCATTTCATCAATTTGAGGTTTCCTTTCCGGTCTATCTTCATCTGCTTGAGGTTTGCTAGGTGACAGAGAACTACTGTTTGACTGGGAACCTGATTCCTTCATGCAGCTCTCCTGAAACTCAGCAGGACATTTGGTGCTCGGTTGAGCAGTATCCAAACGCTCATGATTTTCATCATTGCTCTTCATAGCATCTGAAGAATATGAAGGCCCTTTAATATTTCGGGAAGACCCTCCATGAACCGGTGTTTTGGGTTTTTCCTCCTCCTCATCATCCTCATAGAGGCACACAGCTCTCCGCTTTCTCTGTGTATGAACTGCTGTAACTCTGACATCAGTAGAAACCAAAGTATCATTCTTCAGAATGCAATCCTTTTCCATTTTATCATCAGAAACCAAAGTATCTGAATCAGACATAGCCTCCAGTGCTCGAAGACGCCGCTTTGTTAGGGGTAGAGCAGCTTCATCACCAGGAGCATTTGGTCCAACAATACTATTTTGGGATCTGGAATGGTTATCTCCTTTCACACGTGAATTCGACTTTTTCAAATCCCATTTTTTAACTGTCTTGTCATCAACAACATCAGAACTTGGAGATAGACTCTTTACAATTTTAGAGAATGAACCCCGTGGAGCATTGTCCCCTGTGTCTACATGCTTTGACTTTTTGGCAGGATGTGAAATATCATTTGATCCCAAATTAGGCTTTCCAAGCGCAAGTTGAACCTTCTTTGTCCTTCCAGAAAGTTTGTCTTTGGCCTGATCCACAGGATCATCCACAGAGTCCTTCACATCATCTACCACCTTGATTTGATTTTTGGCTTTACGCAGGTCTTTAGCCTTTTTCCCACCCCTAATACCACTATCTGATTTACGAGCATCTGGTGAAAATTCCCTCTTCCTGCCACCAGAGCCGAGTTTGCCTTTTGTTCCATCTCTCAGTCGCTCACCAGATTTTGGGCAATCAAGAAAGACAGAGCCATCCTCCTTCAATGATGTCACAGAAGAGCTATTTTTGCGTCCTTCAACTGCGCCATCATGTTTTCTCTTTGATCCAGTAATCTTCGTAGACTTGTGACCATTTGCTAAGGACCTCTGTCTTTCAGTGTGTTTCTTAGTGCGAACACCATCTTCATGCTTACTACCGGAAACATCTTCCTTCATATCACAAGAATTATCTGGGTTGGATTTCTTTAATACCTCTTTTTTTGGCTGTGAAACTGCAGACATTTTATTTTTTGTCTCAGAAGACATTATCGGAGATGAACTCTCATTTGCTCCACATGAGGTAGATGGATTTACATCTTCAATGCCATTTTCACCTCGGATCTGTGAACAGCGTTCCAACTTTGAGCCAAAATCACCTATGCCTTCTTCTTCCTTCAGTGTTTCTCCATTGGAGTCCTGCGTACCCTCACCCCCATCCTTTAATTCGACTTCAACCCCATTATTCTCTACACCATTAACAGACGGAACCTCACATCCAGGGTCAGTATCATCCCTCAAATCATTTGATTTCTTTTTTTGTAACTCATCAAATTCCTCACATATATCCTTCACAGCTTGGGAAAAGTTCTTTGTTTTACCTGGCAGCCGACCTGTTAATTTAACTTTTGACTCACTAGTGAATGCCTGAATATCTGCAGGGGCAACAAAAGCTCTGTGGAGTGGGCAAAAAAAGAAGCAAATTAAGATATCAGAAGCAACCAATTTAACCAGCACAAAAATACGAAACAGACAGCACAGAAATTGATAACGGAGCAAAAGACACAGCACGAAGAATTACAGGCTCTTGGTGTGGTTTAAGTGATTTCAATTTGGATTTAGAATAAACATCGAGCTTTAAACTTACCATATTTAGAGGCCAATTAATATATTAATCAGGCGGGAAGTCTAACTTTAACTTTCAATTCAACGAGAAAAACAGTAGAGGATTATAAAGCAGACTGCCACAATTCAACACTTGCCACAAGATTTTAGTAATTGAAAATAACAAAAAGGAAGGAACAAATTAAGAAACTATTTCGTGTATGTGTTTGGTTGTCAGAAAATGTAAATTTCACTAGTGAAATTGTTTTCTAGAAAGTTTAGACTATTTTCCTTCCAACATTTTTTGCAAACCAAAGCATTAGAAGAGAGTTTAAATTCTGTTCATTCATCATCTTTCGCTTCAATTCTTCTAACAACATATGCCCACAAATTTCTCCAAACAGCAAAAGAAAAGGACACCCATATGATCTTATTCTTTTCTTTTCATTTGTGCACCATTGTAAAAGCTTTTAAAACCACGAACATTCTAATTCTTTAACTACAAAACGGTTTCTTAAACCATAAGCTTATTCTATTTATACT
This sequence comes from Prunus mume, assembly GCF_000346735.1. The sequence goes on from NC_024127.1 coordinate 14,336,092, forward strand.
CTATATATTACCCAGTCCTTTTTCATTGGTCCAGCACCAAATTTGAGACACAATCCCACAAATTGCTCAGTTTAATGCAACATTTCCCAAAACTGGGCCCTTTTCTGCACCAGTAGGAACTAAATAGTCAAAATACAATCTTCCACCTTTTAAAACCCTAATCACTTAGTTTTTCATCTACCAAGACAAACTACTTTGCAGGCAAAAATTTCAATCTTGTTCTTCTATTGATAAGCTTCTAACATAAAAAACACACGTATTACTGATACTAGAATAAAAATTCGGAACAAATCACAAGAAAATCCTAAGCAACAATTGATTTAACATTCCATAAGTGAACTTTTCCATTTGAAAAATAAACTGGAGGAGAGAAAGTTTACTAAACTGCACATGCAAAGGTTGTATTTTCACTGTGTTCTTAGATAGAGATGAATCAGATAAACGAATTCATTTTGGCAAAACAAGTTGTCATTTTCAACTTTCCATATCTACAATCAAATATACTGGTGTCTTCTTTTTAATTAAAAGCCCATGTATAACAGGTAGTTCAATTTACATGTAACATATTTTACTAACAGAATGTATTGACATGCATGAACTAATACGAAATTATCAAATAAGATATACTTACATCTCTTTCGTTCCAAAAAATTTGTCAATTTCACCTTTCTGTGATCTACACCCTAGGTTGTCAATATATTAGTGTCTTATTTCTTGTTATGAAACCACCATGTATAAGAGGTTTTCCAAAGTACATGTAACAATTCACTAACAGACTTTATTCAACATATATGAACTAATATGAAATTATCAAATGGGATATACTTACATCTCTTCTGTTCCAAAAAATTGGACAAAATACTTCTTAGGATCAGGGACCTTCTTCCAATCTTCAGGCCTGCTAATCTGAAAATTCAAACCCACAAAATCTAGTTCAAATGCCAATCAAATTGGTTATAACCCAAAAATCTAACGGAGTTACTATTAACAACAAATAAATAAAACAACCAATTCTAAACATGCCAAATTACTGAAAGTTCATGGTCCATATACCAGCTCAGTGCAACAAATCCTAGACCCAATATAGATTAAACAATAAATTAAATAGATATGACAAAAAGAAAAATACTTTATTCTAAAAACTTAGACGACCATCATATAAACAGACCTAAGGGCAAGATATCCATAATGTCTGAAAGCCTCACTATGTTCAGTCCCATTCAGTAAACACACAAGTCCAAAAGCCTATGAAAATTCGTTAGTTATCACATTCTACGAAAAGTCAAATCCAAGCAGAGCACACCGATCAACAAGCAATTCAAAAACATATACTGGAAAACCCTAATGCCCAAACACAACCAAAAACATAAGCGTAAAGTAGAAACACTACATATACACAAAGTCGTAAATGAAGAGGCGGAAACCATATAGACACAAAGTTGTAGATGAAGAAGCAGAATCCGTAAAAGAGAGAAAGCGACAGAGAATTAAAAATCAAACCTTGGCAGGCCAATAGGGGAAGCCCTTGACCTTGGCAAGGACAAGATCGCCGAGACTCAACTGGCTCTTGGCCTTGGCCTTGTTCGCTCCGCGTCTACGCCCCGGAGCCATGGCGTGGACGCCGCAATCTTAGAAAGCAAAAGGAAAAACCCTAATTGAATCGTCGCAATCAAATCGCAGAAGCACTTAAGAAAACCCTATACAAGTCCCCAGAGACTCGGAATTGGAATCGTAGCGTGTGGTTGACGGCCGGTGGATGCTCCGGCGCCGGAGGCACTAGGTCATCGGACAAAATGAGATAGAGCAACAGGGTTGTGCATTCGCAATTACAGAGAGCCAACGAGAGAGAGAGTGTGTGTGTTAGAGAGAGAGAAAGGCAGATTGTAGAGAGGAATTGAGGCGGTCGAAGAGCGAGATTGTAGATTTTGTGAGAAGGAGGGCTTGGGCTTTTGGGTTGGGCACCAATGCGAATGCCCGAATAAGAACGGGACCTATCGGTAATTTTCCCTTTCTTTTTTTTTTCTTTTTTTTTTGGTTTGATTGGGAACTTGGGAAGATGGAAGATGGAAGATGGACGTTGGTCGGGACTCGCTCCGAGTGATGGTTTTATGTGCTGTCAGTGTACGTGGCAAAGAGTTCCAAAGTCTTTCTTTTCTTTCTTTCTTGGTTGCTATTGGTCTTCTACTTAATAATAAACTCTTTTTATCTATTTATTTTATTATGAATCCCGAGACCCTAGATTTAACAGCAGCTTCAATTTTTCACATCAATTTCTATATCAAATTATTTCATTACAGATAACTCTAATCAAGAAATTCTGTTGGTGAATTTTCACTTAACAAGGTATGATGAGGTCTGTTGAATTTGTAATCTGCATCGTTTATATATATATATAGGGAGAAAAGCAAAAATTAAACATAAACCAACAAATTAAAATAAAGTTCAGTTAACCACTGAATAACGAAGTATTTAGGTTAAAGGGTAAAATATTACATAACAAATTATTTAGATTAAAATTTTAAATTAGAGAGAGAACATAGATATGCAGAGACTCCGGTTGTTTTTTTTTTTTTTTTTTTTTTTGGGTAAATGATGCTAAATAAGAAGAGACTTACAAAAGTTATGAAGTGAAAAGAAAAAAAAAAAAAAAACAAAGTAAGAAGGTATAAAATCTAAAAACCATTTAAAACTACTCATTTATATTATGTTTTACTTCGTAACCTGCCGCCCTCAAAAATTTATCTTTAAGGTCTTTACAAGATCAAGATGGCTCTCATCACTAGAGAATTGAATATTGATACTTACTGATAGCCCATACACTGTTTCTCCTTTGTATGGTGAGCATGTCATGTAACAAAATGAGCAGAAAATACTGATATCCAAATGAATGCTAACAAGAGAAGCAAACCTGTTGACTTCAGGATTGTAACATCAAACATATAATTCTGTCAAACTAAAAGACCAAACTAAGAAAGAGTGATGGTTACTTCCTCACTGACACCCAAATCTCTGATCCTCCTACTTTGAACTTTTATCCTTTTCTTTGCCTTCATTGCCAATTGCATCAGTCACCAGAGCCACTGGTCTTTCATCCATGACCTCGTCAATTATTCCAAACTCCTTTGCCTCTTCTGGGGTCATAAAATAATCTCTATCCATATTCTTCTGAATTATCTCTACGGATTGCCCTGTATGCTTTGAATACAAGGCATTAAGGGAATCCCACACACGAACAATCTGCTTCGTGTGAATTGTCATGTCTTTTGCTTGTCCACTGTACCCACCTGAAGGCTGATGAATCATAACTGTCGCATTTGGGAGTGACCGCCTCTCACCCTTGGCACCCGCAGCTAAGAGAAGGGAAGCCATTGATGCAGCTTGACCCAAACAAATGGTATTGATAGGTGACCGAATGTACTGCATGGTATCATAAATTGCAAGACCTGTATGAACAAATACAATCATTAGCATGTAACAATGCTGGTGAATTTCAACCAAATCATGCATTGAGTCTCATCTATTTAATCTATTTTTATCTACAGTACAAAACATAACTATACTGTTCAAAATTCAAATTAGGAGCATCTGCTAATTAAAGAATTAAAACATACCAACATAAGAGGACAAACATAAGCACTGTAACAAAGTTTGTAGCATCAACTTTTTGCAGCTCTGTATCTTATCGCAATCATTTGAACTAAAACCGGATTTTCAACATAAATTTATGTTTTTTACCCCAAGTAGCTGTTATAAGGCTTAGAATTAGTTGACTTCTTCACCTCAAAATGAACAAATAAATATGAAAAAGGGCTTGATGAAAGCAAGTGTTAAAAGAAAGTCAAACGTTAATCCAAATTTGATGGAATACGATTGAGGACATCATAACCAAGTTTGGCTTTAGCCAGGTCTTGTTCCCCTTCAATTTCTACCTACCAGTTCAGTCTTACCTATATTCTTTAGGAGACAGATTACGCTAAAGAGCATGCAAGTCTCAGCTCCAAAGCCTCTAGTTTCTAGACATGGTAGATTCAAAGATGGAAAAATAGTTTTCTTGATTCTTGTTGCGACCATGTAATGGAGCTGAGACTTGTGAGCTTTTTAAGCATGTGAAATACAGAGACACTTCAAGAAAAAGTGAAGAAGTGCATCACACAATTCTATACATTGCTGCATGATATCTAGTTTGTTTTCTTCTTAATCTTCTCATAATTTTGTGCAGATTTTCGTCCATCAGTCAGCACAAGTTATTTAGTTACCACAAAACTCTACTTCCTTAAGAATCTTATCTGTCTACAGCTACCTTACCAAAACTCTAACAGTATATTCCTTACATTCACAAAACTTATAATCCCATACGAGACAATTAACTTACCCAGAAATCATCTATAAAGCCTGATCACCCTCGGCCTTTTTTGTCTTTTTTCCTGGGATTAGCTTACTAATGCTCTACCATCTGTTCAAGTCCTTAGAGCACTAATTGCTTACTTAAATCCCACTGCTTATCTTCTTATTGGAAGAAGCGTTCAATTAGTTAAACTCATACTTACAAATTAATGACATTTAGGATTTCATTTTAGTTGACATAAACCCTAACAGAGCTCAGATGTTATGAAATATTACAGTGAAAAGGACCGTGTGACAAAATACAATTACTTTACGTGAGTGCTTTAACATTGGTGATATATGGTGCAATTGGTCATACAATGGAAATTTGAAAGACCTGTTTTACTTGGATCCATCATCAGTAGCAGATATTATACCATGATTCTAAAACTTTTGAAATGCTACAACCATATCATGATTTCATAATTACGTGTGTCAATAACTTTTCTAACGGTTACATTTGTGAAGGGTTCTTAAAACCAAGTTACACTCAACATCTTAGTAGATTGTGAAGTCATAAGAAAATCCCACACCTCTCTCTGACAATGCTCTCTTAAGATGTAGGTTATACAAACCAGACCTAACGATTCGCAATCATCATCTAACCCAATAATTTCAAATATCAGATAGCTTTCATAGAAGCAGTTTGAAAAGATCTCAAGTGACACTCACTCTCCGCAAATCTTAGAAATATATAAACATTACGAGTTTATAAATAAACTTATCAAAATTCAATTTCAAGAAAACAGAAACCGCGAATATAAATAAATTCTTTCAACTCGTAATTATCAATAAACAAACAAGCATACAAAAGTAAATCAGGTAATAAAATGGAAGTTAGAAATGGGTCATAATCTAGAAAACAAAATCGACTAATCTCATTCCTGAGTCCTAAAATCTCGAAACTACAATCAGACATCGATTCACCCACTAATTCGCATTCATATTATTCAAGACAATGTCTAAAAACTAAAACATGAGAATTTCACACAACCCATCAGCAAATAAAGAAAAAAAAAATGTCGACAGTATAAATAAAGGAAAGCATAAATGATAATGGACCTGCAGTGACATGGCCACCGGGAGAGTTGAGGTACATATTGATGGGCTTGGATGGGTTCTCAGACTCCAAAAAGAGAAGCTGCGCAACGACGACGTGGGCAGTGTCGTCGTTAATTGGACCGTTGATGCAGACGATGCGCTCCTTGAGAAGGCGAGAGAAGATGTCGTATGCTCGCTCCCCTCGAGACGAGTGCTCTATAACCATTGGGATCAAGCTGTAGCTGCGCAAAGACGTACCCCATGGCTTAACCCATGCCCTGCTACTTGCCACAAGCTTCGCGCTTGAGATTAGGCCCCTCATCATGAGCACGAAGAAGGAGACTGATTTGCAAGTGGGGGATATAGGGTTTATGGATTCAATCTTTACTCAGTCAGAGTGTTTTTCTTGTGCGTGTGGTTGGGGAGAGTGAGAGAGAGTGTGTTTTAGGATCTGGGTCGGGTTACTTGGGTTGTGGGTTGTTTGTTGGTTCCTATGTCACTATGTGGTATGATCTGGGTCGGGTTCGGGTAACTTGTGTTGTGGGTTGGTTCCTATGTGGTCGGATAAACTATTAAATACCAACCATGGTTCTACGATGATGCAAACAGTTTCTTAATGTCAAACAAAATATATACAGATAAATATAATAGAAAATAAATCTTAATTACAATAAAAAAATAAACGGGTGAGTAACCAAAATCATAACCAATGAATGGCTCGCTAACACTTCATACCGAAGATTTAACGCTGGCTACTTTAGGAGATTCAACAGTTTCTGGACTAAAATCATTATTTTATCACCCGTTGGTTAGAAATTCAAATCTTATAAAGCAAAGTCTGTCATATTATTGGTAAAACTAAAATTGGTCAAATCTCAATTTTTTATTTTGCTTTTAAATATGGGTTATCAAATCATGATTGATTGAAAATATGTCATACATTTCGAGTAATTCTTTTATTTTTAAGAATAATGCTACACTTATCACATTTTTATATCACATGATATGGTATGTCTATATTATATGTCATATTAATTAAATCAATGAAATGTATTTTAATAAAGAAAGTTTAATTAACAATTTTTTTAAAAGTGTAAATAAATCATAATATATATATGTATTAAATAATTTTAATTGATGTGATTGTCCACCTCATTTACCACATAAAGTAGTATAAGAATATGGTATACAAATGTAGTACGAGTATCATTATTCTATTTTTAATGTTCTAGACTTTGTTTAAAGCCTGAGAACATTCAAAGTGCACCTCCACTCCACTTGCACTTATTTAATGATTAACGAATAGTCGTAGAAATCATTACACATATGTTACAATTAGAACCGTTCATTTTTTATATCATCATTCAAAGGTGATATATGTAGATAAAACAAAATCAATTAAATTTGAAAATGTTAATTTGAAGCGAGGGCCTAGATGGAGTTGGAGATATAAGAAAAGGTCAAAGTTTGAATATACTGAGCTTGGCATTGGCATAAAGAACCAACATCCATGTTGACTGAAAACAAAAATAAAAAAGGACTCGGACCGAGGTTGCATCCATTCCCGACGTGGTTTGCGGCAAACAAACCCAGTGGCGTAGGATGAAATGAAAGTGTGATGGCGTTGGCATACACCAACCCCCCCTTCAGTTGTCTAAGATTGTAGATAGACTTCCCAATTAGAGACGTAGCCTTGAATAATACTAATTCTAAATTTGGATATCTCTAATATTATATATATGATCACCTCACCTGTTATAACTAACCAATTATTAAGTTGAGAAAATGGGAAACTTAAAGAAGAAGAATTTGAAGAGAAAAAAGAGCAACTTAGCGCGTTTGATGAAGTATATACATGTTGCGTACATAACATAACAAAACATAACATGATATGATGTTTTCAATTGTTATTCATGAAATAATATTATATATTATTATTATTGCGGTGATTATTCCTTTCAAGGAATCCCTCTAGGACCACCTTCTTCTTGTATTCCTCGGAATTCAAATCCAAGCCCGAAATCATACTAGCAGTGGCAGTGGTAGTGGCAGTGGCTGCGGCTGAAGAAGATGTGAAGCGAGGGAGGAAATAAAACCATGCGGACGTACACAGAATGGCGCACAATCGGCCCCAATATAACATAATAATCAGCGTCACCACAATAATGGACATACCTACCAGTGGGTCCAAATTCTTCTTCTTCTTCTTATTATTATTGCTCGCCATTAATATCACGGCCTGATGCTGATGTTGATGATCATCATCTGCTTTCGCCTTCACAGTCGACCCGGAGGATGAGGACGAGGAGGAATGTTCATTGCGTGGCAGCGCGGAATTGGCGGCCCGTCCACTCTGACGTTTCTGACTGGGGGAAGACTCCGACTGCGACATCACCGCGCTGCTGGCTGTTCGACGACCACTGGATTTGGGCTTCTTCTCCTCCTGCTTAACCGGTGAACCGGGTTGGCTTCCTCCTCCCGATCTTAGAGAATCAATTTTCCAGCGAAATGACAACCGCTTTTGACACGTGTCGTCTTTGGAAGACTCCAATTGTCTCCTCCTATTTTCGAGGATGATCGTGTTGCTCGTCGTCTAAAAACATTTGCAGCCACCAAAAGAAAATTAATTCACTAAATTAGTATAGTGCTGAATTAAAAACAAATAAGGGAATTCATTAATTATACCTGTGGAGGTGGTTTTTGGGTCTGCTGCGGGTCTGAGACTGGAGACAGCAGCACCACATCCTCTCTCTGACTTGAGAGACCCGGCGGCTTTGCGTCCGTGACCGAGACTGTACGTTCGGCGTTGGAGACGAGCTTACTAGACTCGGATTTTGACTTTGACTTTGACTTTGTTTTCTTCAAAGAGAATTTAACTTGCCGTTTGCCAGTCCCCGTACCGGAGGCGTCGATGGGGACGGTTTTGGTGGCCGACTTGTTGGCGCAAAACCTCCAGCTTGACCAAGCAATCAAGTACCAGCGTCGACTACCAGTGCTCGTTTTCATCTCGATATCATTAGACTTATTAATTTGGTGTTGTTGTTGAAGATAATCATGATCATGATGGGATCGGATATAATCGGTTTCCGGTAACGACGACTTTGATCTGCTAGTTGTAGGCCGGCTGCTGCTCACTTTCCGGGAAAATCCGAAGCAACCGAGGAAACATTTAGTTTTGGGTTTGGATGGAGATGGAGATGGAGATGGAGATGGAGTATCAGTACTAGTAGTGGTGCTGGTTTTCTTTTGGACCAATTCCCCCATCGCCATGAAGGGAGAGCGTTGAACATAACACCCCAGCTCGCTCGCGCTCTCTCTCTCTCTCGCTCTAGGCGTCGACGGCTATATTGATTTTAGGATTCATTTTTATTGTGAGAGAGTTAATTAATTGTTTAAATAAGGGTTTGGTTAATTATTATGAGTTAATTAGGAATAGGCATTTATGACTTAAGACTTTGGTGGCCAAGGAACAAGTCCTTACACGTTTTCACGTCGTCCACGTTTTCATCACCCCCCCCTCTCTCTCTCTCTCTCTCTCTCTCTCTCTCTCTCTCTCTCTCATCAAACCTAGTGCCGTTATTATTATTATTACTGTATTTCCTTATGCATTTTCTCCTCAACACAATCACATTTTCCTTGGCCCAAAAAACATAGAGAAAAATCACATTTTCAATTGAGTTGAGTTGAGACGTCCATCATCCATGTCAGCGAATAGCAAATATATTCTTATATACATATTCTTATTTATGCAATCCAGATCCAGTCACAACCTTGTTAACTTGAGCCCATTACGGCCTGAAATTAATATGGTTGAACTGCCCGCAACCATATATACTAATTAGGGTAATCCAAATCATTTATATACAAACAAATCAATATGAAATTTATAGTTTTATTTCGACAGGAAATCTTAAGTAAGTTTGTGAATCAAAGTATGAAGTTCGCTTATTATTTGAAAGATCTCTGAAGATATTATATTGAGAAACTATGTTGACATGAGCTGGCTCAAGAGTGACATTTATGGATCTCATATCGGTTAGCCAAACTGAATCCTTATTTATATAAGCTTGGCATGACTTTTAACCAAGGATTGAAATATCGGCCGATACACCGATATATCGGCCGATATATCGATATTTTGAACTGTCGACACCGATATTGGGGGGTAAGGTCATATCTTCCCCGATATCGACGATATATCCCCGATAAGTGCGATATCCCCGATATTTTGCCGATATTCCCGATATTTTCCGATACCCATAACAAAACCCAAAATAATTCAAAAGTTTTGAAGCAAACTGAAACTGAAAAGATTTTTTGGAGGTATATGTGCAGTGATTAGATAATGTGTGAAGGCTTTTGGCAATATTCAATTCAAAAGATGTTTTGGAGTATGCATGTTTTAGAGTATGCATCAAAAGAATATAGACTATGCATCAAAAGAATATAGACCTAGTACTAACTTAAATGAATCTTATGATGGCTATGGTTATGTCATGTCTGATTATAGTGGAACTAGATATGGAGCTCAAGATGATGAAACAGATTATGGACCTACTATTTGGGTTAATCCTAACTATCTCATATATGGGAGGATAGTAGGGAGCTCAAGAGAGACATATGTGCACCATGTTCAAACATGGCTTACAAATTACTTGGGTTACATGACTTGGTATGATTATTGTATGAATCTAGATGGTTGTTCCACATTGTTTGAACCTCATAGGAGCTCTTCATTTATGTAGTTGGACACTCATCTAAATTGTAATCCAATGTTCAAATAAACTATGGATTTATGCATGGTTTATTCATTCTAATCAACTTTTTATTTTCAAAGTGTTTCAATGCCTATATCTGTCATTTTTGTTGATTTTTTCCCGATACCCAAAACGATAACGATATATCCCTCGAAATATCTGTAAATTGGAGGCCCGATATTATCTGCACGGCCGATATTTTAATCCTTGCTTTTAACTAAAGATATACTTGTTCATTATCATACTTTTTCCGTAATATTCACAACAATCTTCAAATATGAAAATTTGGACCCGTTTGATAACTATTTCAATTTTATTTTTTGTTTTTTGTTTTTTGTGCTAGAATATAGAAGAAAAAAGAGAGATGGGAGGGAGGAGTAACAAAAGTGAAAACAAAAACTAAAAACTAAAATCTATTTCAAATTGTTTTCACTTTTGTTACTCCTTCCTCTCATCCTCCTATCTTATATCATCTCTTTCAATCTCATCCTCACTCTCATTTTTCTTTATACTCTAGCACAAAAAATAAAAAATAAATCTAAAATTGAAATAGTTATTAAACGAACCCTTAATAACTCGTTTTATTTTTTGAAAAGTAATTACAATAGGTGAATAGGACGAGTATCTGGATTCCTTTTTCTTTTCTTTTTGGGTTCAATGATGTGATGATATTCAAATTCCCAGCTACTCCATTAATGAAAAGAAAACCAAAAAAATAAAAATAAAAAAACAGGAAACTTTCTTTCGTTTCAATTATATAGTTCATATATGTGTGTGTGTGGGGTTGCCACGTTTTTTGCTTTATGTCACTCAACCATATCTTCTTGCCCAGATAAACAAAGAACAAAAATTGACCTATTGCTGGTCTCAAGTTCTCAACTCAACTAGATGTTAGCCTTACTTGCAAAAATCTGACCAAGACAGTAAGCACTAGTTTTTTTAAGTTCACCGAGTTGACATATTTGGAACACTTTTATAAAGGCTAATAAAAACAATTTCAAGTAACTAAAAATGTCTTATGACATCGTTTATAAATTCAAGTGCGCTGCTAATGAGTTATAAACCACTTTGATTTTAAATAAAAATTAGTATATGATTCTAATAAAACAACTTTTAAAAAAACGTTCGTATATAACTAGAAGTGCTTTCTATATAAGCATTTTATAGCGGGCTCTATACTAGAAGCGAAGAGTTTAGGATTCTGCGTGAGAAATGGAGAGAATTAAAATTCAGTACAAAAGGGGTTTACAATATTGTGCTGGTTGTTGAGTCAACTTTCAAATTTGACTATGGATTTGGTTGGCCCCGCATTCTGATCCCGATCCTGATCTACATATATATATATATAATGAGAGGAATTCTGAAGGAGCTACACAACAACACCAAGCAGCCAAGGATTTTACTATAGTATAGTCGTAATACTAATACTAAACTACACAACACCTGCAAAACGATCAGTTTAATATCTAAAGAAGGTTCATGAGTGGCGGCGCATGCCATAAGTTAACACATCCCGCCATTACTTGATTGGTCGATGTATATTATTCATTCTGCATGGTATATGTGTACATGTTACAAGATAAATATGTGTATACTGCTATGATGCATGCGTGGAAAGAAAGCCACCTGTATGCCGACGTCCTATAGGCTATAGAGTAATATATTGTCTATAAATCCTGGGTGCGTTTATCATTTTCCTTTATTCAGCGGCTATTTATGATATGTAGGGTAATGCCACATGAGATGCATATAAATTTGTTGTGTACTTCATATTTTGAAATGAACTTTGTGTTACAAGTAACGTGTCATTACATATGCGCAAATTAGAATAATAATCACACACAATAAATTGAGGGATCACTCAAATAAGTTTATTTGAAAGACACATTTATAAAGTCAACCATATATTGTATTTCAATGATCCGAACCGTTTACTTTTTAGATATTCCATCAAATATCATATCTGTAAAAAAATCACTTGAATCCAAAATCATTTGACCACTCAATTAGATGATTGTTTCTATATGTTCGTCTATTTTATTGGCCAAACTAGCTAGATGTCTTCATCCATTTCAATTTGCCTAATTTTTATTTATTTATTTATAAAGATCCATAAATAAATACTTGTGGAGGAGTATATATATATCTTAGGGAACCATTTATTTGAGGGATTCGTTAGCATGTGTGGAGGAGTATTATCCATTCGTCAATTGTGGGACTTATAATGAATCTTATATCAATATTGGAACGGTCCCATATAATATTGGTGTTTGGGCCAAAAATTGACACACCCAGCCCAGCGAAAAGATGGAAGCCCAAAAAACCAGAAGAGTCCAGCCCAAGGCTCATCAGAGCAAACAAAGCTGATTTGGGCCTCACAGGCCCAATATAATAGGAAGAGGGAGCCCAGAAATAGGAACAATCCCACGTAACATTTCTGGGATGAAAGTCAGCAATGGCGACTGTCATAGAAGAAGTGATTGAAGGGTTCATGACATCAAATTGATTCTGAAAAAACTGAAGATCAAATCCCTCTTATATATGTATATTCAGAGATTTTTTCTTCTGTCCTTTCAGAGAAGGTAATTCTCCCAAGGAGATAAGAAAGTTACAATCTCAGAGAGGGATAAGCAGGAAAGCAGGGAGCTGTCCAGAAAAGGAATCAAACTAACCATCACGGGTAAAATATCACAAGGGGCAGTAGAAATTGGAAAAGAGATTAGGTTCCTTTTCAAGAAAATCAGGGAAGTAATTGCCTATCTGAGAGCCTATCTGCCAAAACTGAAGAAGAAGAGGAAAAGGGGGGAAATATCTTTGCCGCCCAATAAATAAACACAATCACCCTACTCCAGAGAAGAAACAGTTTACTATAAATACAAGAAGGGGTGAACAGGGTAGAAGACACTACAAAGACAACCAAAAAATCAATCAAAAACAAAAACTCAAAATGATCACTTGATCTCAAAAAACCTTCAAAACACTGAAGCAACCAAAGCTCATTAAGCAACAACAACTCAAAATCAACCAGAAGCTCACTTGAATTCCAAGTGAAAACCAGCTTTAGATTAGAATTCCCAAGGTTCAGACTTAGAAAATAAGTCATTCAAAACGAGATTTCTCTCGTTACAAATTTGGTTTAGCAAAAAAACCAAGACAGGTAGAGCTTGAGCTTTTCCCAAACATGAAAACCTCAACAAATTTTACAGTGCAGTCTCTAGCCCACTGAAGTCCTCGAGAACAGCCACTTCTGCCCTTACAGACTGAAGAAGCCGCAGTTCTGCCCACTCAGAAGCTTCACAAAAGCTTAAGGTACATTGAAGCTCTGCCAGAATCAACCTTTGGTATCGATTTATAGTTGAAGCTTAGCAGTCAAGGTTGTCAACGTTCCAGTCCAGCCCAAGCGTCTCCAGTCCAGCCCGGACATTTCCAGTCCAGCCCAGGCATCTCCAATCCAGCCCAGAACAGAACCTTCCATCTCGACAGAAATGGAGTTCCAACTGTATCTTCATCTCTCTAGCATGAGTATTTATTGTTATAGTTTTGTAAAAGGCAGTTCTGCCTAAAAACAGTTTAAATTCCATCAACCATTCTGGCCAGAACAACCTCGTTATACTGAGATAAATTGTTAAAGTCCTCACCAGTCTGAGGCAAGAAAAGAACTTACTTGGGAGATATTCCTCACCCAAATTCACAATCGTTTGTTTGCAGAAATCAGTAACTTGGGGCGCAAGTTATCCATTCCAAACTAAGTCTGCTAGAATTTTTATTACTAGCAGTGGCACGCTCGCACACCAAAGAAAGCTGACTTGTTGACCAGTCTATGGTTCTCAAGGCAGTGGGGAACTTTGCCCTTCCATCACAGGAGTAAACGCAAAACGGGCAAACAATTGGTGGTGGATATATGATTGGTATAAAATGCGTGAAATATGGTATATTAGGTAAATTGAAAATACACGAGACATCTATTCATTTTCTTCAATATTTTTTTTGGACGAAACAACTAGATTTTCTTCAATTGATAACGATGGCTGACTTTTGATTAAGCAGAATATGGTGAGTATGATGTACTTATTAAAATTGTATTTGTTTCACAATTAAATACATTCTTTTTGGTCATTTTATATTATGATAAATTAGTAATTCAATAAATAATTTGGTGGTAAAGTGTACTCATTTAATTTTAAGGTTAATTTAGCAGCACTATTTATTTATTGTATTTGTGTTGGTATTTATTTAATAGCTATCAATTGAGAAAAGAAACATAAAAAGAAGTGGGAGACGAGACCACGATTGAGAGAGAGGTGCTTGCCTGGGGGAGGGATGAGATCCAAAGGTGGTACCTCATCAAGTAACCACCAGCTGTTTGGGCTTGATGATGCGAACCCGAACTTGGATGGATCATATCCTAATCAGTAGCGGATCTAGAACTCTCAGGTCATAGGGTCACAGCGTAAAAGTGTCGAAATTTTTGTAAACTAAATTGTTGAGGCATTTTTTTAGAACAAATGAGTCATTTCCTATCCAATTATTTTTTTAAAAATTATAAATTATAAATAAATAAATAAAACACACACAGGGTTTTTGAAGATCTCATGTGCAGCAATGTCTATTTCAATATATCTCACATATATCTTGCACAAATTTCTCTCTAACCGCTTTAGCAAAGATCAGTTATCTGACTTTATGGGAGCTTATTAGGTAGATCAAGTTATTGATAAATAAATCTAGAGCAGTGACCAGCAACCAAAATTGAAATGATGGAAGAACATTTATTCTACTAACATGGGTGGCGCCGGCAGAGTAGTGGTGGTGAGGAGGAGGGGTTTGGGTTGGACCAAAACGACGTCGTTTTGGCCAGGCAGTTTGAAAAAGAAAAAGGCCCAGCTCAAGCGCGCAGCAGGCTCCATGGCATATCGTCGAGCACCTTGCGTGCATCTTGGGGTCATCTTGCAGCTAGTCATGCGGTCTACTCAGACCTCCACAGGCTGTCCACAGCCATATTTCCGGCCATTTCATGGGATCGTGCGACCCCTCTTGTCCCTTAATCCGTCCGCCACTGATCCTAATGGCAAGGACGAGCAGAACAAGCCCTTTACTAGAAAAAAAAGACTGCAAGTCTTCCAGTCAAATCTTCCACTCCAATCCAAATACCAAGTAAAGATTAGTGTCTGCTCTCTAGAGAGAGAGCAGAAATTAAAGCAGGGAAGGGAAGGGAAGAGAACGATTGGGTCAGTGGGATCATGGGAAGAGACGGTGAGAAAGGCAGAGAAGCTGGTGAAGGAAGCCATGAAAGACAATGATGCATCCCACGACGCAGCTCACGTCTGGAGGGTCAGAGACCTCGCTCTCTCTCTTGCCCGTGAAGAACAAGGCCTCTCCCTCCCCTCCTCCAATTCCAACACCATGCAAATTGTTCGAACTATTCATTCCTTTATTTATTATCTTCTTGATATCTTGTCTAAATGAGTTTTGGAACTGAAGGACTTTTATAAAGTTTCTTAATCGATAATTTTCTTCTTCGGCAGGTCGAACTTGCTGCACTTCTCCATGATATAGGTCAGTGTTAAGATCATAACTTTGAAGCTTGTTTTTGTGTGCTTCAATTAAATGGATTACATTTGGGTGGATAATGGATATGGAGTTTTTTGGGGGAAGATTCATACTGCAAAACATGCGCCCATTCCTAAATCTTTACTTTTAACTTCTCTTTGGCTACATGTAACCACTTGCCTTCTTGCTTATGTGAGCTGTACTAATCAACTCAACTCATAATAATGGTATGCATATATCTACACAAACAAACTCATTTCTGCAAATTCTGTTCTCCATGGTTTTCAGCATTGCTTTTATTTTCCTGTTCTCATCCTATATATCCTACTGACCATATTAGTCCTTGGTTGTTCATTGCAGGTGATTATAAGTATTTGAGGTTTGTATTATTCTCGTTCTTTCTTTTCTTTTACCTTTTTCTCTTTTCTATTTTCTTTTATGGTTCTTGCATCTATTCATCCTTATGGCTAATGTTGGAATGTAGAGATCCCTCAGAGGAAAAAATGGTTGAAAACTTTCTTGATGAGGAGGGCATAGAAGAGAGTTCCAAAATGAAGATTTTAAGGATCATTAAGGGAATGGGTAAGTTGTAAGTTGGTTGCTGCTCCTTCTCAACTTTGTTTCTTCCCTGTTCTGCTCTGCTGATATAATCTTGATTACATTTGTTTGAGTTTAATGGTATATCCATATCAGCATTTTGTACTGCATCAGCGTCCACGCCATGTCTCTTTCCCATATAGGTGTGTGTGTAAACACATGCACTCAAATATGCATCCCCTGTTTTCGCCATGTAATGTTTTATACCACTTAATAATCATATGCAATTTTGCAATTTCATTGTATTTTTTTAATTTTTTGTTCAATTCTGATCTTTCTGCCCGCTCCTTTGTTCATTCATTTGGTGCTCTACCTGTACTTCTACTTTCCAGGTTTCAAAGATGAGCTTGCAGGGTCAGCAAATAATGATCTTCCTCCAGAATTTGGGGTTGTACAAGATGCTGACCGTCTCGATGCAATTGGTGCTATTGGTAATTTGTGTACTTGCTAATAAAAATCCTTGGTTCTAAAACCATTGGATTTTGTCTACCTACTTTCTCTATGTAAAATTAAAATTGGGATTACTGCTGTAAAAGTAACAGTTGTGCATAGCTGTTTGCTCTATGCCCCAACGATCTTTGGTGTCTTCTTAATTGCCTATAATGAAAGACAGAAAAGTTCCATGTCTTTCCACCCTCTCTCTCTCTCTCTCTGTTTGTGTTTGTTTTTCTGGCTATGACCTTTCGCTTTGATTTGGTCCGTATATCTCTCTTTCCTTGCCTTATTCCATTCCCCTTTTTTGTTTGAGGTATCTCCATTGTGAAGTTTGTTAAAAAATGCTTTAGACGATAGAACAAATTATGCCATTTCACGCTGGTGCACAATCCTAAGTAGTCTTTTGGTACAGGAATTGCTCGTTGCTTTACTTTTGGTGGAAGTAGAAACAGAGTGCTACATGATCCTAACATTCAGCCACGATCTGATTTATCCAGGGAAAAGTACATGAAAAAAGATGAGCAGACTACTGTGAATCACTTTCATGAGAAGCTTCTTAAGCTAAAGTCATTGATGAAAACAAAGGTAAATTTGTTGAAACAGAAGCATGATATTACACATTCCTCACATGGAATTTTCCTCATTTGCATCCATCATGCATCTTCGTGTCTCATCTGTGCTTGTGCTAAAGTGCATATATATATATATATATCATTTATACAATGAGAATATCCGGGTGGTAAATCCATCTTTTGAATAACGAGAAAAATGTAAAGAATTATCAATTTGTGCTATGGAGTTTGGACATTGATTTCAGGCTGGGCAAAAGAGAGCTGAGAGAAGGCACAAGTTCATGGAGGAGTTTCTTGTGGAGTTCTATGAAGAGTGGGATGGGAGAGCTTGAATGAGGTGAGTTTACTTAATTTGATTTATCTCATATAAGTCAGATGTAACTCTGTCGCACTGCAAAATAAGGAAACAGAATTATAGCATACATGATGCTAACGATGTTGAATTTTCTGATTATGTTTGAACTTATTGATTTTGCTCCTGGAGCCAGCTTCAAGATGCGGGATATAATATTCAAAACCTATTGCTTGAATTTATGCAACTGTATTACAAAATATATTTCTAGCTTGAGTTTTTTCTTTGAGGGCTGTGCTAAGTAGATGAACACCAACCAAGGGAGTGGAAATAAATTCAAAACATTACAGTTCTCTTGTTGATTGTTTGATGAAGCTTTGATGAGTGTAGTAGGAACCGTTACTAGGAATAAGTAATCAATTCGATGAGAACCAGCTCTTCGTCTGGGATTCTTTTCTTCAACGAGTCTATTGGATCAATACATCCTACTGGTATCCACGGATTATGAGACGGTGTATAGTACCCGATTTCTGTTGCTCACTGTCACCACATCTTATTCACCAAATTTTCTCCCAGGTGATGTGCTAGCGCACATGCAAGTATTTTATCTGTTAGAAATGTGAAATTCAAAGTGGGTTCATATTTGCATAAATGAAAAAATGGTACATCATTGGACAAACAAAATTTGGTAAACAAAGTTGGTGAGTTTCGAAGTAGTCTTTCTTGTATTGTCATGATGTGAGTTAACTTTAAGGTGAGTGTCGAATACGGACCGAGGTATCCTGGTAGAGGAAGGAAAAATATGCACCAACCTCAAACAGAGAAAAAAGCATCACGTTGGCGGGATGGAGTTCAAAGTTTCAAACCCAACTGCAGACTGCAGTGCAAAGAGTGTTGACTGAGATAAGCATTTTATAGCGGACTCTAGTGATTGATCATGGATTGTATGAACTTACTAGTATTAGGAGTGAAGAGTTTAGGATTCTACGTGGGAAAGGGAGAGAGTCAAAATTCAGTGAAGAAAGGGTTTACAATATTGTGCTGGTTGTGGAACACCACTTTATAAGTCAATTTTCAAATTTGACTATGGATGCGGTTGGCCTGCATCCTGACCCCGATCCTGACCTATATATATAATGAGAGGAATTCTGAACTAAACTACACCACACCTGCAAAACGATCATTTTAATTTTTAAAGAAGGTTCATGAGTGGCGGCGGATGCCATAAGTTAACGTAGCCCGCCATTAATTGATTGGTCGATGTATATTTATACATGCATCATGTTGGTCTATTTTATTGGCTAAACTAGCTAGATGTCTTAATCAATTTAAATTTGTCTATTTTTTTTCTTCTAAGAATGAACCATAAATAAAGACTTAAAAAATAAACGATTTCACTCATTGAATTTTGTTGTTGTTGTAGATAACCTTTGTTTGAGGGATTCGTTAGCATGTGTGGATGAGTATTAACCATCCGTCAATTGTGGCCCTTATAATGAATCTTATATTAATATTGGAACAGTCCCATATAATTATGTTCTCCATGGTATAAAACGCGTGAAAGATGGTATATTAGATAAATTGAAAATACATGAGATATATATTTATTTTTGTAGAAATGTCACATGAACTTATACATAAGTTTCGATTTGTCACTTTAAAGAAAAATTTATGAGAAATGTCATCTTAATTTTTCAAAATCCATACTCCTTTCATACGCCTTGTTGCTTCATCCAAGTAGGTTTGGACTAGATACTTGCGCTCCTGCCACCTTTTGGCAAAGCAGGTTGATAGGCAAGCCCCCTCCTGCCGCAATGGTGTCGGGCGTCAAAGGCGGTTACTCCGTCAAATTTGTCATCCAACTTTAACACCATCCATTTTTACGGGTATTTTAGTCTTTTCATTTTCAAGAAAAGAAACAAAGAAAAAATAGCTCTCCCTTTCTCCCCAACCCCAACTCCACCCGCCACCAAAACACATCGCACTGGACTCCCCCTGCTCCTCTTCTCTCTCTATGTCTCTCTCCTCTCTCAGAGCATGGAAATGGAAAAATACTATTTAAAAAAAATAAAAAATAAAAGAAGAAGTAAAAAAAGGTGGACTCTGTTTGGGTGGGCTGAGGGAATTTGTGTGTGGGGTAGATGTTTCATGGTACATAGAGGAGGAAGGGGTTATGAAGAGGGAATGTGAATGGATTTCAAGGTGGATAGGATTGGTTGGAGTCGCTGGTGGCACATAGAGGATGAGGGAATGTGAGATTTTTTTTCTTTCAATTTTAATTGTTTAAAAGATATAAAAAAATTA
Organism: Prunus mume; assembly: GCF_000346735.1. Next base: position 14,356,023 of record NC_024127.1, read on the forward strand.
AGAATGATTTTTTCATTTTAAAAATACCTTTAAATCAAAAAGACTAAAATGCCCTTATAATGAATGGAAAATTGAATGGTGTTAAAATGGGATGACAAATAATGGATTTTCAAAAATTAAGGTGATATTTCTCTCAAATTTTTCTTTAAGGTGATAAATTGAAATTGATGTATAAGTTCAGGTAACATTTTTACAAAAATCACTTTTTGTAATTCATATATTGGAAATTTAGCAATAAATAAAGGTAATGGAAATTTTATTTAGGGAGTTGATTTTCTCACTCCATTTTTCTTCACTTACACTTTATCTTGCTTTTTAAAATCTTAGAATCAATATTTTTTTTTGTTCTTTCTCTTTTCCATTATACCATTATCTTACATTAAGGTTTTGATAACTGAAATTAAGAAAAGTTAACAAAAAATAAAACAAAAAACAAAAATAAAATTAAAATTGATAGAAATGTAAGTATTTGTACGCCAAATTTTTTATTTTTTATGTACCAAGTATATGAGTGCTATTTATCTTTGTTATAGTTAATAGATAATAAATTTTTTGAGCTAACATGTTTACAAGTAGAATTACAGGACTTGCCCCGGATTCCTCATTAGAATCTGTGACGCCCTGCTTCCTATTCGACATCTACCCGATGTCGAACCTACTTTACTAAAAAGCCATGTAGCTCTAATTTAAACCAATAAACAAATTGACTTCTGCAGAAATTTCGGTAGAATCTCCCGTGAAAAGTGGACTTTACCAAAAAAATTCCACCTGTTGAAAACAACAAAAAATAACTTCCCAACATGCAGCACACACAATGCTAAGCACATAGTTTACAAGATAGGCATCGGGCCTCAACTTCAACCCTACGTGGGAATTAACAGAGCAATCTTAGGATTTACGTTTACAACCCAGGGAAAAATAAAAGTAGAAAAAGATAAAGAAGAAGTTTTTATAGAGCGGACAGCCGCGATGCCTCGACATGGTGGTCTTGACCTCGGATATCTAGAATCGGGGGGCACAAAACATAAAATGTGAGTGGACGAAAACAAAGTGTTTAACATAATTTATATGCAACATAAATAACCCCTCCATTTTAGAAAATAATGCCAAGCACAAAAATCCTTTGTATGCATACATATATATCAACCGATATTTGAAAATTATTCTATTAAATTTGTACCTTAGCATACCATAATGAAAACCATATATTTAATACTACCTCAACAATATATAATAAAATACACTCTCCCATATGAAATTTACAAAAGTCATATTAATGAAAAAGTCAAATTTGTAAACTCATCCGAAAAACGTATAACCCAAAACATTATCACCCAATCCATATACTTTAATAAAAATAAAAAATAAAAAATAATAATAATAATCCTTGGAAATCCCATATCACATTCCAATAAAATCGTAATCCAAAACCCACCATCTATATACTTTATAACTAACAATAAGTTCTAGTAATCTCATAAGATACTATAAAGCCATAGTTAAAACATATATCAAATCTCACAATCCCAATAAACCAAGTTCTAAATCAAATCTCATTTATGCATGCAATTCCATATTGGAAAAATAATACTCATTTAAAACAATGTCCACTCACAACAAGTCCAACGCTGCTTAATCCTGAGAGGGCTTTTCCTTTGGAGTACTTGAAGTGTGGGTACCTATTCAAGAGAATAAACGGACTTAATTAAAAAATGTACCCAACAACAAACTTTAACTCAAAACTCGAGTTCCTAGGTCTCGAAGTGTGCACAACCTTTAAGAAAGTTTATAAGGTTATTCCAGTACTTCCTGAAGGATGATACAGTCAACCGAGCAGTCAAACTTCTCATACTGGTTAATTGGGCCCGTCAGGCCCACGACCTCTGATTTCCGATCTGAAATTTCCTATAGGTCCAACAAAGTCTACTAAACAAGTCCCGAAAGTTTGGTCTCGATCAAGCGCTTGGATCCAAGCCAATCGCATGATCAAACGACGATCGTTTCGCCTAAATTTAGAATCATTGATTCAGAGTATTCGGGACTCCAATTTTTGATCCGCAAGTTCCTACACGATTCTAGAGGTACAGAGAACACCATATTTGAAACTGGAACTGATCGAAGGGTCCGAACCTATCGAACCCGAATATCACATAGTATGTGCAATATCCATTTGATAGTCAAACAATAACCAAATTCAAATCCGAGCACACCGTCGTACTTAGAACGACATGAGAAACATTCAAGAACACAATAGGCAGCCTCAAGGTGGCCCACGTGTCGCCACTCGTCGGCAGCATGTGGGTGTTTTGAAAAATTTCCGCCGTACAGTACCTATACCAAAACATTCATACTAACAAAAGGAGCATTTTTGGTCTTGGACCCTGGCCAAAAAGTTTTTGGAACTAGGCAAATTGAAGCCAAATCCGTTAGGATTTAAGCCAAAACTTCCTGGCTTTGCAACTACAGCGACAACCACCAATGGTGTTGTGACTTAGGGGAAAGCAAAAGGGATGAGATAGCTACCTGTTCCAAGTGGTCGGAAACGTCACCAGCGACGGTGGAAGTTTCTGCCAAAACTTTATGTCAATCCAGTACGAAATCCTTGAGGTTTTGAGCTAGGAAAATGGGTGGGTTAGATAGAGGACGTTGATAGAAAACTTTTGCAATCAATTTCGCTTGAAACGGACGCCCGACGACGACGAAACCTCTAGTCAAAGTTCCAGCATTGCGGGGAGAGAAAATATGAGAGAGAGAGAGAGAGAGAGAGCTGTCTAGTTTTAAAAATCTGACTTTGGAAAAATTACAGTTGTGCCATTGCACTTCCGCAAACTATAACTTCTTCATTTTAACTCTGAATTGAACTAGCTGTCTGTTTACGAACTCGTATCGTCAAGCTCTATGCAACGATACATCTTATTTCCCCAAATTCCTTCTCAAACAAAAAGTAATTAAAGTACCCGTACCCCAAGGGCAAAATTGTAATTTCACAAATAAATAAATTTAAATAAAAATAAGTAAATTGGGTCAGGGTGTTACATAGAAGAACCAAAGAATGCTACTAACCAATCTGTGTTTAGGAGCATATATATGCAGAAAGTAAAGTATGCATAATAGTCTCAGATTTTTATTCTTTCACAATATTAGTAAGTGATTGTACATGTCTTCTTATTAAAGGAAATTGTTGGGTAATGGTATAATAGTAAAGAGAAAGAACAAAAAATAACAAAATTAATTAAAAAAGTATTTTTAAAAAAAGATTGTAAATGAAGAAAAGGAAATTAGGAAAATCACTTCCCTTTATTTATTGTATTTGTGTTGGTATTTATTTAATAGCTATCAATTGAGAAAAGAAAAATAAAAAGAAGCGGGAGACGAGACCACGATTGAGGGAGAGGTGTTTGAATTGAAGCCCGGTGGAGGGAAGGGATCCAAAGGTGGGTCCGAACCACATTAAGTAACCACTAGCTGTTTGGGCCTGACGATGCGAACCCGAACTTGGATGGATTGGATCCTAATGGCAAGGAGAAGGAGGAGCAGGAGCAAAGCAAGCCCTTTACTAGAAAAACAAAATGGTAAACTACAGTAAATCCCTCAACTTATATGGTCATTTACGAGTTCATACCCGAGTTTGGGACATTTACGAGTACATACTCAACGTCGCGGAAAACCTACAATTTGCCACCTACGTTAGAGAGATCATCAGAAAATTTGTTATCTGCATATGTGGAATTTATGGGACCTATTTTTTAATTGACGTGGACTTACAGGTGGACAAATAAATAGTAAAAAATTATATACATGTTAAAAATAAATTTTAAATAATATTAAAATCATTAAAAATGAAAAAAAAAAGGAAAAGGTAAAAAGACGTAAACAGCCCCATTCCATCCCCTCTCTTCCAGCCCAACCTCCAACCCACCCTCCTCACACCATTCGAGCCATCGCAACCCAGTTCTGTTTGAATGCGTTCGATTTGAAATCGTTCTTGGCCTGACCGGACCTGTCCGGGCTGTTCAATGACCATTTGTACGGCTCGACGGAGGACGGCGAGCGTTTCATGTTGAAGGAGATGGTGGAGAAGGCGGTGGAGAGAGCGGAGGCATCCACGAAGGCCGAGAAATTGAGGGTGATGAGGAAGAATGCGTGAGGTTTGGAGATGGAGGGGCAGAATGACAATTTGGTAATTGGGTTCGAGGTCTACAGATTGATTGAGAATCTCGTTATGGTGGAGGCTATGAGAATATCTTGATAATTTGCTAGGTGAGACTTTCCCATATGATAGAACAACGACAAGAAGAAGCGCTTCAAGTCTCCATTATGTTCAAGCAATTTCACAAACAGCTTATCCGGATCAATACATAAAACACCCAATTCACATATGAAATCAAAAGAACAAAAACTAATAATTCAAGGTTTATTACAGAGTGATAACATTTCAACCATTTGAGGTTTTTGTGAACTTAGAAATGAGAATGAGAAATTACCTTGAGGATGAGGTGGGGGTTGAACTAGACTTCTTGGAGGGAAGGGAGAATGGGTCGAGAAAAACAGGGCGTAAGTAGATGAGAGAATTGGCGGCAATGAGTCCAGCGGTAACCGGAGGCTTCCAGTCGAGCCTGTAATACTAGCTCGCCGAGTGAATTGCTAACAGCGGCACCATTCCGTTCGATCGCGGCCCGTTTCTTGTTCTAACTATCTTCGTTTCAGTTTAGGATTTGATAATTTTGATCTGCAACTGCAACACGACATCGTTTTGGGGTTTGTGGTTTGGGGAAAATGATCAGATCTGTGGCATGAGGGAGGTGTTAAGGTTGGGATGGATGGCCTGAGTAAGCTTGGGTGGTGGTTTGGGTGGCTGTGGGCTAGGAGGAGAGGAGAGAGAATCTGGGTAGGGTGTTTTATTTTATTTTTATGTATATATATATTTTTAAAATGTTAAATTTTAAATTTATAAATTTCAATAAATAATTTAGGGCTAATGACAAAAGACACCCTGCTGGTTTAGGGTTATTCTCGAATTGGACTCCACAGTATCAATTTTATCAATTCACGCCATGACGTTTTGAACATCGTCCAATTTCATCATTCCGTTAAGTTGACCAGACGGTCAATCGTTAACTGCTAACGTTGAACCCGTAGGACCTACCCCACCAGGGATTTAACCATTCCTCTTATGCCATAGGAAGGGCAGTTTTGGGTTTTTACAATTCAAAAAATAAAAATAAAAATTGAACATCGCGCCCAAAATTGGGCATGCTTTACAAGAAGACGACTGAAGTAAAAGCCCAAAACCGTCGTTCGTTTTCAACCTCAACTGAAAAACGAAGAGAAAGCCCCAAATTTGTCCTAAACCCTAACATAAATCCTAAATTTCCATAGCTGAGAGCTCAAATATACGATTTCGAAGAAGTGAGCAGCCCGATTGTATTAGATCCTTAACCCAGAAAACGAAGGAGAAATGGAGCATAAGGCGATGGTGTGGTAAGAATGCGAGAATTCAAACTTCGTGGACAAGTTCGAATCTTGGGAGGCGATTCGCTGTGTGTTCAAAGGTAAAAAACTGGATTTTGTGCAAAATATTAAAATTTGAATTGTAGCAGGTGCAAATGTTAATTTACAGAGTGGGTATTGTGCATGGTAGAGGAGGTTGTGATTTCTGAGTTTGGTATGATGTGGAAATGTGTGAAAGGTTTAAAGTTGTGATTCCGGGGTTGCTAAAATCGCAGGATAAGTTGGAGAATTCACTAGCAAAGGCTAGACGTAGAGAGAAGGTTCTTTAGGCAGCATTGGTGGTGTCGTGGATGGTTATTGCAATGTCCTTCTTTAGACGGAATGGTGGATCAGATGGACTGAAGCTGAAGACTTTAGAATTGGCATGAAAGGGGGTGTTTTAGGGACGCACTGTGCTTTTAGTATAGGAAGTACTGTGCTTTTGGTTAGGTCTGCATTGTGTCTTTGGTATGGAAAGCAGTGTGGTTTTGGTTATGTAATGAGAATGAACATTTTGCATTTTGGTTATGTAATGAGAATGGCTATGTAATCTGCATACAATGTGAGATTTTGGTAATGCAATGACATGTTCATTCCAACAACTTGTGTGTACAACATATGAGCAAATTGATTTTCACTTGTAGTATTACAACAAAATAGGCCACAGAACAATATTTACAACTTTCCAAAATAACAGAACATGTTTTCCAAAACAAGAGTACATGTTTTCCAAAAACACAGTACCCGTTTTCCAAAAAAACAGAACCTGTCTTACATATTTGATCACAAGCTATCTTCCTAAATAACATAATAACATAATAATCTAATCCAACTAGCTAATAACATAATAACCTAATCCAACTAGCTAATAAAGGTAAAACTGTCTCATGCTCAAAATAACCAAACCTGCTAATACAACACAGACTATCATCATTCTTTGCTCAAGTCTGATGTTCCCACAACCATAGGTCGTTTCCTCAATAAATAAGAATTGCCAGTTAAAGCTTCAGTTGATGCAGGATGGGTAGATCCAGTTGCAAGAGAGGCAGATCCAGTTGCAGGTGTTAAGGATGGAGCAGCTGAATCAGTTGGTGGTGCATTTGAACTTCCAGTTGCATTGGTTGCCTTTCTCTTCCATTTTCCTTTTTGGACAGATCTTGCAGGCTTAGCTTGCCTTGTTTTTATATTGGGACCAGCTTCACTTGTTTGAGTAGTTTACTGGGATGAGACAACAAATCAAACTTGTTAGTTGCATCATATTCCAAAAACATTAACATTAACAAATGTTCAACCTTAGATGTTTACCTCAGCCTTCCTCTTTTTTATTTTTGTTTTTTAGGGGAGATTTCTATGACAAGTCCTTTTATTGTGGCCATTTCTTCCACATTGGCCACACCTTAGTAAGTCTTGAACTTTTGAAACAACATTGGCCTTGTTGCTGCATTCACCTGTTTCTTTCCTTCTAAGCTTTCTTGGCCTTCCAGGTTGTTTGGAGTATGAAGGAGGCACACATGGTGGCATATTAGTTATATCCCACAACTCCATCCAATTCATAGGTAGTATGAGGTTTTCATATGCCTTGAAATATGTCTGAGTGTGATAACATGCATCCACATAATTCATTACTTTCAGGCCCCCATTGTAATTTATAGCTGCCACTCCATGAACACAAGGCCAACCTGTCAAATCCCATTCTTTGCAAGAACAGGTCCTCAAATCCAAGTCCACAATATACTGTGAAATCCCACCATCATTACTTTCAGGCCCCCATTGTAATTTATAGCTGCCACTCCATGAACACAAGGCCAACCTGTCAAATCCCATTCTTTGCAAGAACAGGTCCTCAAATCCAAGTCCACAATATACTGTGAAATCCCACCACTGCCAACTTGAAATTTTCCTCCACTGACCACATAGTCACACAACCACCTGCTTTTGCTTTATTAATCTATACCTTCTTAAAAATCTTGGGGTAAATTTCCTTTGTCAAATTCTTCATTTTGTCCCTTCTGCCTTGTATCCTCCTCATCAACTTACACGTAACTATCTCAAGCATGGTCAGTATTGGCTTATCTCTGCATGCCAATATGAATAAGTTGAAGGACTAACACATATTGTTTAAAAGCATATCACACTTCACATGAGTGCTGAAGTGTGATCGAGACCAATGCCTATGAGGTTTTCCTGGTTCAGTCAGCCAATCATAAGCATCCATATCAAGGTTTTTCAACTCTTCCATATGTCTTGCAAACTGTGGAACAGTTCTTGCTTTTGCAGCACCCCAGAATTTGTCAGACAAAGCTTTCCATTTGAATTGTAATATGAAGTTGGTGAACAGATGTCTTGCACAAAACCTGTGTTCATTATGAGGAACAACTTGCTCAAAAACTGGTAATAATCCTTTTTGTTTGTCTGAAATGAAAGTGTATCTAAACGGGTTAACAATCTCTACATCATTTACCAGCAATTCCAGAAACCAAACCCATGACTCCTTGCACTCAGACTCAACTACTGCATACGCAATCACCCATGTTTCATTATTAGCATATATACCAGCTGCTGCTAAAAATTGCCCTCCATATACACCCTTCAAGAAGCAACCATCCAATCCAATAATGGGTCTACATCCAGCAATGAACCATGCTTTACATGCACCTAGGCACATACATAACCTTTGAAACACTGGATGACCCAATTGTTCATTGAAATCACTTTGAACTTTGGTTGTTGTTCCTGGATTGGTCTTCTTTAACTCTTCATAATAATCCCAAATTCTGGAGTATTGCTATATGTATATTACCTCAATTTGCCTCAATGCCCTCTCTTTTGCCCTATAAACTTGTTGCCTAGAAACTCCAGTGTTATAATCCTTCTCCACAGTCTCCATGAATGAGCTAACTGGCAAACTTGGATTGCTTTTTAATGTTTCCATATATTTGGCACTCAGCCAACTAGACTTCACAGTGAGGTTCTCCCAAACAATACCACAAGTGTGTTCACCCTCATATTTCTTAACATGAAGGGTCTTCTCATGCTGCATTTTAGAAGTATATATCTCCTATGGGCAATCTGGATCTGCACAAACTACCTTTAGCTTCAAAGCCTCACTTCTCACAAATACAACATCCCTATTCCTCTTTATAAATTGTTCTCTCACAGCCGCTCTAAAAACTTTACAATCGATAACTTCATCCCAACCTCAAACTCTGGATCTGCCATGTCAATTGCCGAATTGAACTCTAGCCATCTATCCGTCATTGAAGTGTCATCATCATAGTCATATTTAGGCTGCACATTATCAGAATCATACTCCTCTGAATCCAGTTCAACATTTGCACCCCAATCCCAAGATTCAACCCCAACATTTGTTGACTCTGGCTATTTTCCTTTTTCCCCATCTCCAACCCACTCAGTTTGTTTGTCCACCCATTTATCAAAATTGACATCATCATCATTATCATCACAAATGAAGTTAGGGTCTGCAAAATCAGAGTCAAGATTGTCCGCTGACTCCTCCTCATCATGACAGACTGTGGTCCTTGTTCTTGCTTTTCTTGTCTTCATTGGATGACATCTTGATAAGTAGCTCTTTTCTACACTTCAGTCAACAACCTCTTTCTGAACTAGTCCCTCAATCACTGTATTGGACCTTTGGTCTTCTTGATCACGTGTCTTTTTTACATTTTTGCACCTTATTTTACCAAAAGCTCTTGCCCTCATTTTCCCAAAAACAGAACTGACTTTACTTTTCCATTTCTCTACAGTGGCAGGAGATTCCCTCTCAACAGCTCTTTCTTTGTCTTTTTTCACAGTAGAAGATTCCCTCTCTACTGCCTTTTCTTTGCCTTTTTTAGAAACACCTTGTCTTGCACAAGATTCCCTTGGCTTTTGCGTACCCCTACCAGTTTGTTTCGCATTTGGGTCTTCATTGAGCTCTTCTATGACCACACTTTTTTTTTTTTTGGTTGACTCTATTGTTTGCATTTCTCACCAACAGGAACAATAGCTCCATAATTGTCATCAAGCTCCTCAATCACAACTCCTCTGTTAGGCACAATATCAGTTTCTACATCTACAAACAGATTTGATCCTGATTAACTATAAAACCAACCCTCATTACTATCAACCCCATGATATAGGAAGATGTCTATTAGCCTTGTCTTTGGTACAAATACAAGCATATCTATGACATCTTGATCATCATTAAGCTTTGTTAGGCCACCATTGCTATAGATAGGGATACTATACAAATAACTAATCACCCCATCATAGCCTAACTCATTCACCATATTGTCTATCTCAGTCATTGACATTCTATCCTTGTGACAATAATCAAACCAAGCTACAGTGCCAGAAGAATAACAGTTACCACAGATTTGACCACCATGGTACATTCAAATAGAAAACAATTCAGGATCACCTACATATTACATGTCCCAAACATGGGTTATTTTTAGTTCAAACATAAAACACAACACAAAACACAGTATTCAAACATTACACAAAAATCATAACTGACTTTTCAATTATTTTGAGTTTATGACCATTATATAAAAGTCCAAATTTTTATTAAACAACCCTTTTCACACCCTTCCACCTAACACTTTTGCATTATTAAAAGCAGACGCTTAGAATATTAAAGGCAGACATTGCCAGCACATGCTTAGCTTGAAGGACCACCTATATTCGAAATCTGCAAGAAGGCTACTTATAATTGACAAAATCTTTCATACTTCTCCCATTATTCCACTAAACCCTAAAAAACACAACATCCAAACCAGAATACCCTATACGACCTCTAACTCATTCAACACAAATATCCCAAATTGTAAAAATTTAAACCAACTTACCGTACGATGGATGCGAAGCGCCTGGAGCCTTGAAATCCCAACTCATTTCTTCTCACTTCTTCGAAATCATAGAACTTGCTGTCAGCTATGGAGATTTAGGATTTAGGTTAAACTGAGGTTGAGGACGGACGACGGTTTGGGGGTTTTTACTTCAGTCGTCTTCTTGCAAAGCATGCCCAATTTTGGGCGCGATGTTCATTTTTTTATTTTTTGAATTGTAGAAACCCAAAACTGCCCTTCAGATGGCATGAGAGGAATAGTCAAATCGCTAGTGGGGTGGGTCCCACGGGTGCCACGTCAGCAGTTAACGATTGATCGTCTGGTCAACTTAACGGAAGGATGAAATTGGACGATGTTCAAAACATTAGGGCGTAAATTGATAAAATTGATACTGTGGGGTCCAATTTGAGAATGACCATAAACCAGTAAGGTGTTTTTTGTCGTTAGCCCAATAATTTAATATGTTAAATTTTTTTATTATTTTTTGTCCACGTGGAACTCCACGTCAATTAAAAATGGGTCCCACAAATGCCAGTAGGCAAATAATGGATTTTCTGACAATCTCGCTAACGAGATGGCAATTTGTAGGTTTTCTGCAACTTTGGGTATGTACTCGTAAATGTCCCTAAAATCGGATATGAACTTATAAATGACCCTGTAGGTTGGAGGGTTTATTGTAGTTTACCAAAAACAAAATTAACTGCAAGTCTTCCAGTCAAACCTTCCAGTCAAATTTTCCACTCCAATCCAAATACCAAGTATCGATTAGTGCCTGCCCTCTAGGGAGAGAGAAGAAATTAAAGCAGGGAAGGGAAGGGAAGGGAAGGGAAGAGAACGATGGGGTCAGTGGGTTCATGGGAAGAGACGGTGAGAAAGGCAGAGAAGCTGGTCGAGGAAGCCATGAAAGACAATGATGCATCCCACGACGCAGCTCACGTCTGGAGGGTCAGAGACCTCGCTCTCTCTCTTGCCCGTGAAGAACAAGGCCTCTCCCTCCCCTCCTCCAATTCCAATACCATGCAAATTGTTCGAACTATTCATTCCTTTATTTATTATCTTCTTGATATCTTGTCTAAATGAGTTTTGGAACTGAAGGACTTTTATAAAGTTTCTTAATCGATAATTTTCTTCTTCTGCAGGTCGAACTTGCTGCACTTCTCCATGATATAGGTCAGTGTTAAGATCATAACTTTGAAGCTTGTTTTTGTGTGCTTCAATTAAATGGATTACATTTGGGTGGATAATGGATATGGAGTTTTTTGGGGGAAGAATCATACTGCAAAACATGCGCCCATTCCTAAATCTTTACTTTTAACTTCTCTTTGGCTACATGTAACCACTTGCCTTCTTGCTTATGTGAGCTGTACTAATCAACTCAACTCATAATAATGGTATGCATATATCTACACAAACAAACTCATTTCTGCAAATTCTGTTCTCCATGGTTTTCAGCATTGCTTTTATTTTCCTGTTCTCATCCTATATATCCTACTGACCATATTAGTCCTTGGTTGTTCATTGCAGGTGATTATAAGTATTTGAGGTTTGTATTATTCTCGTTCTTTCTTTTCTTTTACCTTTTTCTCTTTTCTATTTTCTTTTATGGTTCTTGCATCTATTCATCCTTATGGCTAATGTTGGAATGTAGAGATCCCTCAGAGGAAAAAATTGTTGAAAACTTTCTTGATGAGGAGGGCATAGAAGAGAGTTCCAAAATGAAGATTTTAAGGATCATTAAGGGAATGGGTGAGTTGTAAGTTGGTTGCTGCTCCTTCTCAACTTTGTTTCTTCCCTGTTCTGCTCTGCTGATATAATCTTGATTACATTTGTTTGAGTTTAATGGTATATTCTCCATATCAGCATTTTGTACTGCATCAGTGTCCACGCCATGTCTCTTTCCCATATAGGTGTGTGTGTAAACACGTGCACTAAAATATGCATCCCCTGTTTTCGCCATGTAATGTTTTATACCACTTAATAATCATATGCAATTTTGCAATTTCAGTGTATTTTTTTAATTTTTTGTTCAATTCTGATCTTTCTTCCCGCTCCTTTGTTCATTCATTTGGTGCTCTACCTGTACTTCTACTTTCCAGGTTTCAAAGATGAGCTGGCAGGGTCGGCAAAAAATGATCTTCCTCCAGAATTTGGGGTTGTACAAGATGCTGACCGTCTCGATGCAATTGGTGCTATTGGTAATTTGTACTTGCTAATCAAATGCTTGGTTCCAAAACCATTGGATTTTGTCTACCTACTTTCTCTTTGTAAAATTAAAATTGGGATTACTGCTGTAAAAGTAACAGTTGTGCATAGCTGTTTGCTCTATGCCCCAACGATCTTTGGTGTCTTCTTAATTGCCTATAATGAAAGACAGAAAAGTTTCATGTCTTTCCACCCTCTCTCTCTCTCTCTCTCTCTCTCTCTCTCTCTCTCTCTCTCTCTCTCTCTCTCTCTCTCTCTCTATTTGTGTGTTTGTGTGTTTGTGTTTGTTTTTCTGGCTATGACCTTTCGCTTTGATTTGGTCCATATATTTCTCTTTCCTTGCCTTAATCCATTCCCCTTTTTTGTTTGAGGTATCTCCATTGTGAAGTTTGTTAAAAAATGCTTTAGACGATAGAACAAATTATGCCATTTCACGCTGGTGCACACTCCTAAGTAGTCTTTTGGTACAGGAATTGCTCGTTGCTTTACTTTTGGTGGAAGTAGAAACAGAGTGCTTCATGATCCTAATATTCAGGCACAATCTGATTTATCTAAGGAAAAGTACGTGAACAATGATGAGCAGACTACTGTAAATCACTTTCATGAGAAGCTTCTTAAGCTAAAGGCATTGATGAAAACAAAGGTAAATTTGTTGAAACTGAAGCATGATATTACACATTCCTCACATGGAATTTTCCTCATTTGCATCCACCATGCATCTTCGTGTCTCATCTGTGCTTGTGCTAAAGTGCATATATATATATATATATATTATCTGTACAATGAGAATAGCCGGGTGGTAAATCCATCTTTTGAATAACGAGAAAAATGTAAAGAATTATCAATTTGTGCTATGGGGTTTGAACATTGATTTCAGGCTGGGCAAAAGAGAGCTGAGAGAAGGCACAAGTTCATGGAGGAGTTTCTTGCGGAGTTCTATGAAGAGTGGGATGGGAGAGCTTGAATGAGGTAAGTTTACTCTCAGATAAGTGAGATGTAACTCTGTCGCACTTCAGAATAAGGCAACAGAATTATAGCATACATGATGCTAGCGATGTTGAATTTTCTGATTATGTTTGAACTTATTGATTTTGCTCCTGGAGCCAGCTTCAAGATGCGGGATATAATATTCAAAACCTATTGCTTGAATTTATGCAACTGTATTACAAAATATATTCATAGCATGAGTTTTTTCTTTGAGGGCTGTGCTAAGTAGATGAACACCAACCAAGGGAGTGGAAAAAAATTCAAAACATTACAGTTCTCTTTTTGATTGTTTGATGAAGATTTGATAAGTGTAGTAGGAATGAGAACCAGCTCTTCTAGGATTTTTTTCTTCAACGAGTCTATTGGATCAATACATCCTAATCGTATCCACGGATTATGAGACGGTGTATAGTACCTGATTTCTGTTGCTCATGGTCACCACATCTTATTCACCAAATTTTCTCCCAGGTTATGTGCTAGCGCACATTTAAGTATTTTATCTGTTAGAAATGTGAAATTCAAAGTTGGTTCATATTTGCATAAATTCAAAAATGGTACATCATTGGACAAACAGAAATTGGTAAACAAAGTTGGTGAGTTTAGAAGTAATCTTTCTTGTATTGTCATGATGTTAGTTAACTTTAAGGTGAGGGTCGAGTACGGACCGAGGTATGCTGGTAGAGAAAGCAAAAATATGCACCAACCTCAAACAGAGAAAAAAGCATCACGTTGGCGGGATGGAGTTCAAAGTTTCAAACCCAACTGCAGACTGCAGTGCAAAGAGTGTTGACTGAGGTCATGAGTTGGTCTCCAAACTTCCCTATTCTAGTTCTATGTAATTCGTATTCCCACCAGCGAGGCTTGACGCTTGAGGGAGGCTTGCGTATTTGATGAAATGCCGACAGAACAGAACAGAAGCAATGAAGTGTGAAATGAAATGTATGAAAATCGTCTGTCAAATCAAAACTATAGAAGCAAAACTGTTTTTCCAAAAAACTATACTAGCTTTCCCATAGGATATAGGAGCTTGTGCGTGGGCCCACCCAACCCAACACAACTTGGGAAGGAAGGGAAGGAATTGCTCATTATATATCTATCCTTTCTTTGGGGGAGGAACAGGAACTAATAGGAATTTGGAAAGGTAAGCTCAATAGATACATATAGCTTGCTTCAGTGATAGATACAGCCGCACTTGCTTGCATACTCAGTCTCTTATCTCTACACCAACGTTAACGTTGTGTGATGAATATATAAGAGAGAGAGAGAGAGAGAGAGAGAGAGATGAACAAATTATATGTGGATTATTCAAATGTATATGAGGAAGAATCCAAATTTTCAACAATCCAAGCGTACACACAACTCCATTATTTATTCAAATATAACCATATTCCCAAATGCATCCCTGCCCTATATCTATATACTCTACAGATTTTCAATCATCTTTATGGGTATGGAAATACCACCATTTATCTGTAAAAGACAACAAGATCACCAAATACCCCCACCTCAAAACAAAACCACACAAAAACAAAAAACAAAAAAAAGGTACATAGTATGAACGCTACCATATAATATATAGATATAGGATATGACACTTAACTAATTATATACTAGGATTAATCTGCAAACTATTGATTAACGTTTGGCGCTCAGCATTGTCACGCCTTTGGAGAGTGACCTTCAAGCCATGCTTCATGTACATTGTCAATGCGAGCTTTGGCTGCACGGGGTGATGCTCCACCACCTTCACATGGTATCGATAAATTATGGAGGCAGCAACGAACTTCATTTGATAATAAGCGAAATCTTTCCCCAAGCACAGCCGAGGACCGCCATTGAAAGCTGTAAATTTGTAGGCCGGCTCGCTCATGAAGCGGCCGTCCGAAGGTCGTAGCCACCTCTCAGGCTTGTAGTCCCTGCAGTCCTTTCCCCAAATTGCCTCCATTCGCCCCATGCTGTAAATTGCGTATATCACTTTTGTTCCCTTCTTCAGTATTGTTCCATCCGGAAATATGAATCAAAATGCTTTTTTATTTTTATTTTTATTTTCTGGAATATTATATAAAAGAATAATTACCAATCTATATATGAATTGTGTTCAAACTAATAAAAGAATAAATAAATAAATGATCGATGCGCAATTGAATTTACCTCCTTGCTTAATCAAAAAAAAAAAAAAAAAAATTTACCTCCTTGTGATCCAGTGGAACCGAAGGATACAACCTTAGAGCCTCTGAGAGAGCTGCCTGAAGATACTCCATCTTCTTTATCTCTTCTGGCTTGAAGACTACAGTTTCATCATCACCATCGTTGGCATGAGATCGACGGTCGTGATCTGATGATGACCTTGCACCCACTATCCTGCACAGTTCTTGAAGAATCTTGTGCTCCACCTCCGGATTTTTATGAAGCAGCCAGAAGAACCAGCTCAGCGCCACTGATGACGTGTCCCTCCCAGCCAGTATGAAGTTGACGCATATATCCCTCAAGAACTTGTCTGAAAACGCCTCTCCGTTCTCGTCCTTCAACCCCATAAACACCGTTAACAGGTCTGATCTTTGCTCCTTCGTATGATCAGTTTCAGTAACACCACCACCAGAATTATTATTGAGCTGTAATGATGCAAGTTCTTTCTTCCTCGTCCGAATGACATCCTCGGCGAACTCATCCACTCCTTTGATGGACATCTTAAGCTTCCTCTCCACCCCCAAGTTAAGGTACCTCATGGCCTTCCACAAGCCCATGGGGGTCACAAAGCGTATCATCGTTGCTTCTGTTGCGTCCTCAAATGCCTGAGCAAATGGTATTTGGGGTAACCCCAGCTGCAAGCAGCCGGGATCGACTCCAAATGCGATCATGCAAACGTTATCAAAAGTTAACCTCAAAAGAATGTCTTGGAGGTCAATTGCAGCAGCCGAGTGTTTGATGGAGTCCTCTAAGACAGGTAGGAGGCGGGCGTGGACCAGCTCGAACAAGGAATCCGCAGTCAGTTGGCGGAACTTAGCTGAGTGGAATTCAATGCTGGCCGTCTTCCTTTGTCGCTGCCAGGTCTCGTCGTCTGCGCTGAATATGCCATCCCCAAGAAGATCCCGAACGGTGTCTCTGAAGTAAGGGCCTTTGGGGAAAATGGAGAACTTTGTCTTGAGTAGGTGCTCCAAGTTACGAGGGTCGGAAGTGACGACGCAGTTGAAGCTGCTCAAGGAAGGGCCTTTGAACCAAAACGTCCCGTTTTGACGGCAAAGAATTTCGGAAACCCACTCATACAGGTTGGTTTGGGGTTGAAGTAAGGCAAGAGAGAGAGAGGGTAACATGCCAAGCAGGGGCCAAAGGGGTAGGCCATGCTGCCTCTTCTGCCTCAAGGAGTGTATGGTTACAAAAACAAAGAGAGCCAGAAAGAGCTCCAAGATTTGGATATGGTGGAGGAAAAAGAGTTGCCGAGCAACTAAGTTTCCGACTACAAAGTTTTCAGAGGAGGCGAGGCAGGTGAGATTAGAAGTAGGAGGAGGAGGAGGAGGAGGAGGGGTGATCATTTTGTTTGAATGAGAGGAGGAGAAGGGCATGTGAGATATGTGATGAGAGAGTGGGTTATGCAGGTATTAATATTGAGAAGGAGAGAGTATATATGTATGTAATATATAATGGTTGGTTGGTTAATTAGGTTGAGCAGTGGTACGGTGGGGGCGGTCATGTGTTATATGAGGGGGTGGAGTCTGGAGAGTGGAGGAGAAGGTGGTCATCTCATCACTCATGACTTGTAATTCTGGAGTGTGTGTTTCTTGGCGTGCATGTTTTGTATATTTTACCCAACGGGTTTTGATTTTGGTGAGCGGAAATGTACCGTGTGGCAGGCTGCTTTACTTTGCTGCCATATATATATATACACATATTTCTTTATGTTTGCCTGCTTTTCTTTGTTTTCAAATGCAAGTAAGCAGGTAACTGAATGCATATGCATGCTTACGTGTACGACTGAATAAATGTCTCTCTTTTAGTTCGAGTAAGCAGAAAACTAGTGAATTTGAGTTTGGGGAATATTATATTATTATATACAGATAGGAATTAAGGTAGGTGTAGTGATTAGGAATTAAAATATGGAGGGTTTTGTAAGAAAGTAGTACGGTAAAAAATACAGAGTCGATAAAACTTTTGGAGTGGAAAGGGGAGAGAGAGAGAGAGGAGACTATGGAACGGAGGTTGAGAAGTGGATGCGACGGATTACCTACGATGCAACTCTTTCTACACTTTTAATTTATCAAGTCTCCTTTTCCTATTAGCGTACTAACTATAATATTATTTATTATTAATTAGTATCATTACTTTTTTAAAAACAATTACAAGCAATAGTCTAAATTATAAGAGATGAAGTTTCTTACACAAGAAATGATGAATGTTATGGATGTTCGAACATAAGACTTTTAATTTGTAGGTTAAGACCCTTTTTTAATGGGTTAGACTATATTGAGCTTTAATTTTCCTGAATGATTCTATCATCGCACTCTTGCTTCCATAGAAATAGAAAAAAAAATATAGAAGAAATAGAAAGGCGACCAACATAACATAAAACATGCATGCGTCATGCATATGTAATACGTGGCCAAAGGCCGGGCAGTTATATTTGAAAGTTTTGTGTTGACTGTTGATAAATGAATGAATTAAAATTAGTTAGTTGGCTAGCTAATAGCCTAATACAATACAATAAACTCAAATAAAATATTTTAATCATGTAAGTGGGTTGGGTGACAGGATTTGTCAAAGGGTGAGTTTATTGGCACATCAAAATTTACTCTCTTTTTTCCACATTCTTTTTACACCCCGTCAAATTTTAGGTGGGTGTATTCAATTGAGATTTTAATAGATTGTAATTACATGATTTTAATGTAATAGATTTCAGCATGATTTGTAATTACATGATTTTTCTTATAATATTAATAGATTGTAATTACAAGATTTTACTTATAATTTTAATTCATGTAGGACTTTCTTGTATTCTCCAAAATAGATTTCACCAAAGTGTGGATTGCATTTAAGTTAGTCATCTTTCATTCATTAGTTAAAGGATGTCAAGTCTTTAAAGAAGCAGAAAGTTGAAGCAACACCAATCTTAGCTCAAGTTATCATTATTACTGTCTGTCATGTATGACTTTTGTCAAATCATCTTGTTCTAGAGCTAAAACCATAGCGGTCCCAAAATTTCTAACATAACTATCATTAAACTAAAACCATACAACTATTAAGTTTTGGATAGAGAACTTGATCTGGAACTGAGAATTAACATAGGAACAAGCTATAAGTAGGAAAATTCTTGAATTAATTGAATTTATAAATATTACAACAGACAATGTTAATTGAATCAATTCAATAAGAAACTGGATAGCTGAAAACAAGTCAAAATGGTCCAACTATGTCACTCAAATTGGTTCCACAAATTGACTAAAGAAAGACAAATAAATCAAAGGAAATAAACGAGCTGAAAATCTATTGAGAAAAATGCACGCATATTGCATAATATGAACAACTATTGAAAGCAACATATCTGAAATTATTGTTTAGATATTTGAAGGTAAGCCATCTGAGTCTCCTTTTTTATTGGGCAAAGAGCATATCCATAAGATGAAAGCAAACAAACAATATAGACATGGAGCCAAAAGAAAGGTGGGAAACACGTCCTGCAACCAAACAACAGGAGAAAAAGAAAACAAGATAGACTAGAGAAAGCAAAAAAACAAAGACAGCTATCTGAGTCTATCCACAAAATACAGAAGGACCGAGTCTAGTTAAACCATGGCCTTGTAAAGACAAGAGTACCTTGTCTATCTTCATTTGTTCATCTTCTCCAAAAACAAAAAACATGAGAATCAGGCTAGGAGGGTGGGATTTTTTTATGGGGTTTGATATTTATATCACTCACTCAAAAGTCTTACACAATACGCCATTTAACGAAATACCTCAAAATCGGTAAGTTTTTTTAATACCATTGTACTTTTTCTTATTTTTAAAAAGTCATAATTGAATACCACAAGACTTGGATTGATTATTTAAAAATCTTAATTAAATACCACCATATTTTTATTGTTTACTTAAAAAATCCTAATTGGATACCATCGTACTTTTAAGCTTCAAAACAATCTATTAAAATCTCAACTGAATACACCCCCCTTAGTAAACTTTAAAATTGCTCATTACACCTTATTTTTATTCCAAAATTGTTCTTATGAACCTCATTCCTTAACTTATCTATGTAAACCCACTGAAATCGTTACCTTGTTTAAGTGGCAATCCACTGAATTTGTTTCCATTTTTTAATGGTTGTCCACTAAATATGATTCCATTTTTTAGTGGTAGTCCATCGAATTTGTTTCCATTTTTCAGTGGCAGTATACTAAATTCGTTTCTTGTTTCAGTGATCATTTACCGAATTTGTTACTGAGTTTGTACTTAATATTGTTTTTTAGATATGAAGAGGACTCGCAGAGATACGACTGAGGCTTCATCATCTCGACCTGATAGACAGTGTCCTACAACCTCAGTGAGGAGACATAAAGCGGTGAGGTTAGCCCCTTAAGAGGACCAGCCCCAGCATGGTCCCCCATAGCACTTTGAGAAAACTACTTAGGTTGAAGATGTAGCTGCTACTCATGATAGTAATGTTGATACAGAGGTTGAAGATGTACCTGCTACGCATGATAGTAATGTTGACACAGAGATTGAAGATGTATGTGCTACTTATTATAGTAATGTTGAGGTAGATGTCGAGCCTACTGAGCCATCTCGAGTAGGTCACATTGATCCATCTTTATTTACGAGTTTTAAAATTAGGAACTGCAATTTGGAATAACCAGGTAAGTTGTTTTACTGTAACAATCGAAAGTATAATATAAGTCTGGTTCATGGTAATTAACCTAAATATTATTTTTGTATTTGACTAGGAACGTGAGCTCCTTAGGTGCATGTCGAAGACATCTACCATCCGTGAGTGGAATTGGTGGGCTAATCCAAATAATTGTATATTCAAATGGTACATTCAAAGGTCTGGATTAGAGTAACTTATTTGGTGTTCTTATCGAAATGCAAATAAGATTGTTGTATCTACCTTCATTGAGAGGTGGCATCTCGAAACGAACATCTTTCATATGTCTTTTGGTGAGATGACCAACACATTGGATGATATGTCATTTATTTTAAGGGTGTCACCTTGTTTTTATTCCTTCAATGAGAGTAAGGTCAAAATAGCTTACATTAAATTTGTAGTCGACAATAAGTTACTAAAAAAATAAATATATTTCGGTTCGTTGCCATTGAATTGTAAGTAAAAATTCGGTAATTTTATACAAGATTAAATTAAGTTATTCATGTTTAAAATTAGTATGGACTGCAAAGAATAATTAATAGGGTACCGTGCCAATAAAATTACCCATTGTCAAATATAATCGTGTTTCCAGAAAACCAACCGAACCAAATAGGATGGGAATAGAATGACCCATAAATCTTTTGAGGCCCAAAGCCCAATCTATTTTCAAGCTCAACCGCGTGCTGCTGTCCTTTGATGCTGACCCAAATCTGATTGCGAAAAAATAAATAAAGAAAATAAGCCCTTTACACTTGGGCTGGGCTGGGGATATTTATTATCTTTAAGGAAAGCTTTTAATTTATTGTTTATTTTTTCTAAAAGGAAAGCTTTCTGATGATAGCACGCATGGTAAATTTTGGCAAGTCTGTCTCTAACCATTTACCTTGGAATCTTTTAGAGAATGATTTTGTTCCTTTATTTATTTTGGGGTGGAAAGAAGATGTCTGCGTGGAGTGGACGACAGAAAAAAGAAAAAAGAAAAAAGAAAAAAAAAGTATCAATCTAATATAGTGATAAATTTAAAGAAATATTTTGAAAAAGAAGTAGAATTTAAAGAAATGAATAAATATTTCGAATATTCTTGTGTTTGTTTAGCGGAAAAGGAAATCCAGTTTGAGAAATCTGGCAGGCATACTGTGTGAATGGATGTTCTTGATTTGAGTTTGAATGGATATCCAAAAAAAGAAAAGGAAAAATTAAGTAAAGGGAAGGGACAAGATGAAGTGAGAGAGTGGAGAAATCATTTTTACCATGTCTGTCAGGAACATGTCCCACGCTGTTGCCCACTCCAACCTCAGATTCAGAAAGAAAAAAAAAAACTTACCTATAACAGGCGAAAAAATTATTCAACGCATAGCGAAAAGTGTTATCCATGAGCGTTTCTCTACAGATTTAGAATATATAAAAGCTCTCTCTCTGTGTACGTCTGTCAGTCTAATATAACGGACCCTTGCATTTTGTAGTCTAGTCATTTTCATTCAACTCTCTTTCTCTCTCTCCATGTTCTCTCTGGCTCTCACAGTTTCATTCACGCAAATTGCACCCAAATAAAACACACACATACACAAATTAGATAAGAAGAGAACGGAGAGAGAGAGAGAGAGAGAGAGAAAGCTGGTGTTGTTTGTGTGTGATTATTCTGCGGAATGGCAATGGGCCTCCTCCTTGTTCCTTTGTTCAACTTGTTGCTTATTCTTATTTGGTGTACTCAGATTCTAGTAGTGTTTGCTGTGGAGGACATAGCTGGTGGTGGCAATGGCAATGGCACGAGTAGAGAAGCGGAATTAGAAGTAATTAGAGAAGCAGACAGAGTCATCAACTTGCCCGGACAACCGCCGGTCTCATTCCCCCACTACGCTGGCTACGTCCAACTACCTAATTATCATAATTCTCACAACACCAGCACCAGCACCAGCACCAGCACCAGCACCAGCACCAGCACCAACAAGGCTTTGTTCTACTGGTTTTTTCATGCCCAACAAAATGCCTCTTCTAAACCCCTCCTCCTTTGGCTCAATGGAGGTCACCTCTCTCTCTCTCTCTGTCTCTCCAATTAAATTAATTATCTTTTGAATTTTATTAATATTTTAATTAATTATTAATTATGCTAAGTAAGATACATATATATATGACAGAATTGGGATAAGTTCCAAGTTAAAACTATGCCCTCTCCATCGCCCGTGCAAAGAAAGAAACAAGTGTTCTTATTTTAAATTTTTTGAATTGCGTATGTGAGACACAGTTTGTTTGTGTCTCTGCCTAATTACAAGTTACAACACCAAGACACAGAGAGAGAGAGAGAGAGAGAGAGAGAGCAGAGATTCATCGCTTGCCATCCCACTAGGAATTATTTGTATGTTGAATTGAAATCTGAATGCTATTTATATTATTATTGTTTAGAATTTTGAGATATAATTTCTTGTGGTCAACAACAACAAGAGAGAGAGAGTCTAGTGAGCTGCTGCTTCTGGTCCTCTGTCTTCTGAAGCAAAGCAGAGCAGAGCAGAAGAGAACAAATACCACATAGGCTAGCGCAGGCAGGGATTCAACTTCCCATTGTATAAATATACCATTTTTGCAGTAAGGAATATTCGCCGCCCTCCCTCCCGCCGTTATCTTTAACCAGCCTTCCTGCCTGCTTCCTCCTGCCCATACCATACCACAGGTTCATAACCAGGAGTGAACTCCCATAACCATGCCCAACCTAAATTTTTTTTTTTTTGGGTCGAATGCCCAACCTAATATAATATCTTAGGGTCCTGTCCTGTCCTGTCCTGTCCTGTCCGGTCATCAATGAACAAAAATTTAAAAAACACTGTGCAACTCTTCTTCAGTTTGGACTTGATCTTTTTAATTTTGGAAGGACATCAAACTTCATACTCGGACAGACTAGTGAGTGACTTTGTAGTAGCCTTGGGAAGACCTAGAGAAATCTACTTGTGGTAGCCTTAGGTTAGGTAGGACCCAGTATAGTTTTCTCTCTTCCTTGTTTTCAAATTTCAAGTTTTTCTCCGCCCATTTTTGTTGCCTTTCTCTTTTGGTAATGGTAGGGTAATAATGGTAATGGACAATGGACATGACAAATAGCCAATACTCATTCACGAGTCACTACCCACTACTAGCCAATTTCATTCATTAATTCCTCCTCCTTTTTTTTATTACTTGACTAATTGGTTTAGATTAAAGGGCTTAAATTAAATGTATATAAAATGAATGCAGGACCGGGCTGCTCATCCGTAGCTTATGGAGCTGCACAAGAACTTGGCCCATTTCTTGTTCGGAGCAATGGAGCTCTCATCCTTAACGACTTCTCCTGGAATAAAGGTTTTCATTCATTTCATTCTAGCTAGCCCTGAAACTCAAACCATACCACCAGACCCCACCAGACCAGAAACAAAGATATATAAATATTGTTTCATTTATTCATTCTACTGTTGTTGACATTGTATCATCAGTTGCAAATGTGCTCTTCTTGGAGGCACCTGTGGGAGTGGGATTTTCCTACACAAACAACTCAAAAGATGTGGAGATGCTGGGTGATGCGGTTACAGCCGCAGACTCGTATGCTTTCTTGGTGGAATGGTTTAAGAGATTCCCGGCCTTCAAATCTCGTGAGTTTTACATTGCTGGGGAGAGCTATGCTGGTCATTATGTCCCCCAGCTGGCCGACCTCATCTACCAACGAAACAAACACTCCTCCTCCTCCTCCTACATTAATCTCAAAGGTTTCTTGGTGAGCCTGCCTGCTTTCTTCCTTGTACCTATACCTACATTTACTTAATTATTATTATTATTGATGAACTTATTAATTAATTTTTTTTTAAATGGTGGGGTTAGATTGGGAATGCTGTGATCAACGGTCCAACAGACAGCCGTGGAATGTTTGACTACGCATGGAGCCATGCCATCATCTCCGACCAGCTCCACTACAATTTAGTCAATGAATGCGATTTTGCACATGAAAATAACCAAACAGAGCACTGCAATGACCACATGCGAGCCTTCTTACAAGCTTATTCTGATATCGACATCTACGGCATTTATGCACCTGTCTGCCTCTCTTCTTCTTCTTCTTCTTCTTCTTCTAATTCCAATAAAGCCAAAGCCTCAACGTATAATTCCATCAGACTTCTTGTTGCACCTCGCCTCCTCACTCAACATGTAATTACTAAGCCCACCCCTCTCTCAACTTTATCTCATCACTTAATTCGCTTAATTCATGCATGCTATGCTATGTGCTAGCTTCATATGCATGCAGTAAGCACTCTGCTTACCACTCTCTCTCTCTCTCTCTCTCTCTCTCTCTCTCTCTCTCTCTCTCTCTCTCTCACATATAATATAATTGGGTATTGTTGTTTTGGTTTAATTAGGAGCTTTGGCACAGGCTGCCATCAGGCTATGATCCCTGCACAGAGAATTATGTTGAGCAATATTTCAACAGAGAGGATGTTCAGAGGGCCTTGCATGCCAATGTTACCAAACTGTCCTATCCTTACACCCCTTGCAGGTAATAATAAACACCCGCTAGTAACTATTATATTTTATTTTAATTCATTAGCTGTGTGAAATATCATTGATTCAAGAAATGACTGGAGGTGGTATAGCAATAGCAAGCATGATGTCTCTGTGAAATCAATGAAGTGGAGCTTTCTTTTCTGTTTCCTCCACTGCCACACACGGCCCCCGGTTCTTCAGATTCTATTTAATGAAACCGTGCATGCAGTGATTCTTTTATTTACTCTCTCTCTCTCTCTCTCCCTCTCCACACAGTCACACACGCAATTATTTGATAAAATTGTTAAAAAATTATTACTATTATCAGAGAGGGATGAAATCATCTTGACACCTCGTTTTCATTTCTTGTACCCTTTCACCTAAAGTCATCCTAGCCAGCTGTTGCTGTTTGGCCTCCAGACTTGTCTCTGAGTTAGTAGAAATTGATCAAATAAAACAAAACAACAAAGTTGGTAGGTAAATATAATATGTATATTTGTCAATTGAAAGCAAAGTTGGTGTCGTGACTCGTGTGGGTGGGTGGGGACATAACCTAAGCAAGTTGGTTTCCAGTAGAGACAAATATATAGTTGTGTAGAATGCATTTAATATAGTTTGCTTGTTGTGCCATATATATGATATACATGCAGTGGCGTTATAAAGGGATGGAATGACTCCCCCGACACCCTACTGCCAGTCATTCAGAAGCTCTTAAAAGCTGGCTTGCGTGTTTGGATCTATAGGTAAATCCATCAATTCCATAGATATATAGATGTATGATTGAGTAATGATGATGGTGATGATTAATTTATTAAATGTTGAAATTACAGCGGGGACACAGATGGGAGGGTGCCGGTAACATCAACGAGGTACAGCATAAAAAAGATGGGGTTAAGAGTAAAGCAAGAATGGAGGGCATGGTTTGATGAGGGTCAAGTGGCCGGCTGGGTGGAGACGTATCAGGAGGGCGGCGCCCTCACATTTGCCACAGTGAGAGGAGCAGGCCACCAGGTCCCGGCCTTTGCACCTCGTCAGTCTCTTTCACTCTTCACCCATTTCCTATCTCCCAATGCTACCCTCCCATCTTCTCGCTTCCACCCTAAACCCTAAACCCTTGATAATTCTACCCTCCCATGATCCCATCCCATTTCAATAAGATATGTATTGCATAATATTAATATTATTTATGTGTTCCCTTTAATTATATATCATTTCATTGAATATTCCTTAATCACTAATTAGTACACTATATATGTTCATCAAGAAACAAATTAAACTATATATATTATTCTATCATCAACTATATCATTAAAAGTATCCATGAAAATAGCAATTGTAGGTTCATTAAAACAAATAAGTTAAGTCCAATTAAATTTGATATATAAAAAAACAAGTTTTTCATTCTAAAAAAAAATATATATATATATATATAAATATGTAAATAATTTTAGATTTAAATAAATCAAATAATAAATAAATTATATTTTGAAATACTCACATAAATTTCAACAATACTTATAGACACGTGTCAAGTATTGAGAAAAATAGTGAGCGTATTCTTGAATTAAAGTGGTGAGAGAAAATGCATGTTTGTTCATTTGTAATCTAACAAGAGAAAATAGAAAGAGTACAGCATTTTCCTATTTTATTGATTGAGAAATGCTATTTATTATTTCTCCTAACAAACAAAACTAGCTAAAAAAAAACAGAGAGTTTTGATTATGGTTGGTCTTGGACTTGGACTTGGACCGAAGGTGATTAAAAGCCTCAGTCAGTAAGTCCGTCTATCCTGTCCATCGAGAGGAGAGGCTCTATAGTTTTATGCAAGGAAAGCCCACGAAGATTTTGATTTTACAGCCCAATTTGTTTTTCATCCGATGCCCCACCCAATTGATTTTGGATTTGGTAACTGGCAGGTTTGGTTTCTGTAGAAGAGTCTCCAAATGAAGTAGAACAGGTAGGAATTGCAGTCGCATCGCAGTGGTTGGGCTGGGAGAGGAGAGCAGCTTCCTCCATCCTCCATCGTCTTCTCTACTGAGTCTGCTGTCGAGTAGTGAAATGGCTTTTCTTTTCCACAAGTTTCAGGAGGTAACAACAATATCAATATGCATCTCTCTCTCTCTCTCTCTCCCCATTTCCTTAACATTCCTTTTCCTCCTCTCTGTTTACGCATTACAATTTCTAGTCTCTAAAAATAAATTTGGAATGCTTCTTTTCTGAATTCGGGGAGTGGTTGTGGTTGGGGTGAGTTTTCCATGATAATATCCACACGGTTTGAGGAATTTAGGCACTTTCGCAAACAAGCCTCTTAAAAGGTGCATACTTGCAGAACCCATCCCCATAAGAAACAATAATAGACCTATTAGGACTAAAGAAGCAAACTCTACTCTTTCTTTGAGATTCGGATTCCTAGTGGTTGGTTGCCCAGTTGGAATTGGATTACAATGACCGATATTAAGCGCCGGGAAGGGAGAGAAGAAGAGAAGTAAGAAAATAATGTGCTTGAATTTGATGAGACAGACATGCTTAAGCACTTTCGATTCTTGTTGGAATTTGTTCTTCATGTAACGGCTACCGCATTACACCAACAATGGTGGCAAAAATGAGGTATAGGCTTTTGTATTTGTTGGACAGTGGCTTATGTAGGAATATAACCAAGTTGGTGATGCTTGAATATGTTGGTTTGAGCCATTTCAATGCGGAGCTTTTTCTTTGCGGCAATGTGGGACAAATACTCTCAACACTATATTGTCTTGTGTGTCTGTTCAATTTATAATGTTGTCATCAACAGTGTCTTATCACACTTTAATTTTTAGACCTTTTTAATTTTCAGTTTGTGAAGACTCTTGCCAAAAATTCCATGCTTTCTAAGAATCCAAGGCAACTACAATTTGAGGCAGATATTAATCGTCTCTTCCTATATACCAGGTTGGTGTCACATCAGCATCTTCGATATGAAAGCCCACTATTAATGTTTTCACCGTTGAAGTCCTTCAGTTGCAAAAAGCTTACATTACTTTCTTGTTATAAACCTAGTCTGACAATTCGATATTAAATTTCAAGTAATTTCAATTTAGCTTCATTGTCAATATAGGTGCTGCTACCTTTCCCACTCTGATATTTTGCACGCTGCACCATTTTTTCTTTTGAGTTATCTTGGATGTTGATTATGAAAAACTTGTATATCCAGCTACAATCGCTTGGGAAGGAATGCTGATGAGGCAGATGTGGATGAGATCATTGACATGGCTAGTAAAGCCCCTGTTGCTGATCAACAGAAGCAAGTCCAAGAAAACATTCATCGCCAAATTAAAAGCTTCTGCATGTCTATGGATGAACTTCTTCTCCCTGATGTTAAGAAGATAAATGAGGGAATTGAATCATCTGAACAATCAAATCCTGCTCCTCGACAAAGTGGTCTCAGTTTTGCTATTGGCAGGAAAACTCCATCAGTTAAACATCATGGTGAGGTTTTTTCTTTCTTTTTGCCAATCTTATTCATCTCTTCTCAGCAATTTTCTGAAAGTTTGAATTCGACCTTAACTTGCCTCTGGTACACTTTCGGACTTCCCTGACATGTGGTTAAAATAGTTGAAGTTTAATGTTTTGTGGACTTAAGTGATGTTAGTTCTTTTACTTGTTTGCTGTATTGAATGAAATTAATTTGTCTCATCAGACTAATCCCAGTGAGTAGAGTTCAGTTTAGTTTTGGTCGGTTTTAGAGAAACGCTGGGCGTCGCCTAAATAGTTAGGTGCGAGTCATGTCATAGCTGAAGAAGCAGCAAATAAATTTCCGCATTTGGGCCTTCTTGGGAGATTGATTATTTAAATAAATCCATGTGATAACTAAATCATTCTTCTCAATTCTGCTTTCTTTTCCCCTGAATTATTTAAGCACAAGAAATGACCACTCTTTGATTTTCTGATTGCTGAAGATTTCTGTTTTTACTTTATGGCTTTTTAATTCAGTACTGATTAGTTATGATTTTCAGCACAGATGTGCCCGAGACAAGGCCGTTAGGGCGTGCTGATGTCTCTCAAAGATTAAAAGATCTCATTGGCTACACGCTTGATATCAAACCTTCTCAAATACCCCACAAGGAAGCAGGCCAAGGTTTATTTCTAAATGGCGAATGTGATGTCGGTGCTGTGGTGGCTGTGTACCCTGGTGTAATATATTCCCCTGCTTATTACCGCTACATTCCTGGGTACCCAAGAGTTAATGCACAAAACTCATATCTGATCACAAGGTATGACGGGACTGTGATCAATGCACAACCTTGGGGTTCTGGGGGTGAAACCCGTGATTTTTGGGATGGTTTAACTGTACCAGAAATCAGGCCTAATATGCAGGGAGGTGAGAAAGGTCCAGACCGGTTCTGGAAGCTCCTTAGTAAGCCTTTGGATCAAAGGCAACTGGGAAATAGGGGCAACATTCTAGAGGGGAGGAACCCATTAGCTTTGGCTCATTTTGCCAACCACCCTGCAAAGGATATGGCCCCAAATGTTATGATTTGCCCTTATGACTTCCCATTGACCGAAAATGAAATGAGAGTCTATATTCCAAATGTGGTATTTGGAGATGCAGAAGAAGTGAAGATGAAGAGATTTGGCAGCTTTTGGTTCAAACTTGGGGGTTCAAGAAATGGCGGATCAGATATTCCTGTTTTGAAGACTCTTGTTCTGGTGGCTACAAGGGCACTTTCTGATGAAGAAGTTCTTCTGAACTATAGGTTGAGCAACTCTAAGCGTCGGCCAGGGTGGTATACTCCTGTTGACGAGGAGGAAGATCGAAGGAGGTGGAGCTAAGTTTTGTTAAAGTTGGCATCTTGTGTTTTATGTGTTACGTCCATGCAGGATGGTTCCCTCTTCTATTCTAAACATGAGTACTTTTGGTTCTTGATTGGTTTCTCTGTTTTGAGTTTTGAAGGCCCGAAAAGCTGAAAATTATCAAGGCTTGCATTACCTGATGAATATGGTTATCTTTATTTACTGAAATCTTGATGCATACACTTCTCTGTGAGAAATATAGGCTTTGGCTCCGTCAATTTCACCACATGCTCACACAATGGAATGTCCAAACCGTACAAAGCATTCACAAGGCCTTTCCTATTTTGTTGTTTTACTCTGGTCCTTCCCATTCGTTTCTGTTTCATTGAATTGAGACTTCTTTTCTTAGAGAGGAGGTCAAAAAAAAAGAAAAAAGAAACAAGGTGAGTAGCTTCTAGAGCTTTTAGAATTAGAACAAGTGTTTGAATCCAACAACAGGCCCAAAGGGTGAAGACGACTGATATGTGTACATTGTTAAGAACATTTGTGTGAATTAGAAGCTTCACCTTTATGTATTTGTATGTATGAGTATGACTATGTATGTATCTATCTTCCCATGAATTACAATGCGCAAAACATTTACTTGTGAAAATTCTCATCCGTCCGTCCATATTCCATAAACCTTAATTATAGGACCCAAGTGACTGTCACCAACCTATAGCCTTTTGCTGGCCTTTATATAAAGAAAAATGATAGAGATGCCAACTTGTGTACTATCTCTCTAATAGAGCGTTTGAGCCATTGTATACATCCATACAATAATAATCTCTATAAGTTACTAGCTAGCTATAATATTAATTAATGGGGCTCTTGACCTTTTATTTTGTGCCTTTCTCTATGCATTTTTGGGGTTGCCTGCTCCTCCTCGTCGTGGTGGGAACTGGACCCAGAAACTAAGGCACTTCAAGAGGCTGACCGAGTGAAAAGGCTGCCATGCTGGGGCAGCCTCCCGTGAAGTTCCAGCAGTACTCAGGATACGAGTGGCTGAGGTTATATTCGATGAGAACAAGAAATCAGGAGATTTTGCGGAGAATACCGGGAGGAGGTTATGATCCGTGTACAAAGAACTACGCAACAACATACTTTAATCGTGCAGATGTTCAGGAAGCCTTGCATGCAAACGTAACCAAAATAGCCTGTCCATGGATCTTCTGCAGGTGCGTGCATTAGCATTACCCTATCCATGTTCAGGAAGCCTTGTATTATTTATATATTAATTTTGATTATTTGTTTCCTCACAGAGAGGTAATTACTATTATTAATAAGTATTCTTAACTCTCTAAATAATCTTAAAACAATTTAATTTGGAATTAATAATTAATGACGCAATAATTAACATGTTAAATGATATATATATATATATATTATATATAGGTTGGAGGGTGGAGCATTGGGTATGATGGGTTGACTTTCTTGACCGTGTGAGGCGCAGGCCACCAAACCTAAGTGCCCACATTTGCCCCGAAGCGATCAACACTTTTTGGCGAACAAGAAGCTGCCATCTGTCGCATTTTGATATGTTCTGCGCTTTCCTTCCATACCTAAAAAATAATTATGGACCATCGCATCGATCGCTATTTCTTGTACTCTTATTCTTGGAAGAGAATTAGACATGGCAATGATGGCATTGGCATGTATGGACGGGAGAACCTTTCTCACGATCTTGGCAAATTATGCAACTTGGTTGGCCAATCAACATGTCATGCGGTACAGCTAATTTATTATTGTTCACCCATTCTAATGTGTTTACTCCTATGATGGAAGGGTAAAGTTCTCCACTGCCTTGAGAATCATAAACTGGTCAACAAGTCAGCTTTCTTTGGTGTGCGAGCGTGCCACTGCCAGCAAAATTTCTAGCAGACTTAGTTTGGAATGGATAACTTGCGTCCCAAGTTACTGATTTCTGCAAACAAACGATTGTGAATTTGGGTGAGGAATATCTCCCAAGTAAGTTCTTTTCCTGCCTCAGACTGGTGAGGACTTTAACAATTTATCTCAGTATAAAGA
>NC_024127.1:14401395-14434452 GCF_000346735.1 Prunus mume
TTGGAGGAGACTCAAACCCTGCCTGTTTTGGTTTTTTGCTGAACCAAATTTGTAACGAGAGAAATCTCGTTTTGAATGACTTGCTTCTTAAATCTGGATTTTGGGGATTCTGATCTGGAGCTGGTTTCACTTGAAATTCAAGTGGGCTTGTTGGTTGATTTTGAACTTGTCCTTTGACGGTTTTCTTGTGTAGGATCTTTGTTTGATTGGGTGATGAATTTTTTGTTCTTTTTACCCTGTTCACTCCTTCTTGTATTTATAGTAAAATGTTTTTTCTGGAGTAGGGTGATTCTGTTTAATATTGGGCGGCAAAAAGATATCTCCCCCTTTTTCTTCTTTAATGGAAAGAAAGAAAATAGGATTTCTTCAGTTTTGGCAGATAGGCTCTCAAAATAGGCAATCACTTCCCTGATTTTCTTGAAAAGGAACCTAATCTCTTTCCCAATTTCAACTGCCCCTTGTGAGATTTTACCCGTGATGGTTAGTTTGACTTTTTTTCTGGACAGCTCCCTGCTTTCCTGCTTATCCTTCTCTGAGATTGTAACTTGCTTATCTCCTTGGGAGAATTATCTTCTCTGTAAAAATAGAAGAAAAAAAAAATCTCTGAACGTATATATATGTAAGAGGGATTTGATCTTCAGGTTTTTCAGAATCAATTCGATGTCATGAACCTTTCAATCACTTCTTCTATGACAGTTGCCATTACTGACTTTTCTTTATCCCAGAGATGTCACGTGGGATTGTTCCTGTTTCTGGGCTCCCTCTTCTTATCACATTGGGCCTGTGAGGCCCAGATTAGCCTTATTTGCTTTGATAAGCTTTGGGCTGGGCTCTTCTGGTTTTTGGGCTTCCATCTTTCTTTGATTTTTGCAACTTTATTCTGGGCCTCATTTTCGCTGGGCTGGGTGTGTCAATTTTTAGGCCCAAATAATTACTTGGTCATCCTTGAATATATATAGCCATCAGCAAATAAAAGAAATTTTTATTTTTAAAAATAATATATTAAGAGTACTTCCATCCATTGTGTCATGATAAAGGGCAAGGGCAAGTTCGAGTTCCACTGCCGATGAGGGTTGGTTGAGTTGTTAAAGACCTTTTTCTTTACTATCCATGCCCAGTTTCGAATCTCACTATTGACAATTCCTCTTATTGGGTAATCTTTTTTAACCAAAAAATGAGCTAAGACCCTTCTATAATTAAGTCCTCAAATAGGCTTTGATATACCCTGACCCTGAGATGGGGTAGCCTTCCCTCCCCCTAAAATTTTGCTCATTAAAAAAAAAAAAAAAAAAGGCAAGGACAAGTAAGTGCAGACACTATTCACGTAAATAATGACTGCCATACCCTTTTTAATTTTGCTTTCTCACCCATTGTCATGACAAGTAAAGACAAACACTATTCACATGAGATGTGAGGAGAGGAATTTGTATGGAGTTTTGGTGTGTGAAGTGAAGAACATGGCTAGGTATTTATAAAAAAAAAATGAAAAAATTGATATTTTTTCTTTAATTTTTTTAATAATGTTTTTTGTATTTCAATTAGTTGTTGACATCATGATGATGTCAACACCCCTAAGCAGCAACCCAATCAATTCTTGCCTTTGGATTGACCCGAGTAACTGGGGCCCATTCTTGCCCAAACTAGCTTTTATTGATGTGGGCATTATTCTAAGACTGGGCTGCCTTTTGCCATGACAAAAGACCCCCCCCCGCTAGAAGTGCTCCAAGAAAGTCATATATTTAACATTTTAAATTAATTTGGAACCCAAGACGAGAAAATAGATTGGGATGGATGATTTGACCCACGACCCACTTTCAAGAGGTCACAAAATGGAGAAACACTTTCATGCAACGAAGATATGACTTTTTGTTATTCCCTGGTCAATATAACGCAATGACACGTATGATGTAGGATAATTTTTTCACATATCATTGTGTTATTGGTCGAAAATACTACTGCTAACAAGGCACTCGAGCCTGCCCTTGTCGGCTTTGACTTTGAGCCTTTGAGCATTCCTTTGGGATTTACATATATATTTGCTTTTATACATGTAAGTTGTAATGTACGTAATGTAAGTTGTAACTGGTTGTCGACCTTTCAAATAGGGTATAATAGTATTATGTCACGGTCAGAAAATGAAGTTACAATTCAAAGCAAATGACTCAGCCAACCGCAAATCTCTCCGTCATAACATTGAATGAATTCACATCGATCAAATCAAATTGCCGTTGTTATCCTTCAAATTAATTTTATATAATAAATAATATAGAGGAATTTTCACATAAATATTTATTTAAGTGTATTCCGATCGCTTCTAGATGTCGTGCGTGCATGTAAATAAAGTAGATCCCTTAGTATCCCACGCTTGCCTTTTAGTTCATGGCTGCGAATGACAAGTCCAAGATGCACACTGCCCATTGGTTCAAATGTAAGCAAGCAAGAAATTCAAAATATAAAAGACAAGTAATACAAATATTATATATATATATATGTTTTTGTAGTTTGGTGAACAAGGGCAATCCATATATCATCAACGATGACAATTCTTATCTGTCTTTTGGATCATTCAGTACTGTATAAATTTAAACCACGCTCTCCATATATATATATATATATATATAGACAAGGCTTCTTCTGTTCGTCTGTCTTTCATCGGTCCCTTACAGTTTGGACCAGTCGCAATACTACTGTTCACGTGCCTGTGACTGACTGAGTGCCTCATCCATCTATTATCCACACATATATATATATATAGATAGATAGATAGAGAAAGCTAATGTCCCAACCCAATTAATGGCTTTGTCTTCGTTTATATTTCCTTTGAACATTCTTCTTCTTTCGCTTACTTTTAGCATTTCTACACAAACTTCAGCCGCCAGATTTCATTATCATCATGAACCTTCAGCTCATCAACAACAACAAAAGGCAGACCAAGTGAGTGGACTGCCTGGTCAGCCTCCGGTGAGCTTTAAGCACTTTGCCGGATATGTTACCGTCAACAAAACTCATGGAAGAGCGCTCTTCTATTGGTTCTTTGAAGCAATCAACAACCCTCAAGACAAACCCCTCCTCCTTTGGCTCAACGGAGGTACGTACATACCTAATTCTCTTACTTCCCTACCACAAATTCTTCAAATTCTTACCCTATAAATTAACTTGTTTTTTCGTGGAAAAAATTTCATATCATCTTGCTTTGCTGGATCCTGAAGATTTTTAGTTTATTTTCTTATTAATTTTCTTGCTATTTATCAGTAGAATTACCCCAAATACAGTCTCACTTGGAATTGTTAATACAATAACAACCTGTCATAATCAAATATGATTTACTATCTTCATGGTAGATGAGTATGTATGATCTGTACTGTTTAACTTGTATCTATAATGAAATTGAGTTTTTCATATTTTATTGTATATTTGTCAACGTCTCCTTGTCATTAAATTTGTTTTCCATATTAATAATTATGCCTTATATTTGTCTTTCATATGACTGGGTCCAATTAGAAGGGGACCTTTAACCGAATACAAATTTGTAAACCTCCTATAAACGATATTAAATAAATAGAAGGATACATTGCGTATGCAATGCAAGGCAATGAAACTTATATATATAAATTCTCTTATACGGATATTTAGATGTTATTATTGTACGAACGCCATGTGTTTTGTACTACTCATCTTTGCTTTCGTGTCTATTTACAATAGCATATGCACAATAATATCGTGCGGACATCCGGATAAAAAAATACCATATATATATATAAAATCATATTATATTGAGGGATCTTTATTTAAGGGACACCCCTTAGGGCCCTTAAGAATTTTTATTTTTATTTTTAAAACTATCCAAACCATCCATTTGTTAAGTCTATATTCACAGATCATCCTTACAAAAAATTAGACAAATCGAAAAAAGTTTCTACATCCAATTATGTTCTACAAAATCATTGAACACGATGCTTCAAGAAAGTACTAAAATTTCAATAACTCAATTGAGTGGTCAAATGATATCAGATTCAAGTGATTTTTTGTAGACATGATTTTTGAATGATTATCTAAAAAATAGACGGTTTGGATTAGTGAAATACAATACAGAGTGGGCCCTATAACGGTGTATCTCAAATAAGTTTATTTGAGAGATCCCTCAATGAAAACTATATATATATATATATATCACAAAGAATATTAATAGTTTCAACAGCAATATAATATAATATGTAATAATGATTGCTCTGACTTGTTCTCCGTCTTCTTCTACCTAATAATACCCCTAATTTTTCCATTAAAGAATAATAAAATTTGAAAATAAGGGAGATATCCAGTTTGACATTGTTGTGCTGTGAAAATAATCTTTTCAGATTTGCTATGAGAGAAAGCAATTTGGCATTTGGTAAACTTTTTGTTAAAAGTGTTCTTGGTATTGATTCTAGCATAATCAGAAAATGATTGATGCATAATCATTAAACACAGCGCTTCTTTGAAACTGATTCTTGCATAATCAGAAAATAAAAGCACCTCATTAGCTGTTTTCCCTTATAGTTTTCTCTCACATAAATTTTTAACAAGAAGTGATTTTCTCATAGTTAACCAAACGGACTGGGTTTCCCAATTTTTTTTTAAAATTACTTATCACCCCAAGTAAGCAATACCAAAAAAGGTGCGTATTCTATTATTATCATATTTTCAAGTAAAAACCCTAAAATGATTATATTATATAAATGCAATTGTATATGTAATTTGTATTAACAACTGAATAAATAATAGTAAATAATAAAGTTAACGATTTATGGAAAAATGAAATGTCTGACTCAGTGAGTCTTGTTCCCTAATTAATCTAAAAAATGTTAGGGCCTGGATGTTCATCAATTGGGTACGGAGCAACAGAGGAGTTAGGCCCTTTCTTCGTTCAAAAGGGCAGCGAACTGAAGCTCAAGTTCAACCCTTACACGTGGAACAATGGTTGGCTGAATTTTGACTTTGTAAAGACAACAACATTTGTATTTTCTTTCCTAATAATGATCTTCTTTTTTTTTTTTTCTTTTTTTTTTCTGTGTTGTGTGTAAATTTCAGCTGCCAATTTATTGTTTGTGGAGTCTCCCGTGGGAGTGGGATTTTCTTACACGAATACCAGTGAAGATATCCGGCAACTTGGCGATAAAATTACAGCTGAGGATTCTTACAACTTTCTCATCAACTGGTTTCAACGGTTTCCACAATACAAGTCTCATGACTTCTATATGGCAGGAGAAAGCTATGCAGGTAGAATTACAAATTACAATGGAAGCTCTTAATTATTATTTGCTTGCTTACTTCATGTGATTTATTTATGTTTTAGCTTGTGTTTAGTATCATGAAACTTTAATTAACTATATATCTATCCTTTTATATATATATATATATATATGCATTTTACAGGGCATTATGTTCCACAGCTTTCTGAGCTCATCTTTGACAGAAACCAGAACCTGTCCAAGGAGAATTATATAAACTTGAAGGGATTCATGGTGAGCTTTTATCATCTACTATATATATATATATTGCTCATGTTTTTGGTTTGTTTACACAAATGAACATGAAGACTGCACGCAATGGAATATGCAGATTGGGAATGCAGTAATAGATGATGAAACAGATCAGAAGGGAATGATTGATTACGCGTGGGATCATGCGGTCATCTCTGATCGCTTGTACCAGGATATCAAGAACGAATGCGACTTCAGTGAGAAAAAGTTATCAAGACTGTGTAATAAGCTGATAGACGAGTACTTTGATGTCTACGAAATCATAGACATGTACAGCTTGTACACTCCCACGTGCCTCAGTAACAACAGCAGCGCCACCACCGCTACCAGGCAATCCCGCACCATGCAAGGCGCCCCCACTCTGTTTTCGAGACTTGTAAGTTCCCTTCCTTCCCATTACATGTA
The DNA here is from genome assembly GCF_000346735.1 of Prunus mume. The sequence goes on from NC_024127.1 coordinate 14,407,320, forward strand.
TAATTACATAACAAAACAAAGCAAAGCAAAATGCCGGAGGAGGAATGAATGAGATTGAGAGTGAAAATTTGCAGGATGCAAGGCACAAGAGACCAGCAGGTTATGACCCTTGTGCATCAGAATACAGTTATGTGTATTTGAATAGGCCGGATGTTCAAAAGGTACTGCATGCCAATGTCACCAAAATTCCCTATCCATGGACTCACTGCAGTGGCAACATCACCTTCTGGGAGGATGCACCACCCTCCATTCTTCCGGTGATTGGAAAGCTTGTAGCGAGCGGCCTCCGGGTTTGGATTTACAGGTAGCTTTGCTGTCGTACTAACGTTATTTGCAGGATGAATTCAATGAATGAATTGCTGCGTTTGGTTTGGTGACATGACATTGACATTTGTGCAGTGGGGATACTGATGGGAGAGTTCCAGTAACATCAACAAGATACGCCTTGAAAAAGCTGGGATTGAAGATTAATGAAGATTGGACTCCTTGGTACAACAACAAACAGGTACTCTCATCGGTTCCTGCCTTGTTGCTAACTCAGTCTAGAATGCTAAAATAAAATAAATTGTTTACTGATCGTGTTTTTGAATTGATTATCTCAAATTTTGATAGGTTGGCGGGTGGAGAGTGGCGTACGATGGGCTTATGTTTGTGACAATTAGAGGAGCAGGTCACCAAGTTCCGGAGTTTGCACCAAAGCAGTCGCTCCTCCTGGTTGAACACTTCCTGGCTAATAGGACACTCCCATCTAAACCATTTTAAATTTAACCACTCTCCCTCCCTCCCTCCCTCTTCTTCATGTCAATAAAAATACAACATTTTACGATTCTTTGGAATTTGTAAAGTACTAGTCAATTTTATTAGTCACACAGAGACAGACTTCAAGTCCTTAAGTGGTAATTTTTGTAACTTTCAAGCAGTTGAAGGAAAGAAAGAAAGAAAAACAAATAAAAATCAAAAGCCTTGGTGAACTTGCACAGAATAGAGAGAGAGCGAGAGAGAGAGAGAGAGAGAGAGAGAGAGAGAGTCACAAAATTTTGGCTATTATGAAATAATCTCAGACAACAACAAATAAGCTAAGCCTATCGTGTCACTGATTTCTCTTCTAAATTCTAATATACAATCAATGAAACAATCATCCTTCTTCAAATTGTACCAACACACACTCTAGCAACAAAAGATAAAATACTAATAACACAACAGATGGCCCAAAGGATGATAAATGAACTCGTTGGTTGCAATCACAAAAAGTTGCATACGAGAGTGAGGCATTGACTTCCGCTGCTTTCTCTCTATTATTACGTCTCACTTTTAACTATCAAAAAAACCAGGACCTGCTCGTGAAAGAAGTTCCTGGCCTGCATCCTTACCCATGTTGATCATATCTTGAAAGGCATATGTGCCTTTCCTCGAAGTTTCCAGTACTGAAATATAGACACAGGGAAGCATAATTAGTGCCATATATTTTTTCTTTCTTTTAAGTTTACAGTGGAGAATAAGGTTAGACTTAGACAACTGAGTGAATTTTCCTCAGACTATGAGCATGAGCATACCACGGGTTCCATCAGGGGAAGCCACCAACCCTTTGAATATGCAATTACCATCCCCATCTCTGCTAGCATATCCAGCAATGGGAGTCCGGCAGGACCCATCCAGGGTCAGAAGAAACGCCCTCTCACATGCAACTGCTAGCCTTGTTTCCTCGTGATTCAATGAGGCTATGTAATTAGCCTGCACCCAAAAGACCAACAAAAAATTGAATAATGTTTTGGACAGAAATAAAAAAATATATATATGTATAAATATTCAATCACCAGAGAAAAGGTTATATCACTAGTTTTTTGTTGTTGCTTAAATTCTATTCATCCATGATTTTCAAGCTACAACTCATTCAAACTAAACTAGCTTAGAATTGCTTCGCTTTAGCAATTGTATAACACTTCTAGACAAATGCACAAGTGTGTCGTTGGCCCAATTTAATGAAGTATTTTAACCAACTAGCATGAAAGTAAAATATCATTCAATATGGAAGCTCCAGAATAGAAATGTGAAGATTGAAACGCACCATTTTATCATCATTGCTTCGGCAGGCAATTCCAATTGCCCCTTGTGCAACTGCTGGAAGCATTTCATCTAGTGAAAGAATTGAAGTCACATTTTCCGTCATATCTAAGCGTTTGAGTCCAGCTAAGGCCAATAAGGTTGCTTGGACTACCTTTTCATTCAGTTTTCTCAGCCGTGTCTGGACATTTCCACGAAAATTCTCTAGCACCTACAAGATGATATTAACCAAAAGATGAATGAGAAGCAACAGAACATGTCAGGAATCCATCCAACGGCCTAGGAAAAACACAAGCCCATGACTTTCAAAAACTAGCCCATTAAATGCACCCGAAAGCCAAATTCAACTTTGAATAAAGCAATATGAAATGAACTAGCATACAATCTCCTAAATATGAAGTATGTAAAGGTGACACCTGACAACATGGTAGCTTACATTGAGCGATGGATATCTATTGAGTATCTGTGACTTTCTTCTCAGGGAAGCAGTACCAATAGTGCTCCCAGCTGGCAAATCTGCCAAAGAAGATACAGTTAAGGATATAAACGCATCTCGGACATCCTCTCGCGGAAGGTTGCATGGAAGAATTGTCTTATCAGGTAAGTAGGTAGGGACATCTTTCATTGAGTGGACAGCAATGTCAATTTCACCATTGATTAGTGCCTCGTCTATTTCCTTGGTGAACAAGCCCTTCCCACCAATGTCCGCAAGGGGTTGGCTCAGTATTTTATCACCTGTTGTTTTTATAATTACAATCTGAATTGCCCCCTCTTCAGCTAGGTCTGGATGCGATGCCATGAGTTTGTCTCTAGTCTCATGAGCCTGAGCAAGTGCTAGTGGGCTATCCTATATCCAGAAAGAGTATCAATAACTCACGAAAAATACATATAAGTTGTATAGAGAAACATATGGCACAAGATTTTGAAAATAAACCCATCAATATGAAACTAATACATACTGTAAAATGAAGGATATTGAGACATATACAATCAATCAACCGCAAGGGACAATTAAAATAGCACCTTTTGCTCTAAGAAAAACCTTGAGAAAGATTAAAACTTTTAAGAAATCTAACCAATTGCTGACGCAATTGAGCACAACTAAATGTAGCAATTCACAAAAAGAAAACAGAGATGAGTGGTGTCATTGAGCTAAATTCAAGTTACATTCTGAAATGGGAGCAAACCCACAAGTAAGAAATCGGCAATAACAGGAAAAGTGTACCTCCCTCGGGTGCCAATTCTGATTAGCGCCAGTTTGGCCTTCTGGGTCTGCTGCTCAACAGCGACAGAGGCCCTTGGGATCCCAACTGCACTGTGTTTTCTGATACAGACGGGAAAAGCTCGAGTCTTGAGGGAAGGCAAAGAGAAGCCAGGGACTGAGACGGAGCCGGCTCCTGCGAAGTTGATTGAAGATAAAGTCAAAAGAGAAGAAGAACAAAGGGTCTCCATGGCCACCAAATCTTTCAGAGAGAGGGAGAGAAAGTGAGGGGCGAAGGAGATGGGGATTGGTTCGGGTTTCAAGTTTGAAACTTTGATGAGATTTTGTCTGAGGTTGGTTGTTGATGATGGATAGGATTAGGATAATAGAGGGAATTTGAGATTGCACTGCAGGCAGGGTATGGCTGGCTCCTCCAATAGTCCGGTTTCTTATCAACTTCACATGGTTTTGGCCTATTGCTAATAAAATAAAATAACGCTTGCCACGTTTCTTTTTCTTTTTTGGATCGTCCCCCTCTCTCTGGGCTTCAACTTTTGAATGCAGATGCTTCACTGTGGCCCATATCCCTACCCATTCAAATTAATCGTAAAATAAAAAATAAAATAAAAATTCAACCAAATCCATCACGAGCGAGCGAGATCTCCTTCAACCTTTTATTAAATAAATAAAAAGCCCACATCAAAATAGAAGACAAACAAAGTTCCTGCGAAAATAAAATTAACCAAAAAAGAAAAAAACATATATTAATAATTTATTACACACTAATTTTAGAGAGGGAGAGACGATTACAGTACATAAACATTCGTTTTAGGTTGGAGAAGGTGGTTAAGTAAGCTGTTGATTGGGAAAAAGTCCCCCCTCAAGCCTGTTGCAATCCACCAAGTAGGCAAACCCGTAAGCCAAGTTCTTCAAGGTGGCCTCGTGCAGCTCCGGATCTGACGTCCCAGTCGCGTCAGTTGAGAAAAACACTCGGAAGCCTCTAACGAAGGCTTCACGCGCCGTCGTTTCGCAGCACAAGTTGGTCATGACGCCGGTGACGATGAGCTCCTCCACGCCCCTCTCCTGCAAGTATTCCTGGAGGCGCGTGTTCCTGAAGGCGCTGTACGTGTTCTTGTGGACGACGTGGTCCTGGGCGTCGGGGTTGAGCTCGGGCATGAGGTGGGATTCGGGGGTGCCGTCGAAGATGAGGTCGCCGCGCCACCACTCGTCGAGCATGCCGTAGTCGGAGGGGGACTTGTGAGAGTGGCGGGTGAAGATGACGGGGATGGAGGCGCGTCGGCAGAGGCGGATGGTGGTGAGGAGGTTTTGGAGGATGGGCTGGGCGATGGAGGAGAAGTAGTTCTGCATGTCGATGACTAGAAGAGCTGCCACTTTTGGATTTGGGTTTCTTTTTCTGATGTCGTATTTTTCGTATGAGGAGGAGGAGGCCATAGTTTTAGAATTGAGAAATGAGTGATTGAGTGATTGAGTTGAGCTCAGCGTTTGAGAATTAATTAAAGGGTTAATTTCTTGTCTTGTCTCGTCTGTCTGTGTGGGTCTGGGCCATGGTTATGCTCTCTCTCTCTCTCTCTCTCTCTCTGCTTGCTTGCTTGGTTGCTTCTATGGTGTTCCAGAGTTCACTGTGAAAAATTTACTTGTTCACCCTCCCTCCCACTACATAAGTATACGTGGCTAAATATGGCTGGGCCACGCCAGGCCACCCATTTTGTTTTTAGTCTTTTAATTTTATGAAAAAGAAAAGAGGTGAAAGGTCAAGATCCTTCTGGAGACTTCCTCCATCGTCGTCACCAGTCAGTCACGACACCACAATGGCACCATGGGCATGTGATTTCCTCCTTTTATATTGTAAATGAGATGAGAGAGAGATCCATGATTGAGGGCCGCCTCCTGTTCTGCTCCTGTGTTCCCGCGAAACACAGAGAGAGAGAGAGAGAGATCAGATATACAATACATACATATATAATTACTATTAATAATGTCGTATTTGCTACCTCACCTGCACTCAGGTTGGGCCGTGGACCAGGCCATTCTTGCTGAGGAAGAACGTGTCGTCGTCATCCGATTCGGCCATGACTGGGACGACACTTGCATGCAGGTAAATTCAATTCAATTCCCTCGCTTCCCTTCCTTTTTTTCAAAACTCTCTTTCATTTAATTCAATTTAATTTATTTAACTGATTGCCTTAGATTTGATAAATATTGCTTGCTTCATTCTTCTTAATTATGTGCTTGTTTTCTTCTTAAACCAAAAAGAAATTCAACAAATACGGATTACGGACGGACTGAGGGAGGGGAGGGGAGGGGAGAGGGGGGAGGAGGGCCATTACAAATACAAGTTACAATCTGGGCTCATTACAAATACTTTTGAAAGTTTAGGGACCTACTTAGGAAGAAAAAACAATTTGGGTACCAAAGTGGGACAAACATACAAGTTCAGGGGGCAGTTTCAAAATAATCCAAAAAAATGTGTTAATTAATTGGTAGATTTTTCTCTCTGAGACGAGAGAAAGCCAGAAAGGTTGGGGACTCGGGGCACTACTCTTGTGAGAGAACTAGAAGAGAGCGAGGAACGATGTCGTATTTGCTGCCCCACCTCCACTCTGGATGGGCCGTCGATCAGGCCATCCTTGCTGAGGAGGAGCGTCTCGTCCTCATCCGCTTCGGCCACGACTGGGACGAGACCTGTATGCAGGTAGGTTCCAACTCCCCCCTCTGCAACTTTCACTAACCCTAAACCCCCAATTCCCTTTTTCTGTTCTTTTTTCTTGTTTTTTATTTATGTTTTTGATGAATTAAGCCATTCAATTATTTAGAAAATTCGTAATTTTGAGGATAGATAGACAACAAACGAGTAATTATTCTTTAGCAAATATGTGGCTCTCTTTCTTTAGGGTTTATTTCGTTCATATACCTTGAAGACCTGGTATAAATCTTTCACCTTTGATCTATGCTTGCAGATTGAGGTAGTTCATGTCACATTTTTTCACCTTTTAATTTACTTGGAAGTTGGAATTTCTTTTAAGGGAAATTAGAAGAAAATAAATGTTGCAAAGACTAATCTGGGTTAATTTTAGTCTAATCTCAAAATTTGATAGTCCAAAATGACTCCTAATATAATCTAAACCGTAGATCGATTTATAATCACATTTTGATCCCTGTATGAATTGAACCCTGTTTTTGAATGCTGCTGGTTAATTTCTTATTTGTTATCTTGTCCTGTTGATTAGATGGATGAAGTGCTTGCTTCAGTTGCTGAGACACTCAAAAACTTTGCTGTGATTTACCTTGTCGATATCACGGAGGTTCCTGATTTCAACACAATGTATGAGCTCTATGACCCATCCACTGTCATGTTCTTTTTCAGAAACAAGCACATTATGATTGACCTTGGCACTGGGAACAACAACAAGATCAACTGGGCTCTCAAGGACAAGCAAGAGTTCATTGACATTGTTGAGACGGTGTACCGTGGGGCAAGGAAGGGGCGCGGTCTGGTCATTGCTCCCAAAGATTACTCCACCAAGTACCGTTACTAAGCCCTGCTGCTGAAAATGTAATTCATTTCAGACAAAACCTTCTAGTTTGGATGGAGTTACGTTGACCTTTTATAGGTGATTTAGGGAAGCTAATGTATCTGAATGTTTTCTATGCATACTGCATTTAATTGTTTCTCATGCCGACTGGATGGGGTGGGCAAATGTTTGTTATTCAGCGTGTTTGGTGTGTGTTCCAGAGATATCCTTTATGAACCAAACTATCTATTTATAAAATGTCGTGTTGATAATTCTATTTGGCTGATTCTTTTGCAAGAGAAATGACTGTGGAAGGATAATAAAGCTAGTTCTAGTAACAAGGGAGATAGTAAAAAATGCCAATGGTGCTTTAGATTTTCATTATTATATTATATGTATATATTTAGTATAATTATGAAATGTGTGTCCTAAGTTTGCCTACTTTTAATGGCATCTACAAGTCCCACAATGACCATGCCAATGATGTACCAAGTGATGGCCGCCAATATGATCTGTAACCAAGAACTGTTGACTATCTCCAATGCGAAAGAGCCATATATATGTTCCGTTAATCCACCACCACCATTACCTACAGCGCGCCCGTCTCCTTGTGACTGTGATTGACCAACAACGGCAGCCATCAATATTGCTGGTGCCATTGGAGCCAACCATTTAATGGGGTTGGGCTTGGGTTTCCTCTGTACTGATCTATCATCTTTGTCGACATTCCGTCGTTTATGAGCAGGTGAAGGCTGTGATGAGTTGGAGGGGTTGTTCTGAGTTGATGAGGAGGCTGTTGCTGCTGCTGCATGAGGAAGAGCATTGGTTAATGGTTTCCAATAGTCACCGTCCTCCTCTTTGGATGATGGTGGGTTTAATGGCCGGACGGGTCTTGTGCGCCGCTGATATCTGCCCTGTTTCCTAGCAGCCGCTGCCTCTCGGAGGAGGTTGCTGATATCCCTGTGGTTGGAATGGGATGAATATGTAGGGCCAATGGATGATTGGGTAAAGTTTTGGAGAGATGTGGACTGATGATGAGCTGAGGTTGAATAGGGGGTTTTCCAGTACAACCAGTTGGAGATTGATCTGATGGCTTGAATTGCTGACAGTCTTGCTTCTCTTTGAAGGTCCGTCTCCTGAAAGTTGAATGAAACCATAGCATGCACATGTACATGTACACAGTACACGTACTAAATAATTGCTACTCATTCATACATTAGAATTAGATAGACAGAACTGAATGGAATGGAAAGTTAGCAACTAACACTGGAAGTCTGTGTAGAGGAAGCTTTTTGTTTTGCTGCATCCTGGAATCTGGTCTGGAATTTTTTGAGATCAACAAAAATGTTGGAGACACGGGCACCTGCTGTGTTCCCCATGCCTATTCTTACACTGCCTCGAGGCTGCTTGGACATTAGAAATTCCAGAGCTGCTAGGTTTGATCGCTCCACAATCCTATTAATATATATGCTGCTATCAGCAACTTGATTGAAGCAAGCAAAATGTATCCACATATGTGTTTTAGAGAGAGAGAGAGAGAGAGAGAGAGAGAGATACTAAATAAGTAAAGACACTGACGAGATGCAATCAACAGGACAAGCCTGAATGGCCTCTTGGATTTTGGATTCAGGATCAGCCCACTGTCCAACAACCCTGGCTCTTCCATACACTGATTCGATTGCGAAAGTATTTTCAGCGCATAAGGCGCATTTCAAGCACCCAATGCACTTGACTTCATCCACAAAAACAGCTCTTTCTTCGCTTTCTGAACCAAACCAAACTGAGTATATTGGTTTCCCTGAGTACCCTCGAAGCTCCGCAATTTTCGCTTGCTCCTGCACCACCCATATAGATATACATATCCATGCTCTTCTTCTTATAAAATTAAAAGGGAACTAATCAATAAATTAATTAATAGCTTATATACCTTATCATAAGCTGAACGTGAATTAGGATCAGAGAGAAGAGCATATGCTTCATTGAGGATGATAGCCATGTCATGCCCTGCTGGCCCTGCGATATCCGGGTGGCACCGCTTCTGCAGCGTCCGGTACGCTCTTTTGATCTCAGATGGATCGCAACTGCTATCGATCCCCATCAGCTCATACAGATCAAACTCTGTGATACCACCACCACTACTAGTACCACTACCAGCAGAATAACAAGCAACCTTCCTCCTCCTGCATGATCCAATCATGCTGCTGCTAGCCTTATAACAGTAATCATAATTATGAAATACTTTTGTTATAACATTTGAAGTGTTTGTGGTTGATCTAATTGGGGAGCTGCTGCTGCTGCTGCATCTGGTTACAGCATTTGAACCACAACCACTAGTATAAAACAGAGGAACAAGAGGAAGGCATGCTCCTGCTGCTGCAGCCATTTCTTCTGATGTTAAGTATTCACCAATTCTTTCTTTCTTTCTACTTTGTAGATAAGACGATCTAACACTTCAAAACACAGACAGAGAAATAAGAGGTGGAGGATTTTACAGCATGGACACTAGCTACTTACTTGTTCTACATTCATTCTATATAAATAATTTCTTTTTTAAAAAAAATTTAAAGGACGATTGGGGAGGGACGAGAGCTCCTCCAAGTCCATGATCAAGATATTTTGGTAGAGAAAGAGAGAGCCAGGACAAATAATATGAGATATTTTCTTTCTTCAGTTCTCCTATCGCTTTCGCTTAATCTCCTTGATCTACGGAACTTCAGCTTCACCCCATGTGATTGAGAAAACTCCCATTTCGATTTATTTTAAAAAAATTGTAAAAAACCAAATGAAGACTAGAGGTACCAAAATAAATGAGACCAACAAATTAGGAAAAAATAAAATAAAATCGGTTGCCCCCATGCAGGATCGAACTACAGACCTTCAGTTTACAAGACTGACGCTCTACCACTGAGCTATAGGGGCTCCTTGATGCCAATATTATTTAATTACTTTCTTATACAGTTAGTTCAAAAAAAAAGGGATCCTTTTTATACCCACGGAGACGCAGGCAGTCGGGTAGACTCTAGAGACAGACAGTGTTGGGAATAGAAAGAGTAGTAAATACAGAGAGAGAGATGGAGAAGACGGTGAGCGTGAACGTGAGAGCGGAGATGGAGAAGCTGAGCCCGGAGCAGTTGAAGGCAGTCAAGGAACAAACTGATTTGGAAGTCAATCTTCTTCAGGACTCCCTCAACAACATCCGTGCAGCCACCACTCGCCTCGAGATCGCCTCCTCCGCTCTCCACGACCTCTCCCTCCGCCCTCAGGGCAAGAAGATGCTCGTCCCTCTTACGGCGTCCCTTTATGTCCCCGGCACCCTCCACGACGCCCACCAAGTCCTCGTCGACGTCGGCACCGGTTACTTCATCGAGAAAACCATGCCTCAGGCCAAAGATTACTGCGAACGTAAGATCAGCTTGCTCAAATCGAATTTTGACCAGCTTGTCGAGGTACGCTCTCAAGTTTTCGTTTTTATCAGTTTCTAACTTGCAATTTCTTCCAAATTTATATTTCAATTTTGAGTAAAACTCCCTTGATTTTAATTCCATTAATTTATTTTGTGGTTTGATTTCTGAACCTAACCATGACATTTTTCCCAAAAAGCCGAGACTTTGGTGAAGAACTTGTTCTACTTCGATTCTAAAATTATATAACTGGTACCTGACTCCATTTCTTTGCGATAAAAAGCCTAAACTTTGGTCACTGCTGCTAGGTTTGGGGATTTGTCTTTTTACAAATTGTGCAGTGAGCAAATGCGTTAAAATTGTTTGGGGGATTTGATTGTGTATATTTCATTTCGCTTGTGTTTAATTTGATAGCTAAAGGAAAAACCTAAAAATGTTTGCTTTTGGGGATTGAATGAGGGCTCTGATCTGATATATAATTTAGCTGTTCATCTCTTTCTTATTCATAAGGAACTCACTTATTCTGGTTGGGAATTTTCTTTTCACGTTCCAATTTGTTTGGTTTGATTCCTTTTGTTTTGCTGTTGACTTCCATTTCCATTTAAGAAAACATGAGTTCAATTTAACGTGCAGGTTGCTTCTAAAAAGAAGAGCATCTCGGATGAAGCTGGGGCAGTTTTGCAAGCCAAGTTGAAGCAGTTGGCTCCTGCAACATAGTAGGAGGGGGGTAGCTGATGATTTTTGTCATGTTTGTTTGTTAAGTTATGATGTTGCATTCAGAGATGGTGTTCTAGTGTACTGGCTTTGGTTTGGTGGACAGACAAACAAGTGATGTTTTGTTCCTCTTTTTTTTTTTTCAATTATATATTTTTGCAGTAGAAGTGATTTCCCAATCTCAAATTGCATTATTAAAAAAAAAAAAAAAAGTGGTCCTTTTGAATCGAGCAGCACTAATGCTGTGGTGTGGTGGTGTGGAACTACTTGAAAGTTGCTTCTTTACAAAACTATACTAGTTTCAGCTATTGAGTTTTAACTTGAAAGAATAGAAACTGCTTTCATCTTCTTCTTCTCTTGAGTCGAAAGATTACTACATTCCAAGCCTTGAACTTGTTCAGAAGACCAGCTTTCATACCTGTAGGCTGTACCCTCCCTGTGATGCGTATACGAATACTTTGGGGAAGGCCCCGACGAGTCATGATGTTGGGATTAAATTGTCGTGAGGCCCCCAACGAGTCACGATGTTGGGATTAAATTGTCGCTTCAGTGTCTAATTTATTGAGTTGAGTTCAAGGCCCTGAAGAGTCACGATGTTGGGATTAAATTGTTGCTTCAATGTCTAATTTAGTAAGTTGAGTTCAAGGCCCCAATGAGTCACGATGTTCGGATTAAATTGTAGCTTCAGTGTCTAATTTAATAAGTTCAGTCTACAATTACCGAGTTACTTATTCAATTTAGTAAATTTAAACCCCCAAATTGTAGCTTCCGTGTCTAATTTAAGTATCTGCTTAACATGGTCCCTGACCACGACATTGACATTGAGGAGCTGGTGAGGACCTGCTTTCAAGTGAAAGCATGTGGAGGGTTTAATGAATTCTTTTAATGCCAAAAGTGCCCTAGTTTATTTTCTTTAATGACTACGCTTGTCCCTCAGGTTACACGATCACTCCTGTTCTCTCCAGTCCTCTTGTCTTCCTATTTTCTCAACCTCTGCCGTCGTCACCAGACTCACCACCCAACTGCCAGCCCTCTGCCTTCCTGCCAGATCTCCCGCTCCGGCCATCGCTCTGCTTTTCGTTCATCTCTCGCTGCCGTCGAACGCCAAAAACAAAGAGGCGAAAATTCCCCCTTCCGCTGGTAAGAACAAACTCCAGTCAATTACTTGAATCCTCTCATACATGCCACTCTTAGATCCTTCTTAGCAAAAGGAAACTGAGCTGTTATTGCCTCCATAAATCCCTATATGGAGCTTCTTACTTGATTTTTTGTTTAATTATACTTGTTGCTGGGATTCGAAAGCTCACCCACTTGACGGAGGCTGGAGCTAAACAACACCAGGGTAATTCAGAATGCAAAAAGAATAATTTCAATCAATCGACATCAGGTAATCTTTGTTCAAAGATGATCTTTTTCTTTTTGGTAATTGACAATAATCCCCTGTTTGGTTGCTGAGGAAATCAAACAATTGGAATTTTGAAATTTGATTGATCCACTGTATGACTTTTTTGTATTTCGCTGAGGGGAGGTGATTTGTCAGATTTGATGCATTTGTAATTGAAAAGAAAAAGGTTTTCTGGTTGGTTGCTTGATAATATAGAAAAAGAAGAGAAATTTGAAAAACTGCATTAGGTTTTCTTGTTATTCTGAAATTGAAAATAAAATGACGAAAAAAAATGCTTCATTCAACTTAAAGCCTAAATTTTATTCCCTTATCAGATTTATTGAAGGTGGTTGCAACTTCAAATGTTAGATCATAAATCATTTTGATGCATACAGTATTGGTTGTTGTCTACACTCTACGTACAAGTGTAAAGAAGACTACTAAATATGTAAAAAAAATGCTACTCAATTATTGGAAGGAAGGGGTTGAAGCAATTCTTGGTTTAATAGGGTTAGGGCTTTTAGGACTTACATGGGACAAAAACCCAATGTTGAGCAGTTCCTTGGCTCCTTTACATATTTCTTGCATTTCTTGTTTTGTTCAAAATATGCATGTATGATTTCGTAGTTGATACCATGAAAGAGCTTCTATAAGATCTTTAGCATCCTGGTAATTTCATGAAGTCTCTGAACTTTTCCTAACCGTTTTAATCTTCTTCTGTGCAGAATATGTCATTCTTGAAGCATGTTTGGGGTGATGCTGAGAGACAATTTTGGGCTTCAATATCACATAGTGGTTTAACTTTTCCAGGTCTGAAGTAAAACCCAAAAACTTTCTTTATTTCTTCACTACAGCTTCCAGACAAAGATTGGCAGAATTTCATTGAGGCAGTTATTCCTCTTAGGTCTCATTACAGTACACCAGAGCCAAAGATCAATCCGCTCTTTTGTAACAAGCATGGCAGTAGACTTCAGTTACACAGCCTGCAGACAGCTGTCACAGATGTTTGCGGCAATAATCTTTTTTCACGGTTCTGAATACATTTTAGCAGTTGGCATTCACGGGAAATCAAATGTCACTCTGAAATCTCTTCTGATCAGCAAAAATTATCTGGTTGCAATGATTTTTTCCTTGCTGGAGTACTTAATTGAATATATTTTGTTCCCTGGTATGAAGGAACACTGGTGGGTCAGCAACTGGGGCCTTGGAATGCTTATAATAGGGGAAATCATTCGGAAGATGGCAATAATTACAGCTGGTCGGTCCTTCACACATCTCATCAGGGTTCATCACTCAGAGCATCACCAATTGATTACAAATGGAATTTATAGAGTTGTTCGGCATCCTGGTTACTGTGGTTTCTTCATATGGTCAGTGGGCACACAGATAATGCTTTGTAATCCCATATCAACAATTGCATTTACACTTGTAGTTTGGCGCTTCTTTTCCCAAAGAATACCGTATGAAGAGTATTTCTTGAGGCAGTTTTTTGGGTTGCAGTACGAGGAATATGCCAGACAAGTTCCTGCCGGGGTGCCTTTTATAAAGTGAAGATCCGAGGGATTCTGTGGGAAGGGTTGAATTCCTGTTGCCTCGCTCATCTTGCTTCTGCTAGATCGTAGAATAGTGGTGTCTTCTTTAGCTGATAAATGGGTTGCAGGTGAGACTGAGAATGTATCAGCCAATGTTTTGTAAGACTTGTCCATGAGACTTAAATTCACATGAAAACTTAACATTTTTAATCTATATGTTTGCACACGCAGACAATGCGTTGTTGGTGTTTGGTTTCCACCACATAAGATTACTGTTTGAAGCCCAACCATCATCATGCGAAGGTTGACAAATAGATTATAAGCCTATAGTATAGCCGCGCGGCTATTTAAATGGTACAGGCGGCCGGCTATAATCGGTGTTTTTATTTGTTTTTAAAAATAGTATAGTCGCCCGGCGATACTTAATTTAACACGTGGCGCTCACTCGGCGGACGGTCCACTTTTTTATAATAAATAGTATAACCGCGGCTATACCCAGCAACATAGTATAGCCGAGTGGCTATACAGTTTTTACACGTGGCACATAGACCCTGTGTAGCTACTCTGGTTTTTTAAATAAACACTATTGCCGACCGGCTATACTCAATTTTCTTAAATATAATCTCTTTAAATCGTATAGCCGGGCGGCCATACTACGAATTTGTTAAAAAAAAATAGTATAGCCGGTGGCTATACTTATTTTTGACACATGGCGATGAATCAATAGAGCGTCCATCTTTTTTAATTAAAAAATAGTATCGCCGAACGGCTATACGAGGTGTTTTTTGTTTTTAAATAAAATATACTTGTTTTTGACACATGGCGCCTAATCGTTGGTGTGTCCTCTTTTCATATATATTAAAAATAGTATAGCCGACCGGTTATACTTAGTTTTTTAAAAAAATTGAATACTCTTTTACACGTGGGCGCCTACACGCTGTGTGACTGCTCTTTTTTCTTTTTTGGTAAATAGCCGTGCGGCGATATTCGATTTTTTACTAAATTAACTAAGTACACCCTATGATCTAAGTAGACCATAATATTTAAATCAAAATATAAAATTAACTAAATACATTCTATTTAACTATCAAAAATACCCCTAGTACACCCTATTTAAATACATTTTAAAACTAATAATACATATTTACAAATGAAATAATTAAAAAGATTATTTATAAAAATAAAATACTTTAAGAAAAAGAACTCCATCAGCACTCTGTATGTAATGATTTAAGATTAATGATGGAGCAGGTGTTTTTGGAGTAAATCAAGTTATCCACAAACTTTCCAGAAGGGTACTACCACCAAATTTATCAATTGTCTTCCCTTCAGATTGTGGGTTGGATTCAACATCCTCTACATTATTTTTCTTGCGTTTACCTAGAGAAGAGTTAGAGCTGGCTCTATCTTTCTTTTTATGAAACAGAAAGTTGCACGGATTCTTTTCCTCTGCAGATTTAGTGTTGCCTTTCTCCTAAATACTCGTTGCTTTCTCAGATGAACTCTTAGATCGGGCTACTGAACGTACTTCATTTCCAGATGAAGATTTTTTGAACTTCTCAACTGAAAGAAAAACTGTCTAAATTAATTTTCTCCCCATCATAGGCTTTTGGAGTACTATTTAGCTCAAGTTCTGCTGATTGTCATTCAACATCCTTGCTTCTTGATGCTCTGACTTTGGGCATTACAAGGACTGGAAAATTGACTGGAAAATCTTTTCAATTGACTAGAAATAATTGAAAAGTTTTGTTTGATTAGGGTTGAATATGGTGAGTATGGTGTACTTATTAAAATTTTATTTGTTTCACAATTCAATATATATATTTGGGTCATTTTATATTAGAATAAACTAGTAATTCAATAAATATTTTGGTAGTAGGGTGTACTCAGTTAATTTTGGAGTTTGTTTAGCATTACTTTTTTTTTATTTTCTTTAATAAATAGTATAGCCGAACAGCTACACTCTATTTTATACATATATATACGTACATATGTACATACGTATTTTTCAATAATGTATTCGTGTTCTATATACGTCTCACGTTTTTTAAAAAAAAAGTACAATATTCGTATTGTTATGTATTTCTAATGTTTTATATACACATTTTTAAAATATAACGCATTTAAATAGTATGGCCGTGCGGCTATACTACAAATTTTGTTAAAAAATAGTATAGTTTTTGACACGCGGCGCCGAATCGATAGAGGGTCATTTTTTAAAAAATAGTACGGCTGCGCAGCTATACTCTGTTTTTAATTTTTTTTTTTAATAGACTTGTTTTTTTACACATGGCGCCTAATCGTCAGGGGTCCCTTTTTTTTATATAAAAAATAGTATTTTATTTTTTAAAAACAGTATAGCCGAACGGCTGTACTATCTGCGGCTGCACTGTTTTTTCCAGTAGTATAGCCGTGCGGCTATACTTGGTTTTTCCCTAATTTTTTAAAAATTGTAAAGCTGGGCGGCGTTATCCTTTTTTTAAGTATCTTTAATAAATAATATAGGCGAGCAACTATAGTCTATCATATTATATATATATATATATATGTACTTGCATATTTTTCAATTATACATTCATGCTCTATACATGTCTCAAGTTTTTTTAGAAAGCAAACATACAATATTTGTCTTGTACATGTATGTACGTATTTCTAATATTTTATACACATATTTTTTAAATAGTATATCTGTTCGGCTATATTACAATTTGTTTTTAAAAAATAGTATAGCCGATCGGCAATACTTATTTTTGACATGTGGCGCCTAATCAATAGAGGGTCCTCTTTTTAAATTTAAAAGAGTACAGCTGATCGGCTATATTCCGTGTTTTTAATATTTTTTTTAAAAAAATAGACTTGTTTTTGACATATGGCGCTTAATTGTTGGCGGGTCCTCTGTATATATAGATATATACACGAATGGTTATACTCAATTTTTTTAATTTTGTTGCAAACTATATAGCCGCACCGCTCTACTATTTTATACGTGGGCGCCTAGGTGCTGTGCGGCTGCTCTGTTTTTTTTGTTGTTTTTTTTTTTAGTAAATAGTATAGATGTTTGGCTAGACTAAATTTTTTTCTAATTTCTTTTATAAAAAAATATTATAGTCGGCCGTCTTTACTATTTTTTTTAAAATTGTCTTTAATAAATAGTATAGATGAGCGGCTATAGTTTATTACATATTTATAAATATATATATATATATGTGTGTGTGTGTATGTATGTATTTTTCAATAATACATTCATGTTCTATACACGTCTCACATATTTTAAAATTCAAACGTACAATATTTGTTGTGTACATATATGTACATATTTCTAATGTTTTATACACATATTTTATAAATATAATGTATTTAAATAGTATAGCATGGCAGCTGTACTTGTTTTTGACATGTGGCGCCTAATCAATGGAGGGTCCTTTTTTAGTATAGCCGCACGGCTATAGACAGTGTTTTAATTTTTTTTTAAAAATAAATTTTTTTTTGACACATGGCGCCTAATGGTTTGGGATCCCCTTTTTTCATATAAAAAATAGTATAGCCGGACGGCTATACCTCTCGGTTAGGTTTTCATTTCCCCTTAAATTAGCATTAGGGCCGATGCCAGTATGACTAAAGGCCCGTTAAAAACTGAAAGGACCCGCACTGGAGTTAGAGGCTTCTTAAAGCCGCGCCACTCAGAATTAAGTGTGGGCCAACCCAACCCAGGCACGTAACGTAAGCAAAACCCAAACCCAGAGAAACAAAACGAGACACAGAGGAAAGGAGAGAGAGATGAGATCACCAAACGTATCCGTTGTCCGCCAAAGGCTTCTTTCTTTAGGTGAGGAACCGGCAACCACATCGTCTCCTCCGTTCAAGTTTTTTATTTTATGTGTGATGTTTGATGTTTTGATTCCAACAGTAAATCTATGTTTTTAGTTGTTTGAAAAGGTTGATGGGTTTCATCAATCTATTTTGAATGTTCAGTTGCATTTTTCTTATGAATTTTCCCATGTTCAAACTAGTTAACAAATCTTTAAATGCTTTTATGCTTGGTGATTCTGTTGTTTGGCCCTAAATTTTAATCGGGTGACCTAATTGTCTCTTCATTTTATACAATTCTGCAGCAGTTAAGTCTTCTTGATGGTTTTTCACATCCATGCTCTTTTTTCCCCTCATTTCAAATGCACAATCACTATTAGTAAGGGAAAATCCTTTTCTGGTACTGAGCGATTATGGGTGATTCACAAACCCAGGTTCTGAACCAATTCTCGATTACAATTCAACTCGACCTTGAATTGGTTTGGGTTGATATTCACTTGGTTAAACATCTACTGGAAAGAACATGCAACGTTTTCTCTCTCCATGCGTGTGTATGAGAGAGAGAGAGAGAGAGAGAGAGAGAGAGATAAAGAAAATTCATAATTTTTATTTTTGCAGGAATGTTTTGTTTTCTTTTTTCCTTAATGCTGAAATATTGAACAAAGAAATTGTTTTCTTATTTTTAAAAGCTTACTGAAAGAGAATTTTTTTTGCATAAATTACTCAATTTGCAGCAGGTTTTGTTTTGTGGATTGCCAAACATTACAATTTTGTCACCTTTGTTTGGTAACACTCTATGTACTTATAATGGTAATTCATACACAGTCGTTATTTTGGTAATAGGAACTGTGAAAGTAATGTTAATTTAAAATATATGGTAGCCATCTGACTTTCTCATACTCTCTCTTTGCGAATGGGTTCCCTCTTTCGACCTATTATTTATGTACTTACTCTCTCTTTTAATTGTTCAGTTGAATTAAGTACTTCAAGGTGCAGTTTGACTAACCCCAAGTTATATTAAAATCTGTCTTGATACGTGAGTAGTGATAAGTTAGGGTCTTTGCATTAATGGCAAACCGGCCTCAGTCGCTTGCGATGAATGTTTCATTCGGAGGTCCAAGTGCTTCAGTACCAAGCATTGCTGGAGCTCAAGCAAACAAGGATCGTAAAATGGCATCAGCAGAGCACTTGGTGCTGGACCTAAGTAATCCTGATCTTCGAGAAAATGCGCTTCTTGAACTTTCTAAGGTAACTTTGCAAGTTTTGATTCTGTCACTTCCTATATCAATCATGAAGGACCAAGTCTGAGGCGTAGTAGTTTTGGATGTTCTTGACTATTTTAAATGTAATTGCTTTATTTGCCTGCCTAATCTTATAACTAACAAAAGGAAAGTGCCCTTGTTTCCTGTAGCGAGAAACTGATTCAGAAGCTTGGTAGTTGCATCATGCTAAGTTTTCATTCAAAATTGTAGCCTTTTCAAAAAATATACGTTATATGTTTATGATCACAGGGAAGCTTGCTTGCTTTTTGTTTTCAGCAGATATTTAAGTTTATTATTCTTATGGGTTCAATGTCTTAGTTGATATCCCTAAAATATGTATGCCCATGTTTTTTCCTTTAGGTGGCTATGCAATTTATATTACAACATTAGTATGCTGCGATATAAACTCTGTGTGCCTTTGGTTTCATTTTTTAGAACAAGGAGTTATTTCAAGATTTGGCTCCTTTCGTGTGGAATTCTTTTGGTACTATTGCTGCACTCATACAGGTAACTTGCATTTCTCGCGTTTTTTATATTTAGAAGAGATAATTGTTTCTAGATTTGGCTCCTTTGTTGTGGAATTCTTTTGGAACTATTGCTGCACTGTTACAGGCATCCTACTTAAGTTGGCAGCTTAGTTTAGTCCCATCATATTTTGCCTCTCATGTATGCCTGTCATATATATCCATGGTTAAAGGAGGTTCCTTTAGAAGTTTATTACTCATTGCTGACTCTCTATTTTTTAGGTAAACCTACTTGGTTTGTGTTTACCCACTTGATCACAAATGTTGAATGTTGAAAGTTCACATATTTTTATTATTATATTATTTTCTGAAAAAGTTATGGATGCAATAGTTCAACGGGAGGAATATTTTGCTAACAATAATAATGAACACAAGGATCTGGAAATAACTTAGAGAATCAATCTATGCTGCCACTTGGGTAGCTTTTGTAGTTTTAGAGGGTTAAGATGTATTTGAAATTATTTGTCTAGATGGATGGTTAATGAAAAACTGGATTTTTCTGTCAATTTGTTGTCTCTGCACATATTTTTGTGTATTTTTGTCATATGATGTTCACATCTTCTGCCTATATTACCACACTCAAGATTCTTTGGTAGCTTTTATTCTTGTTGATGGATGCTTATTGGGGTTATTCCCTGATGTTGGTTTCATTTCTACTTGCAGGAGATAGTTTCAATTTACCCTGTTCTATCACCACCAAATCTGACTGCAGTACAATCCAATCGAGTATGCAATGCTCTGGCTCTTCTTCAGGTCACGTGCTTTCCTGTTTCAAGTTTCAAGTTTCATTTTTAATGTTATGTTATTAGCTATATACCTAAGATTTAGTCATTCATCCAAATGAGAAGCACATTTCCAACTCCTTGTGTTAAACACAGGGTTATGATCCTTTCTTATTTTTTAATTAACTTAGTTGCTGACTTTTAAGCTTGAGAAAATGAATGCTATTTAGAAGGTCCATATTCATGTCAATTAAAATCAGACAACAGTCTTTCTAATCCAATCTTTTGAAATTTAGTTACAATGATTATGCTACTAGTTTTATTTTCCTCACCATGGTCATTTCTTAGACTTGAAAGATCAAATTTGTTTTTCTCAGTTAGTGTCATGCATTCTTCCCACTTTAACGCTAACAATGTTCTGTTATGTTTCAAATTTTCTGGCAGTGTGTAGCTTCCCACCCAGATACAAGGATGTTGTTCCTCAATGGTAATTTGGCCTTTTGTCTTTTATGGCATGTAAAGTTACATGTTTCTTATACTTGCATTAATTTATTCAACTCTAAATTATTCTTCCTCTGAATTTTTCTCCGTTGCAGCTCATATACCTTTATATCTGTATCCTTTTCTCAATACAACGAGCAGGTCAAGACCGTTTGAGTACTTAAGGCTTACTAGTTTAGGAGTCATTGGTGCCCTAGTGAAGGTACTTCTTTTCGGACAAATTATCTTGACCATTTCCTTCATTGGGGGGAACACTTTCACACTGTTGTGGTAAATGATTTTGCATGCAGGCTGCCTAAGTCATTTGAAATCAAATAGAACGGTTGCTTTTATAACCATGAGTTCTATGATGAATGTTTAATTAAGACACTGAATCCCTGTCACATTCTCCATCCCTCCTCTTGTGTAGGGGCATGCAGAGATACAAGAAATGGATAATGATATACCGTTTTACACCTTTTAACTTCAATTTTTATAGATCTCTTATGACTCCATGATTTTTATATATTGCCTTTTCGTTTTCTTTCTTTCTTCTTCCAGGTTGATGATACAGAAGTTATTAGTTTCCTTCTGTCAACAGAAATAATTCCACTGTGCCTTCGCACTATGGAAATGGGCAGTGAACTGTCAAAAACAGTTGAGTTTCCTGATTATTTTTGAAGTATATTCCTAAAGAGTAGCATTTTGTGTGGATGTGGCTAGTTCTTACTTGTCTGACTAATGTTCTTGTTACGGCAGGTTGCCACATTTATAGTTCAAAAGATTTTGTTGGATGATATGGGCTTGGACTATATTTGTACTACAGCAGAGCGGTTTTTTGCAGTAGGTCGGGTTTTAGGGAGCATGGTTACAGCACTTGCTGAGCAACCCTCATCACGCCTTTTGAAACATATCATTCGATGTTATCTTCGCTTGTCAGATAATCCAAGGTTTGGTTCTAAAACCCAACTCTTCTTCATAGCTTGGCTTTTTTCTCTTTTGTTGGATACATTTTCCATTAGGGCTATAATAATATAAGTTTGTTCTTTGTTGTTTTGTTTTGCAGGGCTTGTGATGCTTTAAGAAATTGCCTTCCAGATACGTTAAGAGAGGCTACCTTTAATAATTTCCTTTGTGTAAGTATCTCTGTTATTGATTCTTTTTGTTTCCTTTTAAGATGCTGATATTGCAGGGTCTAGTTATTTGACAGATAGATTAAACTGGATGTTTGATTGCCCTTTGGGAGTCCATTTTGATTTGATTTTGATTATGGTATGCATGATGCATAAATACAGGAAGATCCAACTACAAGGAGGTGGCTGCAACAACTGCTGCAAAACGTTGGAGTGAACCGGCTTCCTGCACTACAAGGTGGGGGAGGATTTGATCATATGATGGTGAATTAAATTAAGGGGCCTTTTCGTAGCAAGGCTGCTGCCGCCACGTGTTGTGTTGATGAAGATGGTGACAGCAGCATCATATGCATAAACACTGTTTTACGATCTTAATTAGCTTATTGTAGTTAGTTTGATATCCAAACATTACCTCCTGGGCTGAAAATTGAGCTGTTTTGTAGTTAAAACCTTTCGGGTGAATTTGTTCATTTTGTTTTTGTAACGTAGATTCAAATCAAATTACGTGAAATGCAATACTTAACCTTGGCAGTGTGCACTCGGACTTGTGATGGTCACAAAAATGGTTATTTCAATGACACTAGCTCCTCCTCCTCCTACGCTAGTATGCTACATCTTCATTTTTGGTTACTTGAAATGATCCTCCTATCCTTTCCCATTAGCCTTACGGTGTTTCAATTTTCGAACTTTGATTGTTGTCAATGTCACCAACCGGATGGCCCAAGGCCTGAGCTAGCCTAGTAGTAACTAGTAACTACGTACCATACGTGCACCTTAAAGTAAAGCGGGAGTGGCTTTCGTTCATTACCAATCGCTATCTTGATTGATTCTTGTGTAAGTAGTTAGGTACCGTTGGTGCTTGCTTGCCTGATTGATTGATTCATCTGGAATGAGACTCATGGAAGGGGAAAAAACCTTTCCAACTTTCTTGTCATGGAAAATAAAAAGGCATGTGGATGCACTGCACTCATTGTTTCTTTTAAGTCAAGCCAGCCTCTTCTTCGCTTTAATAATTGAAGAAAGAGGGGTTTATTTGTCTGCCATTGCCCAGTGCCCAGTGCCCAGCGCCCAGTGCCCAGTGCCCACCCCCATCTTTTGAAAGATTTCTTCTCTCTCCCTAAACTTTTTAGGTTCTTTTTTCTCTTCTTCTTCAGCTTTGTGTTATAATGGGAATGAACGAATGAGAGCTGCAAACACATGCAGCTGTCCATTCCGTTCATATCATAATCATATGCATTCGCTTTCTAAAAGCTAATAATAATAATGCTGGCTACTAACCCATTTACCCGACGCAAATTGTGTGTAGAGAGACAGTGACATATATAATTGCTTCATTTCCATTTTATATATTGTAGTAGGGGAGCAACATGGCACTGCACGGCACGGCAGGCCAAGCCAGTCCAGTCGAGGCAAAACTTGCTAGTTTTAGTTTGTTTGTTGTACCAAACCATTACCATTATTCATTTCGTGCTAGACGCTGAGAATGATTTTGTCTCAAATGTGGGAATCAATCAAACTCATCTATATAGTTAAGATATTATTATTAAGTATGAATCAATGATGGTTTCATTTCAGGTTTAACAAACTATAAACATATAAAATTTCTTTTTACAATAAATAAATAATTAATAAACATATATAATATCGGACATGTCACCCACTTTAAAGATAAAATATATATATATATTTTTTTTCTTTCAACAAAGTAGTTTTATATTGATTTTATTTTTCGTAATGGGGCAGATTGGGGAATCTCTAATATGAATATTGCGAGTACGAAGGCATAGATGGGAAAAAAAAACCTTAACAGAGACGGGGATAGAAATCACATACCCACCCCGATTTTCACCCATTGCCATAATTTAATTGTACAAGAAGAATTAATTATTAATTTCAAAATGTGGTTGATTTGCGTGGTCCAGTGCAGGAGGGCAAATACCAAATACAAATAGGCTGATATGCTGAGCTTGGATTGGTCTGGATGCATGGGGCCCAAGTTATTAAAAGGTATAACTAGTAGTCTCTCTCTCTCTCTCCGACAGCTTGCACCTCATTCCATTAAGAAACCTGTTTATTTGGATTTGTAGGTTGCCTGTCACGTCATATCATATCTAAAACTCAATTGGGGTATGATCCTTTAATGAATTTAATTTAGGTCCAGAGTTTGACCACACCACAGAGACAATACGATCATCGACGACAATGTCATAACATTAATTAATACGTACATGCAGAAAAATTCAAACACATGGGGCTGCTTCTGCCTGACAAAATGCATATTCCACTTGGTTGCCAATATTACACCTCAAATTCAATCATGCATCTTCCACTTGGACGGCAGAGCGCATGTGGTAGTGGTTTATAGTATGTTTATGAATATATATAGTTTTTTTTTTTTTTTTTTAGGAACACCTCACAAATTTTTTTTCAACAATTCAAACGTTTATTTTTCAAACCTTTATTTATAGATGATTTTTGCAAAAAGTCAGACAAATTGGAAAACAATGTGTGATAGGCCCGACAAGAATATTCGTCAAATTAAAATTTATTTTAAAATTAAAAAAGATAATAAGTAGTTGTGTTTCATAAAAATAGGATTCATTGTCTGATTTTTCTTTTAATTTTAATTTTTTAAATATAAAAAAGTGTGAATTTATCATATTATCCTCATTTAATTAATAATTTCAATTCTTAATGTTTGCGTTAATCTATGACATTTTTTAGTATTTTGAATGTTTCACTATTATCTGCTTTTTGCTTTATATATATAGATAGATACACCAAGGTTTAAAAAGTTTGTTCCATTCCATCCATACAATTTCATACTAAAATACTGTTTTAATGAATTTATAGGTGAAACTGAATAGAACCATCAACCTATTTTATATCCAATAAATAATATATAGTGTGTTGTGTTCCCAACCCCATAATTTTCTCATGATCAAACTAGGCACAACAAAAATGTGGCTGCCTGGATATGGACCCCCAACTACTTACTACCCTTATGTTAATTATTACCATAATTTTAAGGACGCAGTTGGACCAACAAGACCCTCTTTTCTTTCTGTTAAATATTCATTAGAGTAGGAAGAGTTGGTTGTGGAAATTAAGATAACTTCAAACTTCACCCATACATACCATATACGTACGTACTTATGTATATGTCATTGCCCCTCTACTGTTAGATTGTCTTCATTCAATCTATAGTACCACGTTATTAGGCAAACCATCCTTCAGGTACCTTTTCTTATACCTTCATTTGATTAATTTTATTAGGTCAGAAATTCAGTTTTCTTTTGTTGAAGTGCCGTGTCATTATTTTATATCAAACATCTCTAAAAATGTGAAATTAGAATTATAATGTGTGGTGAGTTTGGCAAACTGCCATCTCCAGTTGGAGAGTTACTTGATGCCTCAATGACAGGGGTTCAAAACCCGTTGAAAGCACTTTGTGGTTAGAAACAAACCAAACCCTGAGTTGAAATTAATTTCACATTTCGAATGTAGGGATATCTCGTGGTATTTACCAAATAAAAAAGGAAGCCAAATTAGAGTGTGCGATAGTGATGTTACATACGTGGTTCCGACCGAAAAAGAAGAAGGGGATGAGTACGTGGCGAGTCGAGAGTCAAGATCGAAGAGGGGACAGTAGAAGTGCATTACACCATAAAGCAGCTAAGGCTTGCCGGCTCTTCGCTCTCTTTCCTCTGTGGATTGGAACTAAAAAGTTACACGTGGTGTGTGTTGGGCTGCCGTAATCACATGCTCTCACTCCCACATTAACATCAGCTCTTGCCTCTTGGCCGTCCAATCCCTATCCAAACTGAGTTAATTTACTATTTAGATCTTGAATCTCTCCCCATGTCATTTTCTTGTTTTATTATTTTAAGGTGAAGCTAATCACTTTAATATAATTCCCTTAATGATTCAAATAACCAGATTGCCCTCATGTTCAACTCACCAAATCCCATCCATGCCATTTTTGTTTTTTTTACTTCTCTTATGCCATTTTTGTTTTTCTTTCTTTTTTCTTTCTTTTTACTTCTCTTTTCCCTTCTTTTCTTTCTGTATAAACTCCACGTACTTTAGTTCTTTAATAGTTCGTTTTGATGAGGAAATTTAAAAGTATAAAGAAATTTATAAATGACGGAAATTAATGTTATAGAATTTATAAAGTTTCTAGTTTGAGTGGCGAATTTAAGATACGGAATTTAACTTTTATTTGTAAAGTTATCTTTTTAAAAAACTCAATTTCTCTCGGAATTTAAGAAATGATGACTTTTAGATATAATTTAAAGTTGGGATTTATGACCTCTAAATTCCATATTTTTGTCCACGTGAAATTTCTATGTTTTTTAAAAATCCAAACATGGAAATTGGTTCATGTCAATTTATAAATTTTGATTTTTTATCAAAATCCAAAGTTTAGTTCTTTCATCCAAACACACTGTAATATACAATATAATACAATTTTGTCCAAAACCATCATATTAATTAACTAATTTATGCATATAAACTACATGCATAAATTCAACGGTCCAATATGTATAGAGAAAAGAAAACAAAATATTGTATCTGACTGACTATTATTTTCTACTCACTAGCTAGAGCTAGGGATTAAGAGGTAAATAGAAGTTAATCCTCTATAATCTTTTGTTTACCAAAAATAAAAACCTTTAATTGGAAACTCAAAATTGTTAAAATCTTAATGATTGGATAAGAGTAACCAATGAGGTGTTAGTTGAATTGGCTCAGGTCTTTGGTTCAAGTGGTCCTAGGTTCAAACCCCTAAGATACCGTGTGAGTTTTTCTCCCTCCCCCTTCCTAAACTTTGGCTCTAAAAAAAAAATACAAATTTATAAATAAACCCAATCCTAGACATGTATTTATAAAAAAACCCAAGCACTATTTAAACATAGAAACACACCTAAAATAAACCACAAAGTCAACTTTTTGGGTGTGTTTATAAATGGGTTTTGGGTGTGTTTATATGTTTAAATAGTGCTTGGGTTTTTTTATAATTTCAACCCCCATTTTGGGTGTTTTAGTGAAACCCCAAAAAAAAAGGATAGGGGTAGAGAGAGATTTGGAAAAAAAAAGATAGGAGTAGAGAGAGATATTAACAAAATTGGAATTACCAATAAAAAGACAGGGAACCTTCGTAATTGATACGCGGAATCTACAGTTTAGGATTCCACTTGCATTGTAGTAAAGGAAAGGGTTAACATTGTCAATGCACTTCCAATTCGCCGAACCGTTAAAATCTTTGGTTTAAATTCGGTTGGTGCCAAAGCCCCAAATTTTAAATACCATAAAAATAAAAATTTAATACTATAAAAAAATTCAAAAATTTAAAATTCAATTTTCTTTTATCATGAA
>NC_024127.1:14434511-14480505 GCF_000346735.1 Prunus mume
TCTCTTCTCACTTTCTCAGAATCCAAACACCTACTGTCGGACTCACACACATCTTGATTGTGCTTTACAAGCCTCTCGAGATTATTAGGGCTTCACCTGAAATGCATCTCTCTTCTTCTTCACATTCTCTCAATTTTCCTCGTCAAAGCTCAGAGATTTTGTAAGTTCTTCAACTTTTTGACTAAGCTCTGAGCACATTTTTAGGGTATTTGACGACAAGTCGGAGGATTTCAGTCAAATTCTGAAGTGGGTTTCACTTTGTCTTTGAGGTAAGCGGATCAGTTTGAGTTTGAGTGGTTCTGTATGTTTTGAACGTAGAATTTGCTGGTTAGTTTTTGAGGAAACGAAGAAGTAAATAAAAGGATAATCTGAGTTTCCATGTATTTTCGTTTTGGCTTCTTTGGAAAGTTGAGTGGTCTTGGACTCGCTGAGTTGACTAGAGGGTTTTTGAGTTAAGACAATTTGTTGCGACCACGCTTTGTTCTATTTCTCAGCAGCCAAACAGTGCACTGAAGAAAAAGATCTGTCATTGCCATAAGGGAATAGCTAAATCTAAAGATTATTCAAGATTCAGTTCTCTATTCCAGAGTGTTGAAAGTTAAAATTATATTAGGTTATTAGTTTGATATATTTTGAAGATCGTAGTAAGCATCATTTGGTGTTTGAACATGTCAATGGTTGGTGACTGATAAGGGAAAAGCAGAGTAGTCTGTATCTTAAATTATGGTCCCCGCCATTAAGTTATTTAGATAAGTCATCTCGTGGGACCTTGCTAAAGTTTGATATGCGTATTTTCTTTCTTGAAAAAAAAAAAGAGCCTTTTGATTCCAGTTTATAATTGGTATTCGATCTTGTAGGTTGCAAATACTCTTTAGAGGAAATGTCACAGAAACCCAGGGCACCAGCTTCCTTCCAGTCACTCAAATCATTGCCTGCTGATTTTAGGTTCTCAGGTTTACCAGCTTCTGATCGATTTGGAAAATCCGATGATGGGAATTTGGGAATCAGTAATGTCATCTCCTCGAGTATTCTAGAAAATGGTGGTTTAGGGGATATTGATGTTGCTGAGGAGGGGGTTGAAGGTAGTCCTGGGGCTCTTCGCGACATGGACCAGGTAAATGATGATTCACCATATAGCGGGAACACAATCTCCATTGAAGATGGACCGTCCCGGGGTGATGAAGACTTGGATTCTGTGGCTCCATCTTTGCCTTCAATATCTTCATCTCGTAGGGAACGTAGGTGGGGTGACACCACCCCTTATGCCGTGAAGAAGGTATTTAATTATCCAATTGAAATTAGAACTCAATTTTCTTCTTGGTAGAATGAAATAAAAGATTCTTGAATTTATTTGCTGGTTTTTTTGCCCTTTTCTTTTGTTAACTTGCATATTTATGTTAGGAATATTCATGTAAGCACGTAAATGCATGCATGTTTTATTGTATGCATCTGTGTAACACGCAAGAACCTTTAGATGCATGTTTGAACGTCAGTATGTATTAATGAGTTTATGGTGTATGTAATGTGGTTGAAGGTCTGAGAACAAATTAGCATCCTATCCCTATCATTCATTAATCGCCATGGGCTATAGAACAAAGTAGCATCTTATCATCTTATCATTGAGACTTTATTTGTTGGGTTTGTTGGCACCTTTCTTATAAGTACATATATTTAATAATTATAGAAAGTTCCGATATAAATATGCTAATATGAGAGTGCAGTTTGACATGTCAATAAGGGTGATAAATGAAGCTTATGAGGAAATGAGATACATTCTCACTGACTAAGATATTAGAGAGTTTGGGAACTCTGTGTGAGTATGCGGGCACGCAGTGAATATTATAGATGCTTTAGAGCCAGTTAGTCTTCTTTGGTTGCGGAAGGATTGTGCCAGAAACATAAAAATTGTTGGTGGTTTAATTTCAATAACTCTAAGGTAAGATCATTCTTGGTTTAGTTAAATGAAATAATATGCTCATACATAGTTGCATATGTATGTATATGTGTGTTCAATTGGGGAATGTTGCGGGTGTCCTGATTACCATGAGGGATTGATCGTTTCTGTAGCATAGTGAAGTCAATGTGATAAATGGTGTTGAGGTGTGGTGCATCCATGGCATGCATGTGCGACAAGGAGAACTGTTATAACTTATATATTAAATTTGCACTTCACTTGTCACTTGTAAGTCGTACTTCAGTATTTCTCTGTGTCCATGAAATCATATATAAATATATATATATATATATATCCTGTTCTGCTTCTATGGATAGAAGAATAAGGCCATATGATTATAAAATATTTACTACACATATATGATGATGATTTGAGTTGATTTAGTTAACTTACCATTAGTATATTAATTTATCTTACATGTTTGAATGTAATGTTTCAGAAGCTACAATCTTGGTTCCAACTTCCAAATGGAAATTGGGAACTGGGTCGAATATTGTCGACCTCTGGCACTGAATCTGTTATATCACTCTCCAATGATAAAGTAAGACACCTTTTGAAAATTATAGAAGTATGATGTTATGATTACAGTTGATTTTTGAGCCAATTTCAATATTATTTTTTTCACTTGTAGGTTGCAAAGGTAAAAACTGAAGATTTGGTTCCAGCTAATCCAGATATCCTTGACGGTGTGGATGATCTCATGCAACTTAGTTACTTAAATGAACCGTCAGTGTTGTACAATCTTCAGTATAGATACAATCAGGATATGATCTATGTAAGTGCTTAATTTGGATTTAAATCTATTTGAAATCTACTTCTGAGTTTTTCTTCTTTTAATTAATCTCTTTGTGGGTATATGTATGTTTCAGACAAAAGCAGGACCAGTGTTGGTTGCTATCAATCCCTTTAAGAGAGTTTCTTTATACGGGAATGAATACATTGAAGCATATAAGCGTAAAGCTGTTGAAAGTCCACATGTGTATGCCATTGCAGACACAGCCATCCGAGAAATGGTTCGAGGTGGATTTACTATTTCACAATTATATGATAGGATTTTCAGCAGTTCAAAATATCTGTGTAATGCCATTAATTTGTAGATTCTTACCTAGTCTTATTTTTTTTTCCAGATGAAGTAAACCAGTCTATAATTATAAGGTCAGTAAAATGTTACTGTTGCATATCTGACTTACTGAGCGAATTTTGATTTAAAACAACCAGAAAGTATCCAAAGTACATGGTAGCTGCACCAGAATCAAGGATACCAATCACAAGCACATATAGTTAGGAAAGCACTCCACCATTATTACAGAAAAACAAAATAGGACAAACTGAGAAGGACAGTAAGAAGCTTATTACTGTCAAATGATTAGCTTGACCGAACCATGGATCATCTTAAATACTGCTTTTCTCATCTTGATTATAAGTACAAAAACCCTTTTTCTTTCGAAATGGAAGAACTCGTGTTAATTTAAGTAGCACCATTTCTAACGTTCATGATGTAGCACATGAGATATGTGATGTTATTGCAGCGTCCCTAATGAATGCTGTATCTCCATATAGGATGTTTACATAATTTGGATATGAAGTTAATCTAATTGACACCCAATCATCTATATTTCTTGTCCATACAGTGGGGAAAGTGGAGCTGGAAAAACTGAAACAGCGAAGATAGCAATGCAATATTTGGCTGCACTTGGTGGTGGAAGTGGAATAGAACATGAAATATTGAAAACTAATCCGATATTGGAAGCTTTTGGTAATGCGAAAACATTGAGAAATGACAACTCAAGTCGCTTTGTAAGCTCTCAGTTTTTTACATGAATGCTCTTTCTTTTAGGCACTTTTTGCACCATTAAACTGCTCAACAAATCCCCTTCTTCACAAAGTTTGCATTTTACCCTCATTTCTTTCTATTTTTATTAATAATAGAAATGAAGTTAAGAGAGAAGACCACTGACCAGTCTGGCCATGGTGCACACCGCCATAGCCATGGCTGGTGTAGCACAAGGCACACCTTGGTTGAGAGGGAAGAAGGGAATGGGAAGGGGAGAAAGGAGAAAAGGAAGGAAAGGCAGGAGATAAGGGTTCAATTAGAATTAAATACATGAAGATAAGTAGGAATTGTAATTTTTTTGGGGCGTGATGAGTAAGATGGTTGGTGCACATATAATTACCCTTTCTGTTAGTTTAGTTTTATTGAGGGATAGAATTAGCAATATCATGTGCAAGTTAAAAATTCAAGTTATAGCCCTTGATGTAGTAATGCTGATGACTCTGCTTATGTTGCAGGGAAAATTGATTGAAATCCACTTTAGTGAAACTGGAAAAATATCTGGTGCCAATATTCAAACTTGTAAGTCCGCTCGTACTGCTGAGGTTCCTGGGTGAAATTCTATTTGCATATATTATATATATTTCTCTCTGAAAATAATATTTAAACTGACCTTTTATCTTGTCTGTTGCCCTTTATGACACAGTTTTGCTTGAAAAGGTAATAATCCTTCCTCTGATCCTTGATTGTGACTTGTTCAGTTTGTTACACAAGTCATTGACTAATTGAACTTCTGAACAGTCTAGGGTTGTCCAATGCACTGAGGGAGAAAGGTCCTATCATATATTTTATCAGCTTTGTGCTGGAGCTCCACCTGCTCTTAGAGGTTAGTAACTTAGTATATCCAGTTGCCTTTCCTAACTGTTTTATGTCATTTGACACTGTATAAGATATGGTCTAATATTTATATTATTTAGAGGCAATTTTGTTTGAACCCATATCTCCCTCAAATCTGTGTTATGTCTTGTTTTATTGGTTCATTATGTGCACTATGTGTGTTTAGTATATAAGTAAGAATCACAAACACCCCTCACAGCCATACACTCATAATGTATGCTTATAATAGACATGTTTGAGTGTGACTAACTTGTGTATAGATAAATATGTTTTGCGTGTTTGTGCTGGATTAAGAAATTCAGTATTTTGTTCCTTTGCTCGTGTGCCACAGAGATGCTGAACTTGAAGAGTGCTGATGAGTACAAATATCTGAATCAAAGCAATTGTTATTCCATTACCGGGGTTAATGATGCTGAAGAATTCTGTGTGGTGAAGGTACTCTTAAATATATATATTTTTATAACAAATCTCTATCTTCAGTCTAGGCTTCTATTTTACCCTTTTCACCATTTTGTAATAGAATTTTGATATCATGTGCATGTGAACTCACTATGGATCTTAACATTTTTAGGAAGCTCTAGATGTTGTCCATATAAACAAAGAAGACCAACAAAGTGTATTTGCAATGCTTGCGGCAGTTTTGTGGCTGGGAAACATTTCATTTATTGTGATTGATAATGAAAATCATGTTGAAGCTGTAGAAGATGAAGGTAATAATCTTCCAGAGGATACATGGAAAAAAATTATATGATTTTTCTTTTAAGTGTTTACTAGAGGTGTTTGCACCACGAAGCATTTATATGGCTTCAGGATCCAATATAAACAGATGTACTGTTTGTAGTTCCTGAAAAGTGGGATATACGACAGCTGGGATGTCTATACAGAAGCTTTTTTTTTCCTTCCCGATATGCAGAAAATAGACCACGTCAGTTATTGGTCTAAGATGAGGCAAAAAATTCCCAAAACATTTAGGTGACATAAAGCCAATTAAGATTTTGCAACTTATTAGTAACAGAAGATCAGTAGAGGCTCCTGAGCAAGATGAAGAGTGCAAAATAGTTGAAACTTTGCTTTGCTTTTCTATTGTCAAAAAGTTTCATGCTGTAAACTTCCAGTATAAAGGATTTGAAGTTCATCCTGGAAAGGAGGGCAGGTGGGGGGAAGATAAATATAGCTCTGGTTGTGATGTATTTGCTTTCTGGATTTTTTGTGTCTATTTTGCTATCTATTTTTCTTTCCGAGGCTTATCCTGGCCTTGTGTCATCTATTTTACCATCAAATGCAACATGTATCCTGCTATCAGCCCATTGTGTGTGACGGGTTTATGGTTTTGATAATTCTGTGTGCTTTCTGGTTTTGATTATGTCCTCTAATACTGGCATTATTTGGGAGAATTTATTTTAATGGATGAGGTGTATATTAATGTATTGATTGGTCTTGGTTTTCATTGGTTCAATGATATTTTTTTTCTTCATGATCTCAATAACGATGCATGTTTCATTTTCAGGTCTGTTCAATGTTGCTAAATTGATTGGATGTGGCATGGATGAACTTAAGCTTGCTTTATCAACTCGAAAAATGAGAGTTGGTAATGACAATATTGTCCAAAAGTTAACACTAACGCAGGTAACAGAACTTTCTAAAAGAGTTAATATTTGTCTTTTAGGCTGAGTTTATCATACATAACAACATAGGCATGAAAGAGTTAATATCTGTTCCCCCTTTAATGTATACAACTTTTTTTTTTCCATCTTTCAGGCCATCGACACAAGAGATGCTTTGGCAAAGTCAATTTATGCATGTCTCTTTGAGTGGCTGGTTGAACAAATTAACAAATCACTTGCAGTAGGAAAACGGCGTACTGGCAGATCTATCAGCATTCTTGATATCTATGGTTTTGAATCATTTGATGTATGTTTCATCTATGCTTTCACTGATGCTCTGTGTAATATATATATATATATATATATATTTGTAACTGTGCATTTGTTGTTTTTTCCTGTAGAGAAATAGTTTTGAACAGTTCTGCATTAATTATGCAAATGAGAGATTGCAACAACACTTCAATCGTCACTTATTCAAACTAGAGCAGGAGGTAACTTTCCCCATACTTCTTCATATCAGTATAACTATAAATTCAGTAAAGAATGTTTATTCCTGCCTTTTTATGTTCCATAGGATTTCATTAAGTTCTATTTAGATTAATTTTTTTCATAAATTTCATTAAAACTAGAAACCATAATTCATAGAGCAGAGCCTAGTCCAAACCAACTATCCCATCCCAGTTATATTTCTCATTTCAGTTTATTAGAAAAACTTGTTTGATTTAAATTTTTTTGCTGACGTCTTAAGAGAACTGTTATAAGGAGGTAAAGGAACCAAGATATGTTAATATGTTATGAAACCAACGATATAGGCATCATGCTTGCCTTGTGTGACTTATGAAGGGAACTCTTAAATGATCTCCGACATTGTTCTGTGTTTCCGCTTGATTTATTGACTGCTATTATTCTTTTTCAGGAATATATCCAGGACGGAATTGATTGGACAAAAGTTGAATTTGAAGACAACCAAGATTGCCTTAGTCTTTTTGAAAAGGTACTGAGCTTGTCAATGATCAGCTACAGTATTGTACTTTGTATTTGTACTGTATGGAGTAACTGGTAAAATTTGTTTTGTTGTTGTACTACCATTAGTGGGCTGTATAGAAATATCTGTGGTACTTCATAAATCTCGACTTTTTGGTCCTAATATGGATTTTAGTCATATAATTTATATGCTGATGATGGTTATTGCATGATTATTTAATCGATCAAACTCTTGGCACATTATTGAGGATTTTATTGGGCAAAAGATGCATAATTAATGTTCATATGTGAGGAGCTGATATGTCAAAACACTTTATAAACACACCCAAAACCCATCATTACACACACTCAAAACCCATTTATAAACACACCCAAAAAATATACAATTGTTGATTTTGGGGTTGATTTTGGGTGTGTTTCTATGTTTAAATAGTGTTTGGGTTTTTTTATAAATACATGTCTAGGATTGGGTTTATTTATAAATTTGTATTATATTTATGTATGTACGTATTTCATGTTCCCTGTGGAAGCATTGAAAGAATTTTACACAGATGTAGCACATTTTACTTTGCTGGTTGGTGAATCCTGTTTGTTGAGTTACCTTTCCCTTTTTTCCCTTTATGGTTGTCCCTTGTTTAATAATTAAGTCAATGATGATAACCAATGAAGTTAATGTTGCTTGGTTAGCCCTTGCCCCTCCAGCATTTGAGAATTAAATTGACAGTGTCCCTTGCCCCTCCAGCATTTGAGAATTAAATTGACAGTGTGCATTTCCCTGAACTTCGTGTAACATAAATGCAGAGACCTTTGGGATTACTGTCCCTGTTAGATGAGGAGTCCACTTTCCCAAATGGTACCGATTTGACCTTCGCCAACAAGCTTAAGCAGCATTTGAGTGCTAATTCTTGTTTCAGAGGAGAACGGGACAAAGCATTTGCTGTCAGTCATTATGCAGGAGAGGTACTCCTTTTGATTAATTGATTTCATTGTTATTTATTCTTGCTTTCTGCTAGAGTACTTTTTATCTTGATCATAGTCAGAACTTAGAACCAATGTAAGACATTGAGGCATAAAGCAAGGCATTTTACCGAGAGCCTTGCGAGCCGTAAGCCTTTCACCCTTTTGAATAATATAATAAATGTATAATAAAATACAAATAATGGAGAAGCACTTGATTAGTCCAAAAATAGTGAAAACCTACTTGGGTTATATGAAATATAGAGGTTTAGGGTGGATTTTAGGGATTTTCGAAGAGGGGGAAGGGGAGAACTCGAGCACTGCAGCGAGAGAAGGGGGCGAAGTTGCGAGCGGGAAGTTTAAAAAAAATTAACATAGGGTCCAAAATGACGAGGCCCGACGCAGCTGAGTGCGCCTCCCTATCGTTTCACGCTTCCAGCGCGCCTCAATCACTCCTTCCAGGTAAGTCGCGCTGCCACCTCCATGCGAAAACCCTTGCTCCTCGACCTCACTGCGCACCTCGTAAGACACTGTTTCTAATAATAGATAACTAAAAATAATAATTGATTTTAAACCATAAAAAGTATATGGTTTGAAAGTTTTTACGTAGCCAAGCCATGCAGTTGGTGGCTTAAAACCAAATGTTTTAGGGTGCTAACAATTCTTCTCTGCTCTCAAAGTACTGACAAAAAGAAGAAATGAAAAGCGCTTTTCATTTGACTTTATCTTGCTTACCTGACTGTTGATTGTTCCACTTGGTCCTCCACTCAGGTTACGTATGACACAACAGGATTTTTGGAGAAGAACAGGGACTTGCTACATTTGGATTCAATTCAGCTTCTTTCCTCATGCTCATGCCACCTTCCTCAGATATTTGCATCTAGTATGCTTAATCGACCTGAGAAGCCTTTAGTTGGTCCCCTGTATAAATTAGGTGGTGGAGTAGACTCCCAGAAGATGAGTGTTGCAACAAAATTTAAGGTACATTGCTTCCTGTTTTTAAGTGCATGATTATGAATTTAACGAAGATTTTAATCATGATAACGTAGTTAAGTATGCATGCGTATTATATGTGTAGAATTATTCCCTAACAAGAACCTTTTCTCAATCATTAAAATTAGGTAGAGTCTATAGCATCTTAGTACATCAGTTGTCTACTCAAACCTTATGAGATAATCACTGCAAGCTGTTGATTGCACAGTGAAGTCAATCCTATATGTATGCAATGTATCATATTGCTTTGCTGAGGTATTTCCCTCTGAGCAATTTATAAATATAAGAGTGCTTATACATTAGGCTCAAAATTTGTTTTCTCTTTGTTCTATTTGTTTTGTTCTTTTCCTTTTTTATTTTTTGTGAGAGATCAAGTGTTGATGTTTGATAAGAAAATATTATGAAAGTTGAACTCTAGGAGAGTTATGAAAAGAGTTATGAAAATCCTTTTCATGACTGTGGGTGGACGTTTTGCGTCCAATCCTTTAGGAAACATTGGGTCTGACATACTGTGAAAAACAAATTCTATTGAAAATGGAGTTTGGTTATCTGACCATTGTATTATTTTGATTAACTTATTTGTGTTGGCATTTAGGGTCAATTGTTCCTATTGATGAAACGTCTAGAGAATACCACTCCACATTTCATACGTTGTATCAAGCCCAACAATCTTCAATCCCCTGGATTATACGAGCAAGGACTTGTACTGCAGCAGCTGAGATGTTGTGGAGTCCTAGAAGTGGTTCGAATATCAAGATCTGGCTTTCCCACCAGAATGTCGCACCAGAAGTTTGCGAGAAGGTAACAAAGATATCTTCTTATGTTTCAGCTTTCAAATACTTGATACATGTCTCTAGTACATAACTGTTGCTGTTTTTGTCATTACTGAATCTTGCATCAGATATGGTTTTCTTCTGCTGGAGAATGTTGCATCACAGGATCCACTAAGTGTTTCAGTTGCTATCCTTCATCAGTTCAATATATTACCAGAGATGTATCAAGTGGGCTGTACAAAATTGTTTTTCCGAACTGGACAGGTAAATTGATGTCCCCCTTTCCTGCAATAAACAAAAACAAATAATCCATGTTTCCGGTTGATTATGACTTGTCAGATAAAAAGAAAAGGAGGGGTTCACATTTCCGTTTCCTTGGTTTGGCTGGTGTCAGCTGTTATGAACGTGGATTTGATAGTCTTTATATATTTAATCTTTACTGATATAAACGTGGTGAGGAAATTTGATGCAGATTGGGGTGCTTGAGGACACTAGAAACCGTACCCTCCATGGTATTTTACGCGTTCAAAGCTGCTTTAGAGGACACCAAGATCGCTGTTACCTGAAGGAGCTGAGAAGAGGAATCGCCACTCTTCAGTCATGTATAAACTTTCTGATTGTTTATTTTGGTGTATTATATCAAATTTTGTCATATTTTGGAAATTTATTTTAAATTACTTAATGCAGTTGTAAGGGGAGAGAAAACCAGAAAGGAGTACACAATCTTACTACAGAGGCATAGATCTGCTGTAATCATACAAAAGCAGATGAAAAGCAGGATTGAAAGGAGGAAATTCAAGAACATTTATGATGCATCAGTCGTGATACAATCAGGTATATTAGCCTTGTTCCTCAGTTGTAACTAGATCTCAGCATGCGCGGCATTAAATTCTCAGCCAGACAACAGTAAGATCTCAACCTGACAAGTACCTACTCATAGTGGCTACAAAGGGTGTTGTCTGCATGGTGTTAGCTCCTTAAAAGGAGAAACAAAAAGAGAGTGGCAAAATTATTGGATATTGGGGGGTTATTGTCAGATCAAAGTCAGCCTGAACGTACTATCTAATTTCGTAACACATGAAAAATTGTGAAAACATCTTTAATTCCCATTCTACATTATTGCATCTATATGTTTGATTATCTTGTTAAGTCTAAGCTATCTTTGCAGTTTTTCGTGGCTGGTCGGTCAGAAGATGCTCAGGAGGTATAGGATTATTGAAACCTGGGAGCACACAGGTAGTCCTTGACTCTTCTATCTATTTTCAGTTTGATAGCAATATTCTGTATCGAGACCCCCATTCATTTTTGGGAACATAATTAACAGTTAGAGAGTCTCAAACAGGCTAACGAGGTAGACGAGGTGTTGGTAAAGTCGTCTTTCCTTGCTGAACTACAGCGCCGTGTTCTTAAGGCTGAAGCTGCCCTGAGAGAGAAGGAAGAGGAGAATGACATCCTCCACCAGCGTCTGCAACAGTATGAAAGCCGCTGGTCCGAGTATGAGTTGAAAATGAAATCCATGGAAGAAGTGTGGCAGAAACAAATGAGATCCCTGCAATCCAGCCTCTCAATTGCCAAGAAGAGCCTAGCCGTTGATGATTCTGAGAGGAATTCTGATGCTTCGGTCAATGCAAGTGATGATCATGACTACAGTTGGGATACAGGAAGTAACCATAGAAGGCAAGACAGCAATGGAGCGAGGCCAATGAGTGCAGGTTTGAGTGTTATAAGCCGGTTGACTGAAGAATTTGACCAGAGGAGTCAAGTATTTGGTGACGATGCCAAGTTCTTGGTAGAGGTAAAATCTGGTCAAGTTGAAGCAAGTCTGAACCCAGACCGAGAGCTTAGA
The DNA here is from genome assembly GCF_000346735.1 of Prunus mume. Next base: position 14,446,291 of record NC_024127.1, read on the forward strand.
AGGCTGAAGCAGATGTTTGAGGCTTGGAAGAAGGATTATGGTGCAAGATTAAGGGAGACAAAGTTGATTTTGCATAAGATTGGAAATGAAGAGGGTACTGTTGACAGGGTGAAAAAGAAGTGGTGGGGAAGGAGGAACAGCTCGAGGATAAATTAAATTTCTCTAAATGGGTTGTTGTATTATTGATCACCCTTATACAGCTGCAACATGAGGAAGAAAGTGATGAGAGAGAAAGGAAGAAGAGTTTATGCTATATCTAATCCCCCTTTTATTTTTTATAGATGAGGAATGGTTGCATATAGAAATTGTGACTACGAGTTTTGTTGTTGCAACTTGCTTGCCCAGCGGTTTGGTGCTTAATTTGTAGAGCAAGTTATTCCAGTATGTATATTTTTCATAATTCCATTCATAGTGCAATGAATTCTTTACCATATGCAAATTTCAATTAGCAGTGCAAGCCTAGCCTAGCCTAGAAGGGACTTTTCACAGCATATGCGAACATTTTATTATCTTTTTAGAAAGCCAGCTGAGCTTGAATGTCAAAGAAACAGAGCCGTCCGAATTGTCTTTTACAGGCTCACAGTAAACCTCCAAATTTATCACTTGCCAATTGCGTTTCCCCTTCCCTTGACATACATTAGTTTCTTTCTTGCTTGGCCTCTCCCATAATATGGCACAACAGACAGGGTAGGAAACATTGACGCTAGGGCCCCATTTGGTTCATGGAATGAATTTGAGAGGAAATCATTTCCCATGTCATTCCCTAAGGAATGAGAATGGAAGATTTATTTCCCATGTTTGGTAATGCTGGGAAAGTAACCGGAAAATATCACTTTATTTCATTTCCCATGTTTGTTTTGAGTAGGAATGGAAAACAAAGTTTGTATAAATTTTCAATTATACCCATATTAAATCAAATAAAAAAAGAATGTATAATGATATATTATAATTCTAAATTGTTAATAGGGATAAAATGATCATAAAAAATATGTATTTAATATTAGCTCATTTTCCCAAACTTTCCTATGAGGAGGGAAAACAAAACCCAAGTTTGGAGGATGACTTCACTTTCTCGTGAGCTAGACAACGATTTCCCATACCTAGACTTACCAAACATGGGAAAGAAATTGGTTTCTCATTCCCAAGTCTCATTTTCCAAGAACCAAACAGGGCCTAGTAGCCTGTGACTGAGGAAATTATACATGTAGCTCTATGGCAGCCAACTGTTGACATATTTGAACTTTTTTTTAAAGGTATTATTACATAAAATACAAAAACCTCACACTCAAGACGAATATTAGGACTCGAACATAAAACATTTCTTGGGGAGCATTTTCTTCAAATCACTAAACTAGTGTCTTTTCACAAGTTTAACAGATGTTTTTGTTTTTTGTTTTTTGGGGAGAAATAACAGATGTTTAATTACCAATTTACCTACCAGTTTAATTTAATAAAGAAAAAAGAAAAAAATGGCAAAATGCGGATGACGGGTTAACCGGTGAACGACTTCCTTGACGGTCGTTAACTAACAAGTTAGACGCTTTGGTTTGGTTTGGTTTTGTTGTCTGGACACTGTTGAGAGAGTTGTTGTTGGCGAGCGACGAGCGTTGTTGGCAAATAATGTTGAGTGGTGGTGGTGGCTGCTCTCGTCTTTCCAATCATCTACGACTGCGAGACTGCGACGTCCGCCTCCACCACCAGCACCTTGGCTCTGGCTCTGGCTCTGCCTTTGGCTTCGGCTTCGGATTTGTCTTTGTCTTTGGATTAGGGCGGTTAGGGTTTTACAACAACAGAGTCGCCCAGCTACGCTGCTGCCCTTGCCCTCTCAAACCCTTGTCTGCTCACAGAATGCCCTTTTCCTCTTTCGTTTCTTCCAAGTCTCCTCCCGACATTCCCACACTCTCCAATTGTTTTAGGTATACTTCTCCATTCCTTTCCAATCTTTTTTTTTTTAATAAATAAATTTCTTTTTTACTTGATATATAAATTCATTGAACTTTGCAATTCATATGCCCTTTAGTAAGTTTTGATTGAATTTCATTTCTTATTATTTTTTCCTTAACTTTTTTTTTTTTTTCTGTTTGTTTTCCGATTCTCATTTTGTATGGGTGCAAATCAATTTGCTAGCTTCTCTGTTACAAACTTTATTTCTCTTGATATTTCTTAAAAGTTGTAGTGCCGTCCAAGAAGTTATCTTGTCTTGATCACATCCTAAACTCCGGCAGGACCTTCGGAATCTTATAAGAGTATCATTCACTTTGGTTTAGCAAAACAATGCAGCAATCAACCTGAATCAATTTACACAATTCTTCTTTGGATGGTTTTAATGTTGACTACTTTAGCTACACACATGCATGTATATTTATGTATGCATGCTGTATGTGGTCCAAACTCTGATTCCTTTTCTTTTGCAAAGCCAACGAGAAGATGAACGTGAGCATTTCTCCGAAGGATTGACCTCAGTGGCAGGTTTCATTCCACCTGTACTTTCCATATTTCTCTTTTCACCATCTTTTTCTATCACATTATATAAATAAGCTTGTTGCTTATTTTAATCTTGTAAAATATAACACTCAAATATCCATAAGAATGTGTTAGCATATTATGTGGTGGAATTCCTTTTAGCTGTTTCTTCAAGAATGCATTAGCGTATATTGCTTGTTGCTATTCAACCTACACTGGGACACGTCTTTCAGCATAGCTTGTGATTTTATAAATTTACTGATACCTATGTTGACGAGGAAAACTAACCTTCTAAGTCAAGTCCAACTGCTGATCAAAATCAGGGACACAAAATAGATACAGAATCACAAAAGTAGAAAGATTTCTTATGTCAACATAGCTGCAAAACTTATCCTTGTTTTAGACATAGAACACTTTTGGGTATAGTTATGGATTAAGAGAACTTCCAAGTTCCTTTCTGTTGGGTTCTTTTGAATCTGCACCATTATGAAATCACCAATTATATTTTCAGTCATTTAACAAGTTTCATCAGTGCACTCCGCCTTTATTTCCAAAAAGTTTTCTACTGAAAAAAAACATTATCTCCTCCAGAAGGATGCAACTCTCATGGACTATATCTTTCCATATTTTCATTTGGGCCAGATTTTGACCCTATACAATGTGTATCTGCTGTATCCTCATATATAAGGCTTTCCATTTATTCTTTGTATATTGACTTCTTTGATGCGTTGTGTGTAATCATCTTAAGACACTCAACTTAATGCACTTTTATTATTGTTCCTAGGAGGAATAGTTGCGCTGGGAAAATTTGATGCCCTTCACATTGGTCATCGAGAGCTTGCAATTCAAGCATCAAAGGTTGGACCTCCTTTCCTTTTGTCATTTGTCGGAATGGCAGAAGTACTGGGTTGGGAACCAAGGTATTGTTGCTGTACACCTCAGCCTTTGTCATTTATACCCCTTTTCTTCAGTTTTCGTAGCTGAGTTGGGATTCTGAATGCTTTATACAAATTATATCTTGCATGTTTCTTTTTTGACAACAAATTGTATCTTGCTTTAATGAAGTATAAAACTACCATTGAACCTCTTAAGTAGTACTTATGTGCTGCTCTAAATCTAAAGGCTCTGACCAGATTTGCACATTTGAATTCCATTTCCTCGTTTATGTTGTTCTAGTTTCAAATAGAAATTCATTTTAGCTTAGTTAAAGTGTCTTAATAAATTATTATTAATAAATTGAACAGGGCTCCCATAGTTGCCAGATGCGATCGAAAGCGGGTTCTTTCCTCTTGGGCCCCATACTGTGGTAACATGGCACCCACAGAGTTTCAGATTGAATTTTCTAGCGTTCGACATCTAACACCACGGCAATTTGTTGAGAAGTTATTGAAAGAGCTTGGAGTGCGTGGAGTTGTGGCAGGTAAATTAATTTGAAGAAACCCATTGCAGACTATTCTATGTTTCTTGGTATGAGCGAAGCATAGCCTTGATATACATTGAAATGGATTTGCAATGGGTAATTGTGGCAGGTGAAAACTACCGATTTGGATATAAAGCTGCTGGTGATGCCACAGAGCTGGTGAGGTTGTGTGAAGAGTATGGTATTGGGGCTTATATAATAAATTCTGTTATGGACAAGAACGATTACTCTATAAATATAAACTCGAGTGATGTGAAAGACAGAGGACAGGTTTCTTCTACTCGTGTTCGACGTGCCCTTGCTGTAGGAGATATGAAGTATGTGTCACAGCTTTTGGGTCGCCGACATCGTCTGATATTGATGGCAAAGGAGCAGGAAGGATTTCGTTGCGGCAAAAACAAATTGTCAGTTCCAAAGTCTTGTTTGTTAAATCTAGGTCCAAAGGAGGGTCTATATGAGAAGTGTTATGTTTTTATAGGTGAAGATGATGAGCTAGTATCATGTAGCGTAGTTATTGACACGGAATATGTCCATATAGAAATGGACGAGGTAGGTGCATCATGTAATGTAGTTGGTACACAGGACCTGAGCCTCTTACGTATTGAATTTGGTGATTCTCAATCTTGAGTATGTTTAATTCATTTTTTTCCACATTTTCTTTTCTTTTCTTTTCTTTAAAAGTTGTTTGGTTCTGTTGTGCTGCGTCATTCATGACCCATGATGCTTGCTTGGCTGAAACTGGAAAACGTGGAGTTTTCATTTACTACATGTCCTCTGTGCTGCTGATTATGGGCCTTCCCTCCACCACCAACATTATCTTGACAGTTGCTTCCTCAAGGAATCTTCTTGGGGAATATCCTTTTTGAAATATTCAATATCGTGCTGTGTGTTCCTTTGTCCTTCTTTTCTTCTTTCTATTTTCTTAAACTTTATTGAAGTAAACAGGCACACCAGTCTTGATTGAGGTGAGCCCATCTTCTTCCTCCGCCATCAGCCTCTCCTCTCAACTTCATTTCTGTTTCCGGATTTTGTCTTTCTGGAAATGTCGTATTCTTTCCTTGTCTCTGAAATTTACATCAGTTTACTCGCACAAACGTTACCTTCATCTCATCGTTGTCATGGGGATAAAACGGTCATTTCAGCAAGCCCCGTTTCTCTTTTGCCAATGAGCTCTCGCTCCTAGATTGCCGGAACGCTAACGTAAGCAGCTATTTGCCTTTCAATGTCCCGTGAAACCCAGTCACTATCTTTAGCTTTTCTTCTTTTTTTAATTTATTATTTTTATTTCTTTGAAAATTTAAAATGGAAAAGCTAGCCGCACCACACGTGGCACTGTTCTACTGGACCTTGTATTCTGAAAAGGCCAAGTTTTTTTTTTCTTTCTAAAATTTATTCATTTGGAATTCCTTAACATTTTATTTATGCTTTAAAACACCAGCCTCTGGTTTGACCCCACTAAAGATCCGAGGACGCTTTGTCATTCTCCAGTGCGGAGGGAAAAAAGAAAGAAGGAATCGAAGGAAGCTTCTGGGTCGGTATCCGCTGCGCGTGGTGATAATCGGGCTGTCAACGGACATTGCCCCCCCGATTTTGTTGAAGACAAGTCAAAGCAACCAGGTCAGAATATGTTTTCACAATGAACAAATATACCACTTTTCAGTATCAATTCTTGCGTGTTTTCCATGCCTTGCGCATGTAAATTCTATTTCTTGTTTGTTGCCGACTCGCCCTTTTCTTAATTCCGTTTAATATTTTTAATTTTTCGGTCTGAATTCCTTATTCCAATTGGATACAAGCCTAGTCCCACATATATACATATACATATATATATATATATATACACACACACACACACACACATATATATATATTTATATTCGAGTTGCATTATATTTGTAGGTGTTTGGTGGGTTATCGTCATTTTCCCATTAATTTCTGCAGGTTATTCTCGTGTTTGAAATATCAGGCTTTCTGGGTCTTCACCAAATTTGGTTGCTCGGCTTATTATATGTTGTTGTATGGGGGTTGCTTGATATTGGCATGAGAGATTTTGGGCTGCGTTTCCAATATGGCTTCCTTGTCTGGGATCGTTCAACGACCTTTGGTTGCGGCCGCTGCTCTTGCTGTAGCTTCAGTTTCTACTGACATCTCTGATAAATTGCCATCTCACAGATCCAATGACGCTTGTTCTACCTCGGATTTATCACATTCTTCATTGCATAACACCTTTCAAGATTCAAAGTTATCCTGGGTTTCTCACATTTCGGTTTCTAAGCTTGCAAACTTGTCCTTTATCTCTAGAATTCGAGTACCTGTGCCCAATATTAACTTCCCAACTCCCAATTTGGGCGGCAAATTTGTTCCCAAGTTGCTATACTCTTCCGTTGCATCTTCACCTGTTCTTAATTTGTATCAGTCTGCAGACTTGGTTAAAACAACAAACCCAACTACATATAAGCATGATATATCTACTTCCCCATCTGAAGTCACGTACAGATGGCATTTACCTGAGCCAAATGCCATAGATGTTTCCGGTACTTCTGGTTGCTCCTCGGCAAAGTTCAGGACTGTGGTGGTTTTACTAGGATGGTTGGGAGCAAAGCAAAAACATCTCAAGAAGTATGCGGAGTGGTATACCTCAAGGGGTTTTCATGTAATTACCTTTACTTTGCCGATGTCTGAGATTCTCAAATACCAACCCGGTGGGAAAGTTGAAGAGCACATCAACTCGCTTGTGAGACATTTGGCTGATTGGTTAGAGGAGGAGCATGGAAAGAATCTGGTTTTTCATACTTTTAGCAATACTGGATGGTTAACGTGAGTTCCACTTTGTCCTCTCTCTCTCTCTATCTCTCTTATACATACACTCCATTTGCAATTTCCCCATTCTCTTATGTAACCATCTTACACTGTTTGTTGGTTTGGTTTCATGTTACAGGTATGGGGTAATGTTGGAGCAGTTCCAGATGCATGATCCTTCTCTAATGGGCAGGATTCGGGGTTGCGTTGTGGATTCTGCACCTGTTGCAGCACCTGACCCACAGGTAAAGGATAGTTGCAGTAAAGCAGAAATTGTCTACTGATGTTAGTTAAAATATTAAAATTATCTACGCATACTCTGGCACCAGAGATAGCCTTTTGCTTTCATTTAAAGAATATTGATTTGACCAATAACAATTTTGTAATTGGCTTAATATAATTGTAGCAGTGGACATTATCACTACGGCCAAGCCAAAATGTTGCAAGAATAGTAAAAGAAAGTTTGTCTGCTGAGTATTCCTTGTGCTTAGCACTTAGTCTTAAAACTCCAATGCCTGTTGATCTTTTTTCTTTTTCATTCCAGTTACTGTCCTTCATTTGTTGTCACTGCCTTGCACTCTCTCTAATCTCTCTCTCCCTCTCTTTTTCTCTCTGTGGGGACTGGATGAGTTGGAGGGAGCAGGAAATTATAATCTCTGTGGCATGCTTCCTTTTTTTTGGGGGGGTGTTCATTTTTCATATAGCTGTTTGAATATTTTATGCAAGTGATCTACTTTTTGAGTTCCTCTGGGATCAGGTTTTTTCTTTTGTTGGTTCTTAGATGAGTATGCTATCTAATTCTTGACCTTGTGTAGGTTTGGGCTTCTGGTTTCTCAGCAGCCTTTCTGAAAAAGCATAGTGTAGCAGCAAAAGGAGCCGTAGACTCAAATGAGTCAGGGATGGATGCTTTGGTTGGTACCAAGGGAGTAGTGGCACCCAAACCTGCAGTAACTGAAGCAGCTTTGCTAGTAGTTTTGGAGAAGTTCTTTGAAGTGATTTTGAGTCTTCCTACAGTGAACAGGTAGTCTATCTTCTTCTTCTTTGTCCTTTTAGTTTTGGATAAGTTCTTTGAGGTGGTTTTGAATCTTCGTGCAGCTTTCTATGCTTCACATTTCCCTTGATGTTCTTTATTATCTTAGAAAAACCAATGTAGCATGTCAGAGTACTTATAATGCTTAGTATTTCCAAGAAGGAACTTTTCCCTCTTTTCATGGAAAGTAATATGAATATTATTGCATTACAGGAGGCTTTCTGATGTCGTGGGGTTATTGTCAGCCCGACAACCAAGCTGTCCGCAATTATATATATACAGCTCTGCAGACAGGGTGATTCCTGCAGGGTCGGTGGAATCATTCATAAAGCAGCAACGGAGGGCTGGACATGAGGTTAGGGCTTGCAACTTTGTGTCCACGCCTCATGTTGATCATTTCAGAAACGACCCGAAACTGTACACTTCTGAGCTAACCCAGTTTCTGGAGGACTGTGTGCTTACTTGTTGCAAAGAGTCTCATTTATCTTAAACTCTTGAGTCACAAACCGTGACTCTAATTCTTTTCCTTCTTCGTATGCTGTAAATTCGTGCAGCATATGAATTAGTTCATTGTTGTAGGGAAGGTAGGTTGTTGAATGCCACAGGAAGGCTTAGCCCTCAATTTGTGTTCAAATGTTACAAATATACAAACAGTTTGTTCTCATTGAATACAAAATACAGTTGTTAATGCCATTTGGCATCGACTGACTCAAGGTGATGATTAGGAATACAATTCAAATTATTGGAGGCGAGGCAGCTTTATAATTTAATTTCGTATTATCTTATTGAAAATTGGTAACTACTGCTTGGCAACTTGAACCACTAACCTAATATATTAATATATGAATATATGATGACGACTTATGTGAAAAAACTCAACTCATTCTGCTCGATAAAAGTTTTTGTATAATAAGTCATGTTAGAATGGGTCTAATTGTGGAAAGCCCTTTAATAGCAAGCAATATGACAAATGACTCGGTATTATCCTATTCTATAACACTGAGTTTGATTTGCATGGAAAATGACCAAGAAATCTACCTGTCTCTCTAGGAGCTATTCCTAAAGTTATAGAACTAATGTAATACATGACTTAATTCTATGTGAGAGAATGATTGAATCTTTGGGGGGTGTATATGTATTAATATTACTCCCAACAAACAAAGCAATGTTATTGTTGTTGTTGGTATTTAAAATGTAAGCTCTGTTTGATGACTCTTGTAATCATTTGTAATCATGTCTTAAGGTTGGTAATGGAATATTTCCTCCACTTTCATATTTTGAATTCGAAGTATCATTATTATTATTTATTTACAAAAATGCAAAGTATCAACACAACCACCAAAAGATAGACAAGGAAGACAATGACATTGACACCCCCCACCCGCTTTTCAATATTTCCACCAACCACCCAACCCAACTGAATAGACACAAAAAAGACGTTTTCAACCAATCAACACTCCCTGCCCCCCAATTCCTTCATAAACCCTGATCCTAATTGAGCCCCAAATCTCTATTCACGATTGGGGTTAGTGTTACGGTTTCTGTTCTGCAACCACCAATTTCCTCCATCAATGACTTCTTCAGCCGATTCCTCCTCAATAACGGTTTGCATAAACGAGGCATTGACGGATGATGAGCTCCGGTCGGTGCTAGCAAAGCTGGAGAACCAGAGGGACAAGGAGGTCTTCGGGTTGGTCTGCAAAAGGTGGCTTCATTTGCAGAGCACGGAGAGGAAGAGGCTTTCGGCACGTGCGGGGCCTCATATGCTTCGCAGAATGGCTGACAGGTTCTCCAGGCTTCATGAACTGGACCTCTCCCAGTCCATTTCGAGGTCCTTCTATCCTGGTGTCATTGACTCTGATCTCCGTGTTATTGCTCATGGATTTAAGTGCTTGAGAGTCCTCAATTTGCAGAATTGCAAAGGTATTCTTTTTGGAGTGTGTGGTGTTTGGACATGGGACGTGCTTCATGTATGGAGCAATTTTCGGTTTGTTTCATGGGTTTCTGTTTGTTTTTATTGATTGGGAAAAACTTACTTCACTGTTTCTGATGAAAATATTTTTTTTTACATATTGGATATCTGTTTTTTTATCATTGTGAGAGATTTTGCAAAATTATGATGGTTCTTTGAGATTGTTTGATGGGTTTGTGCTAGTTGACTATTTGTTACAAATTGAATTGGGGCTTTTTATGAGTTTCTTCAATTTTATGTATTTTTTTGCTGAAAATTAATTTTTCTGTTCATGATTTGGCTTTGAGGGGAGATGAGGTTCCTGTCACTTGTGCAGTATTCTTGAATCTGTAGCTATAATGCCAGAATTTGAGATGTCCTTTGGCATTGGATTATAACAATTCTTTTGAACTTATTTACTTGATGACTTTTTATTTCATTTGACGTTCAAGAAAGAAAGAAATGGTTGTTTATTTTTGAAACTCTTACGCTTGTTGTCTTTTTATTTAACATTTGGACCTGATTAATGTATTGTCTATTTCTTTCTTTTACAGGAATTTCAGATTCCGGTGTCCTTTTCGTTGGATCTGGTCTTTCATCACTACAGTCCCTGGATGTATCATATTGCAGGAAGTTAACGGACAAAGGATTATCAGCTGTTGCTGAGGGCTGCTCTGACCTTCGTAGTCTTTATCTTGCTGGCTGCAGATTTGTTACTGATGGATTATTGCGAGCCCTTTCAAAGAATTGTCACTATTTAGAAGAGTTGGGGCTTCAAGGTTGCACCAACATAACTGACTCTGGACTTACTGATCTTGTAAATGGATGTCAACAGATCAAATTTTTAGATGTCAACAAATGCAGCAATATTGGAGATATTGGAGTTTCCAGTGTCTCCATGGCATGCTCATCTTCTCTGAAGACACTGAAGTTGTTGGATTGCTACAAAATCGGGGACGAGTCTATATTATCCTTGGCCAGATTCTGCAAAAATCTTGAAACTCTAATAGTTGGTGGCTGCCGGGACATATCTGATGCGTCAATAAAATTGCTGGCTATTTCTTGTAAGAGTAATCTCAAGAACTTGAGGATGGATTGGTGTTTAAATATCACTGACTCTTCTTTGAGCTGCATCCTTGCTCAGTGCACAAACCTCGAGGCTCTTGACATTGGGTGCTGTGAGGAGGTGACAGATGCTGCCTTTCAGGGTTTAAATGGTGAAGAAAATGAGTTGAGTTTGAAAGTTTTGAAGGTCAGCAACTGCCCAAAAATAACTGTGACAGGCATAGGCATGCTTTTGGACAAATGTGACTCTCTAGAATACCTGGATGTGAGGTCATGCCCACACATTACAGCGGCAGGTTGTGATGAAGCGGGATTGCAGTTTTCTGAATCTTGTAAAGTGAACTTCACGGGGAGCTTATGCGAGCCTGACGTGTTATTTTGAGAGTTGGCATTCAGCCGATGAAGATTTAGATTTGTGACGGCGAGTTCAAAGCAAGCGCTGCTCTCAAAAGCTTGAAATTTGTTACTTTGAGAGCTGGCATTCAGCCGATCAAGATTTGTGAGCCTTTCTGATAAATGTTGGCTTCTTGTGTATTTATCCCTCAGAATACATATTTGTAAATTTATCATGTACAAAACAAGAAGTGGGGAGTCTCATGTTTGGGGGTTCCAACAATTTCACATGTTCCTAAAATCGGCATTCATTCTATTAAGTTACTCTCAGTTCTGAAAGAATGGATTCCTCGTCAAGTCAGTTTGGGGGGTGTGGACACACTTGCGCAATATCTTCCATTGCTTTGTACTTTGGGCGGAACAATGTTGTTTTTTTAATTTTTATTTTTCCTCTTTGGGATCTGATGGGGTGAAATAATTAATGTTGTAATTTGTTATCTTATCTGGATTTGAATATCACTATAATCCTACTGTGTGGAGAATTCCTTCTTTCTTATCAAGATGCACAGAACAGAGACAGATTGTAAGTAATGGGAATTATATAATAACGTATACAGTCAATGGCGGCAGAGATTTATTTATTTATTTTAGTACAAACAATAATTTAAACTACAGGAAAGGGGGATTTGTCACACACACACACACAACTATAATTCTGTGGGGATTCGAACCTAAGACCAATCTGCAAGTCAAGACACTTTTTACATTAGGCTAGACCCTGTTGGCAGAGGTTATTAAGAAAGCAGGGGAAAGTGTGGATTTAGTTCTTGAAAAACCCTGATTGTTAATTAAAGAAAACCTGATTACTCGAAAAACCCTTTAACTGGATCTTCCTTCCTAAGCTAAGCGATATCTGGAACGTCATAACATATTCTTTTGTAACTTTTTGGGCTGGCAATTTAGCTTTCTCATGTCATCTCTCTTTTAGTTGTGAATAAGAGAAATGGAAGGGGGGAAAAGCAAGCAGTTGCACAACAAAAAGTTTGGCTCCAACCAACCAACCAACCAACTTGCATTCTAAAGTTGATTTTAGGGATTTTCTTAAAGAACATTCAAAAATGGATGATGGAAAATTGATGTAATTATAATATATCAGAAAAATGGATCCATTTTTGAAACTTAGCTTGCAAGTAACGTTTATGGTCAATATTTGACCCCATTTGGATGAACTTAAAAATCATATTATGAATAAGTTATTGCAATGTCTGAGTCCTATAGGGGAGGAAGGCGCTGGTGTTGTGTTGGTGACAAGTTAAAGCATCTCTCTCTCTCTCTCTCTCTCTCTCTCTCTCTCTGATCTATGAATTATACAATACTGCAAGAAATTGAACGAATACAAGTTTCATTGTGTTTATTTAATTTGTGAATTTTTTCATATTCAGTTGGAGGTGCAAGTGAGTAGGCACATTTCCAAATGAATTATGAATTCGCATCCTAGCTCAGCACAGCATTTGCATGGAATTTTATATAAAGAAGAATTTAACAAAACAATAACAAAATTTAAAGAGGTGTTTAAGGAACTGTCCAATACTAAAGAGAAGAAACTGATTTTGTCTGTATGAAATAATATCAAATACGAATAGCCACGTGATTTTCAAAGAAAAGAGTATTTTCTCATTAAAAGAAAAGAAATTTTTTTATACATTGTCCGCAATGGTATTGAGCTTGCTCTCTTTTATCTAGCTTTGCACGATAATTACAATATCTGATGAAGCAGAGGGAAACAAATGAGACTGCCTTTCAGCACACATCAATTGCATTTTCTCTAAGCTTGAGAAATTGCCTCCTCGAGATATTTCAAAGTTTTCTGGTAGTTCAAGATACCCATAAACCAGAAGTCAAAATTATCCACAGTAACTATTTCTATGTACTTTTGTGATGGCTTCTTCACATTCTCACTTTGGTTTACTCTCTTTATCTTATTCACTGGGATCACCACCTGCAAAAGATACAAATAAATAGCTAGGCATGTTAGACAGAAACATATAGAATAGAAGCCTAGGAGGAGGTAAGTTCTAACACACATGTACGGACAGAGAGAGAGGGAGAGAGAGAGACAAGTAAATTGTCCTTAATTTGTGAATTAAAAGGAATTACCTTGTAGTGGAGTCTAATCAGTTCTCCATTTGATGATGAGAGTTTGATTGATCTCTCACTGCAGAAGGCAATCTTGTCTGTGGAGATGAAGAGGAGGCCTGCTATAGGACCTGCTGTGGTTGATAAATAACACTGAGAAGCCTTCAACAGCTTCTCCCCAGATCTAACACTAAATGCATGTTTGAACACCTTCTCCAACCCACCTACTTGAATAATTTTAGCCCCCAGGCTCAACTTCCCCTTCACTGTCTCTGTGATCTTGGGCCCCAGTTTCACTGCATTCATTTTTTTTATAACCAATATTAGATATCTAAATTCTCTTTCCCATTTGACACATTAGGATATATTAATTATATAGTAAGAAAAGTATTAAGAACTTGAATATGATCCACCCTTACCATGCTCTTTGACTCCATGCGCGAAACTGTCTGCCTTCTTCCCAAGCTTGTTCATTCTCTTAAGCACTGAGTTAACTCTACCAGCTGCAATGGACAATATATGGAATATATCATTAGTTAATGAATTACACAATCCAATGAATGGATTTAAGGGGTAAAAAACCACGAAAAGAATTTACTTGGTCTCAGTTTTGAAGGCCCAGTTTCAGGATATTGAATAGCAGGATCAGGCAGAAGTCTCTTTGGCGAGCTCTCAAAGGCGTATGCTGCTGAGTTGATTGGAATTCCAATAACTTGTCCTTGAACTTGAACTTGAAGTGAAGCCTTCATATTTGATGAGCAAGTAGAAAAATGAATTAATTCAGTTATAGCTAGAATAACTTGACTTGTGAAGAGCGAGTAGGGTAGCTAAGTTAGGTATATGCAGTATCAGAAAACAAAGGAAGTGTGTGATGCTTAGCACTGAGGTATGTATGCTTGCATATATAGATAGATTTATATATATGTATTTAAAGGGATGAAAATAGTACGTGAATCTTCAACTTTATGTTGCATGAGTCATGTATGGCTCATCAATTGAGAATAAAGGCACAGGTAGACTCTTAAAGATAATATTTTAACAAAGATAATGGGAAAGATGGTATCTTTGCCTTGGTTGCTTTAAGAAAAGACATTTCAGCATCCCCTTGTTTGATCAAGAGTATAGGGCAGTTTGCTATATTTGCCAAGGCATTGCAAATTGGCCGACCCAAGCCCAAGGATTACAAAAAAAGAAAGAAATGAAAAAGAAAGTACGTAGCAGAAACAGTATCCTGTCCTGATTAGTTGGGTTGGGAAGGCTTTTCAATCATAGAAGAAATGAACAAGTCAGCATCAGCATGCGTTAGTTGCGTATTATCTCTCTCTCTCTCTCTCTCTCTCTCTCTCTCTCTCTCATAGTCTAACTGTAGTAGTGTATGATGATGTGTCGTTGAAACCTTTTGAGCTGGCCATTTAGCTTTGTGATGCCACCACGACCACGCCCTCTAATAAGATAAGAGGAAGGGAAAAAGCAAAGGGAAAAGAGATTTCAGTATTTGTGACATGAGCCAAATCACATGCTAATGAAGGCCAAGGCATTAAGACAGATGAGATTTAGATGAACATATAGATAGATATAGCGATGATGATGTTGGAGACTGGTATCAGCTTAGCTAATAGCTATCTGAGATTACTAGTACATCAAAACCAATTGCCTCCTGTGAGTGTGAGTAAGCTTTTGTCCATCAACCAACCTCCAACTTCCAAGGGAATGGGAATGCAATGTGCTGCTAACAGTTTAAGAGAAGCTGACAGCTTTTTTTTCTTTCTTTTTGGGGAAGACTTTGATTCACAGAAATTGCAGTTGCAAGAAAAGGTGGCGGCAGTTGGACAAGGAGGAGGGCCACCATCCATCCACCACATATCCCCACCGCCTACATTCCATTCCAGTGAAGCGTGTTAATTGGTCAAAAGACAAAGCCTTAGCCTTAGCCTTAGCCTTAGCCTTGTCACATCACATCTTTGACAGGGCAAGTGCGTGTATGCTTATCTGGACTAGAGTCATCGTCCATTTGGCATTAATTCCTTCCTTTTTATCATCTCAAAAGCCACCTTTTTTTTATATTTCAAATTTCAATCTCAGGTCAGGTGTATGTTTGGTTCCCTTCCCTTTCCAGGGAAAAAAAAGAAAGAAAGAAAGAAAACAAGACTGGCTAGGAGGAAAAGTAGAGAGAGAGAGAGAGAGAGAGAGAGAGAGATAAATATATGATCTTCACCTTTGTTTCCAAAATCCAAGATCCCCATCCATTCATCCTAAGCATAGGAAAGCAAGGCAAAGGCAAGCAAAAAGTGTGGGGGAGATAATTGGATATTCCAACTTTTGTGTTTGGGAGAAAAGGGGAACACACGTCAAAGACGCATCAGCTCCCATTCCCCACCCACATGCATTTTCATGCTATTTTCATTTTCTAGCTTTATAACCAAACCAAACCAAAAACCAGGCCTCGTGCTTTCAATTATTACTAGTAGTGTAACATCTTATTTCAGCTTTTCTACATCATCTTATGACGTTTTTGAGCTTCAAAGTTGACAATTGCATTGATGATCCAACCAAGACATTATAAACTGGAGAAATTATGATGTTCACAACAGCACCAAGTTGTCGGAAACACCAAAAATATATCCAGTGAACGTACAACTTTTATGTTGTTTATTTATAAAACTTTCTACTTTGATGTTTTGAATGACTGAAGGATTTGCCAATTACATTACGTCCAACAATAATTTAGGATTCCTAGTACAGGGAATGGAGCTTTTCAAGTTTAGACAAGTATTTGAGCCCCGATCGACGAGGTCCTCCTGCTGACACCACAACATCTGTCACCAAACCATCCATGAAAATTGAAATAGGAAACATAAGAAATTTTTTGGAGGGATCTGATCTGACCTGCCGCAACAATGAAATAATTACCATGTATAAGTGCTTGCATCCTGCCTTTCAGTAACAAGCAAATCAACATTCCTTTGGTATGGACTGGGGACTGGACTGGACTGGACTGGACAATCAATCATCAACATTCCATTGCTTTAATTGCATTTACAATTTTCTCCATTTGCATTGCTCGACTACCCTTTACCAAAACAACATCATTATAAATAACCCTCTTCACAATTTCTTGTGCAAAAGTTCCCGAGTCAAGAGCATACACAATATTTCTGTCTTCAAGCAAGTTGAGATTCTTAGCAGCTGCACAAAACCTCCTCCCAACAAGCCCAACTAAATCAATATGAGCACTACAACAGCAGCGCTTCAGAATCATCTTGTGAGACTCCAACTCAATTGCACCAAGTTCTAACATGTCGCCAAGCACGACAATTCTTTTGCCTCCGCAATCAATATCAATACTCTCTAGTAAGTCAATGGCAGCCTTGGTGCTCACAGGATTGGCATTGTAAGCATCATTCACTATTTTCATTCCATTTCTACCAACTTCAAGCTCCGACCTCATGTGAACAGGAGAAAATGCTGACAGGCGATTTCCAATTTCAGAAAGAGAGACTCCCAAAAGGGTCGCAACTGCTGCTGCTGCACATGCATTGAGAGCCAAATGCAAACCTGGACTAGCTATCACGAATTCTACCCTGCAAAAGGAAACCACCATTTCAATGATACGTTTGAGCAGGAGAGCACTCAATGCATGTCTTGATGAAAACAGCAGCGACGCGACTCGACCAAAAAGCAATGGATATGCAATGAAATATCTGACAGGTTGTGATGATCTACAAAGCTCTTTGTCCAATATTTTCGATAAAATTTATGTAAACAAGAAAGAATCATCATATTTCATGGTATTAACAAGGTACACTGAAGATTTCACAATGTTTTCTATTTCATATCAGATGAGAAATGTTTACGAGGGGCTTACATCTCTTGATGATTCTGTAAGACAACTCTAACTCCAAGACCTCCATCCGTGCTTTCTGACGCTACCAACCGAACATCACACCCCACTCTATGACCAAAGAGCACCTGCTTATGGCAAGAAACAACAAACAAACCAATTTAGTAATGGCACACAGAAAAAGGGAAAAAAGAAGAAGAAGAAGAAGAAGAAGAAGAAGAAGAAAAGGGTAATCATATTAATAGGTCACCTTTTTTACACCAAGTGGTACAGGGAGGTTCATAACAAGTGGATCATCAGCATTCAAAACACAAACATCCCCGGGCTTTGCTTCGGCCAAAATCTCCCCCTTGGCCATGCCTATCTCCTCTAAACTGGAGAAATTTTGAAAATGGGAAGCGCCCACATTTAAAATGACCCTGATAGTGGGCCGAGCCATCCTCGCAAGCTCTAATATCTCCCCCTTCCCACTCATTCCCATCTCCAAAACCACAATCCCAGTTCCTGCAGGAACCCCAATTAGCGACAGAGCCACCCCAATTTCACTATTCCAATTCCCATGACTTTGATGAACATGAAGAACCAAACCTCTTGAACTCTGATTTTGAAGAGCCAAAGCTATCATGCATTTTGTGCTAGTCTTACCCACACTCCCGGTCACTCCCACCACTTCTCCATGGAACCTATTCCTCGCATAACTTGCCATCTTCGTCAATGAAATTACAGTATTGCCATCGAATTGAACGAAGCCCTTGTCCCAATTTTCGCAAACCCGGTTGCCGATAACTCCGGCACAGCCTTTATTACGGGATAATTCCGGGGTTATGAAATCGTGGGCGTCGAAGTTTAGACCGGCAATGGCGAAGAACCATTGGTTGGGCTGAAGGGTTCTGGTGTCTGTAGAAACGGTTCCAGGAGGACCCCATTTCACAATCCTGCCATTGACAGCGTCGGCGATCTCAGAGGCGGTCCAAGTGGGATTGGGGGTATTTGGGGAGCTAGGGTTTATTGAATTACGGGTGACAGAGATGGAGTGCCTTGATTTTATGATTGAATTTGTGAATAAGTGAGGGAAGGAGGAGGGGTGTGGTGTTGCTCCAGCTGCTGCTGTTGCAGACATTGCCGCCAAGTCAAATGTTCATATGAAAGGAACAACCTTTATTTTTGCTTAACTCGATTAAATTTTGTTTCGTTCTTCTTTTTTGGGTCCGAAAGGCAAGGCCCCAAATGCCAGTTCAAAAAATGCCTGAGAAGAAGAAAGCAGCAACACAAAAAAAGGCCCTAAACCCAGGCAATGACCAAAACAAGATCATCAACCCACACAAACACTCCACCAAAACAAAAAAACTAGACTAAATCAATGAACAAGGAGCTTCATTGTAGGCTAAGTGATATTGTGTTCAAATTCCCTACCCCAATACTGCTTCTGTCTTTCAACTGAACCAAAAAAAACAAAAAAAATTAAAAACAAACCTATATCAATCAAACAGATGGAGGCCGTCACTTAAGAGAACACCAACCAGGGAAGATGGGGGATGTAGTCACTTCACTTCACATGCGATATTTTTACTATCCTGTGAAAACTTAAAGCCTTTTGTTAAAGATGGCATGGCAGTCAAAGAATACTGGATTTATGACACAAATTCTACAATACATCAATGCTAACGATGTGCTATTGCTACCCAAAATAATATTTCAAATGTCAAAGCGTCCCTCCACAAGTTTTGCCTTACAACAGCTCTTCACTGCCTTCCAATGCTCAAACGATTTCCATCAAAGACAAAACAAATACTAGGACTTCTACCTGCCAATAAATATCGCCATCTTTTTCCCAATTGCCGCCTATACACATTCATGTAATTCTTCCCCCATATAGAAATGGCTTATTTCGTACAAGAATAGACTAGTAATGGTAAAACATTCAACAACTTGTGCTTTGCTAATACCTAAAACATGCAGGCTCAGAGCGAAATGATCCTAAAATCCCAACATCGAGCACAAGCTACAAGGGTGGTGGTCTCTGTTCTTTGTACACTACATTCTGAAGCTGCTGCTGCTGCTACTGCCAAATATCACATTACCTATGAGAAGTGTGAGGCATTGGATATGTCATGGGAACCATGTTCATTGGTGGCCCCGGAACAACTCCTCCAGGTACGGGGGCTCTCAGACCATATGCCATGTGTGGAGGCCCTGCAGGGAGATTCACAGGTGTGCCGACGGCTGATACAAGGGGTCCTCCAATCGGTTGTCCTATAGTCGGTGCACCGTACATGCCAACCCCTGGCCCTGGAGGCCCAGCAGGAGATTGTTTGGTTGATTTGCCAGAAGAACCTACTGCAGAACCATTTGCTTGACCTGTTATTGGCCCTTGAGGTGATGAAATGTCTCCATTGTTGACACTGGTGATATCATGAATGCTTGATCTCCTTCTGTCCTTGTTCATTGAATTCAAACGTATGAAGTACTTCTGTGCGTGGCTTGCCACTTGCGTAGGAGTTCTTGTTACCACAAAATTCCGAGATATGCTTCGCCAGTCACCTTTCCCATATTTCTCCAAACCAAGAAGAAATAGCCTGTCATGGAACAAGAACAGGAAAAAAAAAACATAAGAACTTGTTCTCAAGTACAACAGAGAACTCACAACCAAGAAAATACCATCACAATGGATGTTTTTCATAGGACACAATATGTGTTTGATATCATTAAACATTGCAACCATCCTTCTTAAAAGAGTATTAGATTTTTAACCACAGTTAATATGACTGTAACTCCCAAACTGTAAATTACAACAGAAATATATCTCTTGCAAGTCATGAATATATTTGGCACATAATACTACTTCAGTCTATTTCAGAAATCATCTATGCAGGCAACAAATTTTCACTTTTCTCAATTAAGTTTGTATTTAGAACAGGGTTAATGAACAATAACTGCAACAACTGTAAAAGGTCAACATTGACCTCTGCAAGTTCAAACTTTAATACAAAGTTTCATAATCAATATCCACATTTCATTTTTGGCTCCAGAGTTGAGAAAGAAATCCAAAATTGTTCATGTAAGTTAGGGTGCACGAATAAGATCAGCTCGGAAGGCATAGCTGAAAAAACACTGTGAAGCTTAATGCGGCTATTAAACGATCAAGAAAACTGACACTTTGACTGCACCGGCAATGGTCATTATTTTTTAAAAATCTCTCAGAAGCAAAGAGTCAGAAAACATTGCAAGGTTGGTCTAAGATGGCAGTGTCCAGGACGTGTTGAGGAAGTTGTGGCAAAAGGACCACATTCCATTAGATAAGCCAGTGAAGTTAACAGTCGCGAAAGTTTCACACTTGGCCAACTTGGAACCATATAAAAGAAATGGAACACGATCAGGAAAATTTGGTTGAGATTCCCTATGTTGGAGACTCACAAGAGGGGTCAACGCCCTCACCAGAAACATAAGCTTTCAATTTTTACCCTATAATAAGAACCTAGGTGACAACAAAAGATGAACACTACCAAAATGCCTACTTAAAAACTGAAGAAAGAAAATTTATCAAGCATTATTAATAAACATAAATTTATTGATATATACAAGTCAAGCACAACTGTTTGAATTTTCATTTAAAGAGAGAAAAAATGGCAGTCTGGATAACAAGAACTGGAATCATACCACATATGGCTTACATATGTCCTAGGATCAGATCAGGGCACAAGTCTGCGAACATGATCAGCTGGTTTAAATGAAAAGACTCTGAACAGACTTGGATATGGATTTTTCATTCATTCTTAAAAACCTCACATTTTGGACAACACGGCCTAGCCTAAAGAAACATTTTTTTGGTAGTGGGGAGAAAAGAAACACGCACTTGCAAAAGAACTGTTGAGAAAGGAGAGGGCAATCAAAACACTAGATCAGAAAAGTACTAAAACTAATAAATCATGCACTCATTGACTTATGATGATTTTCTAGTATATCCAATTCTGAGGAAGAGCAAAACCTCAAGTTCAAAGTTCAGCCTATATAATTTCTTACTTACATAAGACACAACTTGTAAACAGGAGAAGAAAAGGAAAGGAGTACAAAAAGACAAGTTCCCACCCTAAAGCCAACCAGAAATAGGCAAATTATAGCTAATTTGACACCTTAGTTCTATACTTCCATAAATATACCATTTTATGATGAACACAATTACTGTTCAGATCTAAATCTACGGATCACATATTTCTGCTAAAATAATTACCAGCCAATCACAATTTGAGTCAAGCAGGTGCGGCAGTTCCCAGTCACTTCATGCCAGTGCCAAGTAGAGAACCATTAGTTTCTAAATATTTAGCCCAACCCAATGTAGTAGTGCAATATGCCAATAGCTGAGGCAAGGCATATACCAAAATCATTATATTAGGATACAGGTGATCCATCAGTAGTCACCAAATCCCAAAGAAAAGTTCAGATCAAAGGAACCTACATGCATATAAACTAACGGTTTCTCATTTCAGGCAACCTATCCTAAAGGTTGTGCTATACCAAGTCCTGTTTTGGATAAGCCGAGTCGACTGCCATGATAGACATGCATTTAAATATGACAAAACCATGTTTTCTTCACTTATGCCATTATCCTTCAAGATTATAATACAACAGTTATACCCTACTGGATATGAGCTTGAAGACTAATACTGAATTATTGAAACATGCCATGGATTTGATAGAAATAACAAAAATGGAATAATTTTGATATGGAAGTTCTTCAATACAGTTTACCAACTATCATCACCATAAAGCAACTTCAGAAAAAATTGTTGGACAAACACACTTAAGATCATAAAGTTGCACCAGGGATGAAACTCCTTGTAAAAATTAAGTAAAGTTATCCCAAAAGTATTTCTACTATTAATTATAAAAACAAAAAAGATGTGGACTGGAAAGAATAACAAATCTTTAGCTTCATTTAGATACTTCTCTGTCCAAGCAATCCCCTTTCGGCGCTCCTGATCAGCCCTTGAAGCCTTAGTTCCATGATTAGATTCGCTGCTGTAGTTTCCAGAATGTCCACCTTTCTTATTAGTTCCTTCGTCACTGGCATGGCTTGTCGAACCCTCTGAAGAAGAATTGTAGCAAGGCAGTGGCACAAAACCAGCTTCGATCTGGTTTATGTCATCAACTAAGAGTTCATAATGATGTTTTATTTCCTCTATGGTTTTCCCTGGTACATCAGCTGCAATTTTTTCCCACCGATCTGAAGAATCCTCAGGATAAGTTGCCAGAGCATTCTCAAATGCCTTATCCTGCTCTCGACTCCACAAGGAGCTACTACCTGCTTCATCCACGGTCATCTATGTAGTCTTGTTTGACTCAACTATCCAAAATATAGCCCACTGGAAGAAGAGAAACAAGTAATCTAGCAAACTCCTCCTGTTGATTTATGCTACACCTGGTCTGAAACTATCAACTGTCCAGAATTGTTCTTGGGACTTGGATCTAAATTATTTCAATAGTGGGTTACCAGTAACAGCTTCTTTGATGGTGAGCTAAATTATGGGAAGCAGATTCGTCAGACCACAGAGGTAAGCAAGAGCAAAAATAAACAGACCCAGAGAACGCCAAAGAAGCTGAACTCAGTGAAGCGTGCGAAGATTTCAATGGTGATTTGCTCCACAATTCAATAATTGGACACCTCTGAATTGCTGACCTATTGATGAACGAAAAGGCAACAAAGTTCAGTTAGACCATGAGAAATCTCTGAAATCCATAATATCAAAGACGCAATAAATGGCAGTTTAAAAACGAATAAGAATTAAATGCGATTGTAAATTTAGTAGAATGGTAATTAGGGTTTTACTTCGTGAGATATGAAAGATACTACGAAATAATTACACACGGAAGAAAACTCAGAAGTCTTTGATGGACAAGAATAGTAATCATACTGCCATTTTCACTTCTAACAAAACAAATCCCAGTTCTCAGCAGCCCCACTGATATGAACAGTTTTAACAGCACAGGCCCACAAGGAGTTATCTGCTACTCCAACCCACTGTTTTGAAACTCAATTTTACAGTTTTATACTAAACCTTGCTCACTTTGAATCCATGGCCAGACTATATTTGGTGAATCCCCATCCAAAATTACCCACCTTATTCTCGGTGAAGAAAAGCCACATGGAGTGGTAGAAGATTTTCCGGTCGTCAACCATGAATAGAAATCTCATCCAGTCAATTCTACGTTTTACGTAAATGCACCCACTTGGTAAATCCCCTTTTTTCACCCGTTGTTTTGGGGAAACCTACCTTAGGATCTTTTCCTTCCCACCCTGACTCAGAACAGTGATTCTAGAGACCAACAAAATACTGTTAAACTAACCAGAGAGAGAGAGCGAGACGGAGAGATTGCCTAATAAAACATACAGTGCATAGTACTAACTATAAAATTAAGCAACAAGCAAAGAACTTTACTTTCAGAACCAGTGTGATCAGATTGTATTAACAGGAAAGTAACCTAACCTTGAGTGTGCAAGACCTTGCTTCACCTCCTCTCTCTCTCCCTCTCTCTCTCTCTACCCTCTGTGTGTGGTGTATTTCTCAGTATTTTACCAAAAGTGAAAAATTTGACAATTCAGGTATTTACTTTGATTGCATATTTTACTGCAAGTTTAAATAAATATAGAAACTAAAAACAATAAAACCGAATCAAAAGCCTAATAAAAACAAAGTGAGAAGCATCCAGAATTTAGATAAACCCAAAAATAAAACCATCATAGGAAACAAAGTCTGGGCTAAGAAAAAAGCCCCAAAAGAGTGTGGAAATTTACGAGGGCAGGCAAGAAATTATGAATGATGTTGATGGGTTATCCTGAGATATTTACAGACGAGGTGCACTGCAGAATGGGTCAGTTGGTCCCATCCCCAACAACTACTTGCACATACAAGGACAGTTGGGATTGGAAAAGGCTCACCCATTTTATCCCAACTTGCTATACTCTGTGGAATCCGCAATACCCCTATTAATATTTGACAGATTAAAAAACAAAAACAAAACAGAGGGAGAGAGACGATGAACATGAATAATTGGGTTTTTCCGTTTCTTTTCTATATATGTCGTCGGGATAGGATAACTATGTGCAGTTGCAGAGCAAACAAAATATAAGTGAAAATAAGTGTGACATGGGTATATCTCAAAACATCACCTTTTCCTCTTTTTTCGGTTGCAAAGTGAGCAAATTATTCAAAGTTTCAATCTTTTGCTGGTCATTCATTTGCAGGCATTTCAGTTCTGGGACTGTGCACTGTTGCACAAAAGAGAGTCAAAACAGCCTATCCTATATAAACATCGGAGGCACACCCACTACTAATTTGGGTCCTACACTAATTATTAATAATATCATTAAACAGATTTATCCTGATTTTAAGTTTTGGAAAGTATTAAATGTTTCGTATTTTTTGAAGATCTCATCCGCAATTAAAGCTTCCTTTGATGGCAAAAAATCATCTAGTTCCCCCTTTATGAAGGTTGACAGTCACATATTTTTAACTTTATTCTTTTTTATTTGGTTCTGTTTTTTTATAGGAAATCTGCAATCGCACATATCATACGCTCCTGTTTATATAATCTATTTGGAAATTATTGTGCTTAAGGTAATATATATCGAGTGCTTAGGCAAACTATCCTGTATGATATTTTCTTATTCACTGTGTAAATTTGAAAAAAAAACAATCCTATCTTTCCACTATTATTCATAAAATACCCTTTAATTATTAATTCAAGCAAATTTTCTTTACTAATCAAATTTTATATATTATTTTGTACATAACGCATGTAGACACAGACGCAGTAAGATAAATTAAATTTTCAAAGACTCAAAAGACGTTTTATTCATATTTTTCATTTTCGCTTTCATCTTCGAGAAATCTCAACTCTTCGGAATTATTTCTTTCTCTCAACAAGAAGAAATAATTCAGCTTTCGTTTCTTGTTTGAGCTTTTGGGTTGTTTGTTTTTTTGGCTCAATTTTCATGATAAAATTCGACGTTTTCTTGGCTGGTCTTGGAAGTCTAATGAAAAGCGACGATTTCCGGTGAAAGAGAGAACAAAGATGAGAGGTTTCAATGGAATAATGGGTATTGTAAGAATAATGGTAGGTAGGATTGTGTTTTTTCAACTTTACATGGTGGGTGAGAAGATAAGGTGAGTAAAGAAATAGGACAATATGGAAAAAATAACAGCGATCGGAATGGTAGCACAACAATTTTATTTTTATTTTTCTAATTTAGTCCACACAAAATGTGCAAGTTGCTGCTACTGAAGAAGTGAACAAATAAAGTCAAATAGGCGGCTTTGCACCTCGCTTACACAATTTGCGCAAAAATTCCATCCTTTTGAAATTCTTGCTAAAATACCCTTTATAATTACTTTATATTGTCCACAGATCACTTTTTTCAGCCTTCCATATTTTCTCCGAGCCACTTGTCTCTTTGCTTCTTCATTGTCTTCTTCACTTCATCCTCATACCTCATACCATTATATGATGGCGCCATATTAGTGTGCATATATCGCCAATTGTTTTATCTTGGATGAATTCAAACGATGTGCACGCGTATCTAGAGTCACCAAAATCTCATGTCAAGGGACGTCGATCCAAGAAATGAGTTACCAATGAAGAGCATAATCCAATTAAATACGAGGACACCTATTTATACCATATTTAATTGGTTAAGCATTTTGCGACACGTAGTTCTGTCAAAACACTAAAACTCATAAACAGAACATCGGCAGAGTGAGCATTCGGCATCTTAGCCTGTAAACAAACAATCGGCAAGATAAGCCTTCGTCAACCTAACATACTAATCAAGCTAAAGAAGGCGTCTGCTACACCAGGTTGGACAAAGGACATGTGGCAGCCTTTCAAGCGATGCTCATAGTCTCACATCAAAATATCACTCAAGGTGCACACCTCCAAGATCTATAAATAAGGACACAAGCCCCCAAAATAAGGTAACTATTACATTTGACTACTTAACCCTTACTTTGTCCAAATTGCTATTTACTCTGTCCTTAAGCTACCTTAAGCACCGGAGTGCCTTCAGTCGATACCACACCGGTGTCCAAAGTCTTATCACTACTCTTTGTCTTGCAGATCATCCTTATATGCCGAAAAGTCAAAGAGGCCGAAGGTAACACAATATCTCTAAGTTGGGCCTAAAAGTGATCGTACATTTTTAAGCATCAACACCACCAACGGGCCCCGTATGGGTACAAATGCAGCAACAAAGGAATATTAAAGCATGAATCAATTCAAGTGTGCATGTATTAATTAAAGTTACACATAAATCAATACAAGTGAGAAATGTATTAATTCAAGTAAAGCTATGCATATGGAGTAAATATGGTTTTGTACAACAAGTACATTCCTTAGAGCATCCATAATAGGCTCCCTAAATCACCTCCTTAGACAGATTTGAAGGAAGAGTTGGAAACATACAACTCCGACCATGCTCCCTATTCACCTCCTAAAATGGGGAGACCTCTAGGAGCTTCTAAATTTGATGAGAGAGAAATGACTCCTAGTAACTTCCTATAATTTAATGCTGCTTTATTTAATGAGTATTTCAACATTTTAATTAATGTTAATTAATTTTTATATTATTTTTTTAATAGAGATGGACCAATTAAAAAAGAGTTATAACATTTATGACTCCCTAAACTAGAGAGCATGATTGAAGTTTAAATTTTATAGAGAGCTTCTAAAATAACGTTTATATGTTTTTAGTTAAACTTAAGTAAAAAATAGAGAGCATGATTGTGGATGCTTTTACAGTATGGTTAAACTTGGCATACTTACGGTTCTTTCAAATAAAAACACAATATATGTTGAAATAAATTAGCACTCAATAACGTCAATTGTAATAATAAATTGTTAAAGTTTCCACACTTGTCCCCTTCGAGCCCCTTTACTAATCTTTTTAGTTTTTTTTTGTTGGTATGAATAGTTCTTCGACAGATAAAAGACACCCCAATATACAACTTTACTATTTCGGGGTCGGATTTTCGATTCAGTTGAGAGAGAGGGGGAGGAGCATAGTGCCACTGATTCATAGAGACAAGTGGTTGGGAGAAAATAGCCAAGGGGAAAAGAAACTGATATGAAGTATTTATAGAGAGTAATTTAGCAATAATTTTAAAAGGAGGGCTTTTTGCACAAATTATACAAGCACCGACAAAG
Source organism: Prunus mume (assembly GCF_000346735.1). The sequence continues at coordinate 14,473,526 of NC_024127.1, forward strand.
CCGCTATTTTCTAAAATAAATTTGACACATCAGCGCATGTTCAAGCTTCAAAGTTCACGGCTTTTAAAAATAACAAATCAAAAAAGAAACGCATCAAAGTTCACAAGTTAAGCAAGCACATGATTTAACTTGGGACTGAATGCGGCCCGTTTCTCTCATCAATCTGCAATTCATTATTGCGTCTAAAAGCATAACACATCTTTGAATGCTTTAATTTGTGGTCAATTTTGGACAGCACAATCTATTCAGACATGTGAGGTCCCCTTTATTCTTTTTTATTTTATTTTATTATTTATTTATCAAAGAAATACTTCATTAGATAAACATCAATAATATAATATAAGTTCACCTTTGATGGTCTTACATGTATGTTTTTCTCTTTTGAGCGGGTACATGTTTATAGCTTGAACGGATTAAAAATTCACAAACACTAGCCCCTTCACGTATGTGCTAATTGGTTTTATTTTTTATTTTTTATTTTATTTTTAGAATTAAGAAAAAATAACATAGGTATTTATGTTCCATAAAAGTATGACTTTTTATCTGATTTTGTTTTTAATTTTAATTTTTTTAATATGAAAAAATGTGAGTTTACCATATTATCCTCATTAAATTAATAATTTCAATTCTTAATGTTTGCATTAACAAATGACGTTTTTTGACATTTTGAATGTTTAACCATTCTCTTCCTTTTACTTCTGCTTTATATATATAGATTAACACATAGACATGTAATTTTATGATGCCATTTCCAAATAGCAAAAAGGCGACGTTGCATGTCAATAGGCCCAGCAAAAAGCCTATTTTGGGCTGAGAGTATTGGGTTCACATTTGAGCCCATAAGTAAATAAACGCTCAATTTTGGGTTCAGAATCGGGCACAAAACTTACATAAGCAAAGTTAAAACGAGGAAAATTAAACCCTGGGTTCAGAGTCAGACACAAAAATTCCAAGGCTTTGACTACTACAAGAATGTGACAAATTAAATCCCAAATTTACAGGCCCAAAAATTGATAGCCAGTTTACTGCTGCATCTATATCACCTAATCTTACACCATAAGAAAGAACTTGAAAGAAATTACATGACAGATGGCTGCTTCTGTGCTAACTGAAACAAACAAAAGAATATCATTACAAATCAATAACAAGTTGGAGAAAGTGCAAATGCAATTCCTGTTGGCACCAAATGTCCTATTATAACATGAACACCAGCCACCAAAAGGGGGGGGGGAAATTTACACAAATTTCTTTTATCTTAACCCATAATTTTCTCTTGTTCTTTTGCATAATTTACACCCCAGAAGAAGACGTCCGGTTTATTCTCTGTGCACCCAGTTTTGGAGCAGCAGGTTTGGTTCCTCGACCTTTCACAGCTGCTAGGGGCTTTGCCTTGGTGGTAGGTTGGGGAGCAGCAATGGCAGCCCATGGATCATCATCATCAACTGCTCCACTTGTTTTTAAATTCAAAGGTTTTGAAATTGTTTTGGGTGCTGGGGCGGCAATGGAGCCCCACAAATCATCATCTTCATCTTTGATAGCCTTGGCTGTGTTTTTCGGTCTCAAACTTGTTGCTAAAAAATAACACACAAAATATTCCAATTAACACACACCAAAAATATATAATGAAATGCCAGATTAACAAAGGAGGACACATTACAAACTAAGATGAACTGGGAAAAAAAGGCAATGTTAAGGTTCTACCAATACATATTATGGTTATCAGACACTTTGTAGGCCATTATAAAGGAATATGGGAAATTAAGCAAATACTCCTTAACAATATTAGATTTATCCACCTCAAGACAATTCTCATTGGTTTAATAACATTTGGAGTTCAGAAACACACCTTAGAAACAGTACACTGCATTTTTAGTTATAACCAGTAAACTTCTATATGTTTCTGCAATATTTTGTATTCATTCAGTCTTTATGCGAACGCATAACAGAACAAAGTGATTACCTTGTTGTTTAGGCTGTGAAACAGGTTGCGAGACTGGCCGCTTTTGAGCTGCTTGTATACTTGCAAGAACGGGAGATGGTTTTGGATCTTCCAGAGGTTCAATATCATCCCAACCATCCTTGTCACTTTCATGCTCTCCGTCAATTCCATTTTCAAGTTCTCCCCAGCCATCTGTCGATGTAGGGGACTCTGGTACATGTTGATCCGCAAAATCTGGTGTGGTACTTGCATGGGCAGGTGCTGTGCTTGGAGTATCCACCACTAGGATTACAAGAGAATGACGAGAGAAATGCAATCAAACAACAGAAGCAGAACCAAGAAATAAATAGTTCCACATCTCTTATATACTGGAGGAAGGAACCAAATTGATGTGGAGAACACAACCCCACTTCGATTTTTTGCAGTTGATTATTTAAAAAACCAAATTTCGAACTTGGCATATTAGATCTCCCGCATTCAAAACTTAATCCAAGTATGCCTAAACTGACTAAGAAAGAGATTCCAATATGGAACGATGGCTCTATTTCGCATGGTTGTTGAATCTTCTTAGTTTGGCCGGATCTGGTTAAAATTCAGATCTTTGATCACACTTATTGCTAGCCAGACTAATTAGTGGAGCATGGACGCTTTTGTATAATATATACACTATAAAACATTAAATTCCAAACCATATGATAAGCTTGACTTGACTAACAATTGATGCAATAATTTGGCATATGTATGTGAAAATTTTGAATTTTTCAAGGGGGTGGCATTTACCAAAAAAGGAAAGGAAAAAAAAAAAAAAACCATAGCCTACAGATATCCAACAAGCTAAACACATTTAAAGAATCCAAGTTATCAAGATGTGTACCTGAGCTTGCATTGGAAGTCGTTTCGGTAAGAGATGTACTGATATTCACAGGAGCAAGTGGAGCTTGTTCAGAAGGTTTACCCTTGAGAGTCAAGGAGCTCATTGCCCATCTGCATGATAATTAAACATTTCATTGGCTATTGACTTCAAGAGAACACTAGGAAAAATTTCACATGAGCAGATGCAATTTAATATAGTACTTGGCAAATGAGATGATAAGACAAGCACCAAGTATGGATATAATTTCATCACGGTATATTTACAAAACAGGCACATATGAGAGGTAGGTAACAGATTGGTATTTATGGAAATTCCATGGCATCTCTCAAGATATATATAAGTCCCTTTATCTGAAACAAGTTACTGTTCTCAAATCCTGTCTATATAACTACCGAAACAACAAAGTATCATATACAGCTTTGTAACATAAATAATACAGAACCCAGCAAAATATACATCAAGACTAAAGCTCTTAGAAAGAAGTCAACTTACCCCAGTAAACTAGCATTTCCTGGTATTGATGAGATCCCGAGACCAGCAGCCCCAGCAGTATCTCCAGAATTTGTCTACAGAGGACAACAAAAAGAAAAAGAAAAAAAATTATCAATATGACACATTGTTGCAAAGATAAATGCAGAAAACATCAGTTTTCTGAAATTTCCTCTTGCCTTATTCCCTAAAGATTTCGCTATCTATACATAATATTTGCATTTGCAACAAATGTTCACTGATATAAACAATCACAATGGAAACTGCATAAGACGATGGCGTGCCATATGATGAAACTACGATGGACAGTAACGGCCAACTTCACACACCAAGTGTTGCATCATAGAATGTGAACAGAAACTGATTCACGACTAAATGAAAACTTCATATACACAAGGTGTCCGACAAACAACAACCCCCCAACAAAAAAATGATACACATACACAACCATCACCTACATAAAGATATGAAAAATAGAATCAAACGAATTAAGAATTCTAAAACACACACCTTTTCATAGGATTGCTTCACTATCTGTAGAAATTGATCAACAGCTTGAAATGCCTTTGAGCGAACATCACTGTTTCAAAGGCAAAAAAGGTATAATCCCCGTTACAAGGATTCCAAGTAGGACAGATACAACAAAATGTAATCTTTTACAGATCTAAGTGTTATAAGAGTGAAGTTATAAACAACTTCTCTACAAAGTCTGCTTAGATCACGCAACACACAGGTCACCCAAGCAATGACTTGAGAGTCTGTAATTGGCTTACAAACATCCTAATAATAGGGAAGAAGAAGGGAAAGAAAAACCATTAAATTTGTTAACACAATATCTCCCTTAGCATTCCGAACATTCATGTTTCCTCTCTTTCACTGAATCCACAAGGCACTAAAAAACTTACAGAAAATAATAATTTGAAAAGAAAGTAAAATTCTTTCATATGTTAAAATCTAAAAAATAAAATACTTCAAGGTATATACAGTTATTCAGAAAAACATACTGAAGAAATGTCCAAAGATTTTTATGTCTATGAGCATCAATAAGAGGATGACCTTCTAATGACCACAAAGAGAATCTAAATTATTTGGTTATAACTGGACATTATTATTTTTAAATAACAGAAAACGTCTAGACCAATAACCCTATCCCTTTTAGAAGTCCAGGGACAAGAAGAGGTAGGAGAATCTCAGAGTACAAAGTGTGACTTTAAAACCACGGGGAAGCAGTTTCTTTCAGAAACATGATGTTACTTCCTGCTAGGAACAATGACACGGCCCTATTTAAATTGTAGGAATTGACCAGATCAAGGGCAGATTAAAATACGGTAGAACAGGTGACCGTTAGCATGCCACAGAACATGTCACCGTAGAAAATCACATAAATGCTAAGCATCTTTTATAAAATACAGAGAGATGTAGAAATCATCTGCAGCATACTCACTTGTCCGGATCAATGGTAAGAACAACAATATTTGGGAGAATCCGAGTTGCAATCTCAGTGCTGTCATAATAAGAACTGGTGGCGCATAAAGCCATAATACCTGACAGAATAATTTTTTTACATGTCATAAAATTGAAGAGTTGACCAATGTAGGAAAATGAAGGTAAGGACAAATTTAAAGCACACATGTCAAAACCCCAAAACATTATTAAAAAAGAACCTGGCTAAAAAAATAGATGGATAAAGAGAAAATTCTAATACCTGCTCCTCGGGCAGGTGAGAAAGTATCACGTAATGCACGGACAGTAAATGCATTAATCAAAACTCTTTTCCTTGTCTGCATTTAAATATGAGCACCATCAGCTTAAGACAGAAATATTTTATCAATATATGTTCACAAATCATTACCAAATGACCATAGAACCCATCTACCACTTAAGGGAAGAACAAAAAAAATAGAAAGTATGCATATGAAACAGTAGGTGTGGCAAATGGATGATACTAACCCCATCATTCAGGTGGGTTGCAATGTTCCCCAGCAATATAGTGGTGTTTGTTCTAATTGCTGGTTCTTCATCAACCTGCAAGACAGAGATAAGTTAAATGGTAAAGGAATGCAAAATTAGAGACAAATCGTGGCTAAATTCTATGTTCCAAACACATAAACTCACAAAAGAAAATCTACAGAAACAATTAACAACATGAAGAAACACAATGTGAAAATCAACACTATGAACATTCATTTTAATAGTTAAATCAGGGGCGTCAATTCAGAAGTTAATACCATACCTGTAACTTTGAAAGATACTTCAACAAAGACCCTGAAATGGTACGTTGAGAAAGCTACAAAGTAGATAGACAAACCCATTAGATGAGAACAATCACATAATACGACACTTCACAGGGATAGAATCACATCTTAAACTAAAACAAAGACTATTATTATCCACCAAGAAGAAGATCAAGATGGACACATTAAATGGATAAGTACATAAAATTGTCACCGAAAAACATTCATTACAATGGAAAACACAGCAATTCATCAAAAGCCCATGAAAGATTGAGCTTGGGCTTACGCTGTTTAAATAAAAACATTGCTGAAAATTGTTCCACAACTCCAACTCTATATCTCATGAAGTATGTTTTTTGTTCTATCTTCCTCCATCATTCGAAGCCAAAACAGACCAAATACAATTTCCCCTTAAAAAATCAATACTAAAATATAAAGCTGGCAAATAAGTTTGGTGATCCCACCTCTAGATTTCATTTAGTATGTTATTGTTCTATCTATTCTCGCTTCCTCCCTTTCAATCCCTAAGCAAACCAAATACTATTAGCCCCTTCTAACTAAACATTAGAGATGCACAACCACCAGACTTCCATGTTAAAGGGCCATGGTTGGTGTCCCGTGTCTGAACTTGAACATCTGCCAAAAAAAATTTTGCAACAAAACCTGCTTATAAATATTCGGAAAATATTAACACCAAATTTTCCAAATTCCAATTCCAACAACCCTCGAGGGAGAGAAACAAAGAATTGTGCGAGCTATATTTTATGTGGGAGCAAAGGTTGACATATTTTCTTTAAAATAATATTAAGTAAATTAAAATAACAAGAAAATCTTTCACAGGGAACAGCAAGTAACTCACAAACACTGATTGCCCTAAGTAACTCACAGGAACAGCAAGTAACTTATAATATAAATTACCCAAAGCAGGAACCACACAACCATAAAACTGGGTGCACTAACCTTGGGAGCTAGAACGAGCATTGACTTAAGAGTCAGTTCCCGGAGAAAAGCAGATGTGTCAGAGAACCCAGTAGCAACGTGGGGGTAAACCTAATTTCAAGCATCACAGGCAAATTTAGAATCTACAAACTAGACATGAACAGATGCAAGACTAACAGGGTTGACAATAGAATCCAGCTAGAATTTGTTTGATCGTTAAAAAAATGATTAATTGTTGAATACATACTTGCTCATCAACAACTTGTGCTGTTAATGATTCTCCAAACTGATCGACATGTTGCAAGAGACCAACTCGAATAGCTCGGTCATTGGACGCAAATAGTTTCACAATTGTTGGCAGCACCTAAATATATACGCAAGAAAAATACCCACATCAGATTATTACAAACCTAAAAATAAAATCACAACTAGCAAAGGACTATGAAGAAGTACTAAAACAGTATGACCTTCACACTGAATTCTTCGGTTGAAAGCCAGGCACCCA
>NC_024127.1:14480712-14545289 GCF_000346735.1 Prunus mume
GAGGAAGGATTATAATCTGATACTAAAAAGGTCGATTATATATTTCAAAGTCGAAAAAACACAACACTCCGAAACTCACACCTTTTTCAGCACAATTTGGCGAGGTAGCTGCTCCGCTAAATTTGGAAGCTTGCGGAAGAAGGTATCCTTCTCAACACTATCTTTCAGATTTAGAATTTCCATGAAATGTATCGTATCCACCAGCTTATTTTGGAAATACTCTGCAAATCCAATTGTTGCAGTACTTAGTCAAATAAGAAAAAAATTAAACTACCAAAGAAAATGTTTGTGAAAAAGAATACTACGACACATGATATAGTAAAACCACCGAGGTATAGAAAATAGAAGGGGCAAATATAATATTCTGGTTACACATGCATGATGCATACAACTTCAATCCTCTTTTGGGAGAATGGGCTAGCGTTCTCTCATATTTCCTACATTCATTTGTAGGACACCCATTAAAATTGGGAGTTTCGGGCCCTCTGAGACTTAACACTCATGTCCACCATGCCTTATAACTAGAGTCCACCACACCCTATACTCATCTGAAAGCTTATATTTGACCAAATAATTTTAAAAGCGAAAATCTGAAAGCTTATACTAAGATTCATTACTGTAAGGTTACCATGCACTTTGGTCAAGAAACGTTTGCATAGTTACAAACAATTTGTCATAGAAACATATATTTGAAATTATAGATTCATGAACATGCACTGATAAAGTTGTTTCTAGTACCCAGATAATTATGATTTATATGTCAAATACTTATAAATAAAAAAATCATATATGTATGGACAATTGCATATAATTATATATGAAAAAGAAACCTTAAAACAATCCAAAAGTCAGATAATGTATTACACATGCACAGACAGCCACAGATGATAATCAAGACAGGAAACTAATAGATGCTATATAATATTATATGAAATACCAATCAATCCTCAAACCATGAAGCAGACTGATATTCTCAAGACTATAATTTCTCAAAGACATAAGAAGCAATTAACTCAAGTTAAGAAGGAAAGATCACCACTATTTTCTATAAGCTTTGACGTATTCAGCCTACGAGAAGGCGTGGAGCTCAAGAGCCGCTGATAATCTGGAAGCAGAGACTGTGAGACAAGAAAATAGAGAGATGCAAGTGAAACTGAATCTTCAAAAGGATTAACACATTTCAGACAGATGTAAAATATGCAGTTAACACTGTAGTTTTCAAGAGAAATTAAAAAGAATAAGGTACAGTAGAAGGCTACTAACCTTTGGAATAGAAGCAGTGTTGCGCAGCTCCTCTGTTTTGCTTAACTTCAGACCAGAGAAGAGTTCATAGATAAGACAACCTATCAGTTTAAACAAAGAACTTAGATTCTTAAGGGAAGTGTATTTAACCCACAGGTCAGCAACAAAATATGAAACTCAACAGCTAATAAGCAATAAAATTCATATGAATGACAGTATAATTTTTTTTAACGAGAAACATAATAACTTCATTAATATAAACTAGTCAGCAATACAGCAACAGTGGGTCAGCATTCACTGAAAATACAATCAAAGCCAATATAACAACCTTAGCAGTACAAAATCGGTATTACATCAGGCAACAAAAAGCCTTCAAACTCTAACAACTGACTTACAATACATCATCCCTCCGATCCACGTTAAGATAAAACAAATGGAATGTGTCTAAATTCATTGAATACCAAAATCCCCAGCAACAGCAGAAGCATAACCCTGCCCCACAAAAAAAAAAAAAAAATTCACTTCCTTCCACCTTTTGCCCTAAAAATCCTACCATTTCTCTCCTACTAAAAAACCCAAAAGATTGTCATTTTCCAACACAATACAAATCCACAAGGCACCAAAAATCCTACCATTTCTCTCCTACTAAAAAACCCAAAAGATTGTCATTTTCCAACACAATACAAATCCACAAGGCACCAGCCTTTTTTTTCTCTCCACCACAAGCACAAAATTCCTTCATAAAAGATGCACAAGAACATGGAATCACCTGACTCAACCTTGCTTCACAAAAAACCTATACCACATCCTGAAAACAATGGGACAATGAAGAAAAAGCAACTCAATCTGTACCATGATATTAGACAAGAATGACCCTTTTCGCTAAAATTGATAAAAGTAGCCAGATCCAGTACACATGTAACAGGAATTAAAAGTCATTTCTACATCTCCAGAAAAGAATTAATTAAGTTCTGCATCAACAGTTCGTTTATTGATCAACTTAACACAAAAGACCAATAATCATGTTGTGAGGAACAGACCACAACAGACTTACCCAAGCCCCAAGAATCAATGGCCCATGGTGGAGACTTTCTGATTGCCGCCCAATCGGACTTCAACAACTCCATGGGTTTGTATTGTGGTCCAACAAGCCAGGCGAATTGCTGAAGGCAAATAAGAACTGGTGAGAAACACATCCCAACTTCTGACTATTCTTAAGCAATTTTTTAAGCACAAATATCCACAAGAATATATCTTAGTGGAAACAAGCAGCATTCCATCCATTACTATTCAAACAAGAAAAGAAAAATAACTAAACTTAAGACTAGAAAAGCAAGCTCTTCCACTTGAGAGAAGCTAGGTAAAATAGAAACTTATTGTACAACTGTTCAGGAAATAAATCTGAAAGACATGCTTACCAGCATTTGTCCAGCAGAAGCCTCATTGCTGCCATCAAACTCAGATAGCACATCAAAAGCATGCAGCTTCCAGTCCAAAGTTTGAGTTACAACAACACTGGCCAAGCAAACGTTGGCATGAACCTGCAGTAGCCAAAAGCTAGTCAAACAGTATAACAATTATATATGAGAGAAAGAGAGAGATTATGGCACTGTCCCCATGCAAAATGCAGGTATTTCCGATTATGAAAACTTACAAGTTTACAATCATTATTTAAAAAGCTGACAGCTTTAGCAATCTGGTGCAGTCCCCACGCGAAATACTCATCCCTAACATCAAGGAACAAAATGTATAGATTAAGTAAATTTTAGAGATTTATTGAGAACCGCAGTGTCTATTTATAAGATTTGTATGTGCAATTGTGTAAAGAAAAGCAAAAGATATGCATATTGAAACAAATTACGTAGCAGAATAATTGAAAAAGAAAAGACAAGCTCTAGTAAGGAAGAGAAATAAAATTTAACATACAAAATTTAGAATAAGATGGTGACGTGTAAGCAACTCATAAGATGACATGTTGTGTGGGCAAGGCAGAAAAGAAATCGTAGAAGATATGACGACTTTTTCTGAAGAAGGAAAGTGTGTGTGTGTGTGTGTATACTGTTGATGGTGTTATTAAAAAAAAACAACAACAAAAAGAGGAAGGGGAGCAGGTAGTTTATGTTTGAAATACCTTTGGATACCTTGTAAACTGAGTTCCTTGATCTTTTCAGAGAGTGGCATAACAGGCTCGGTAACAATATAGATAGTTTGCTTGGTGGTAGAAGCATCCAAAGTTTCAGCCTCAGTACTATGAAGAAAGGATAAGATATTTGGGTGTCTGACCTGAAAGGAGAAAAACAAAATCAGAAATGAACCAATTTGCATTTGCATATGTGATTATGAAACAAAATAGCAAAATGTAATGATAAATTGACGACAACAGAAACAACAGAAGAAGACTCACAGTACGGAGACGCTTGACACCATTGCGAGCAGCGGCCAAATGGCCATCCTGAGCATTACTTCCAGATATAGAAAACACGGATACCAGAGACCCATCGTCCTGAAAAGTGTTTATTTATTCAAAAGAAAGCCAAAACAAACCCTTTCATTCATATTCTTTCATCCCAAACAAAACATCACCAGCCTTCTTCAGGCTTCAGATCCACTCAAGACTCATTCACATCCACCATTGGCATGATGAAACTTGACGAAGAAACATGCATACATACATACATACAAAGTTATATAGATACATATACACACACACACACACACACATATATATATAGAGAGAGAGAGAGAGAGAAGGTGACGACGACCGACCTTGGAGGTGCCCCGGAAGTGAGTCCAAGAGCCCCAAGCAGAGGGGTAAGGTTCGCCGATATTGTAGGGCAGATCTTTGGGTCCAGTCCCCGATCCACCCACCACTCCCTTCAAGAATTTCAACATATTCCCTTCCTTGTTCTTTCGCTGCAAACGCAACGGCGTCGTCTAGGCTCCCACTTTCAGTCAGATCCTAGCACTCTTCCCCTCCTCTCTCATTCCAAGTCTCCGTCACTTCCTCCTCCAGGCCCTCCTCCTCTTCTGGTCTTGTCTTAAACTCTTTTCTTTTTTAATAAAAATACAAAAAACAGAAAGCCAAAAAATTAATAAAATTTGATGATCCCAGATCCCAATCGGGAAATCTGCTGGGTTGGAAATTGGAATTGGATCATGGGTTGAGTTTGAGTCCACCATTTCGATCTTATTTTGTTACTAATCTCTTTTGGGCCTGGGCTTCATTGAGCTTGCATAGTAAGTGAGCGGGTCGATTTATTTTGCTAATTTGCTTAATCATGCCGCTAATATAAGAAAGAAAAAGATTAATTAATTAATTAATGAGTTGTTCTAACATCCATCAATAATTATATTAATATTATTAATTGGAACAAGGTTGGGGTGGTCGCTCTAATAAACTGGGATGCGGTAGATCTTATCAAAAAAATAGGAAAGTGAAAAACAAGCAGCAGATCCACAACTTCCCGACTCTCCAAAGACACCTTCATCAAACCTCATTCGGTTTCTCTCTCCTCCTTCTCTTCTCCCAAGTCCTCTCGTCCAAATAATAGTCAACAACAAGGTCTCTCTGTTTTCTGGGTTCAGTTCAGTTGAGAGTTGCCTTGCATTGAGAAAATCAGAGCAATGGCGAGGCCGTCAGTATCAGTAATCATATACATAACAATAGCAGTCCTAATCCTGTTGCTTATCTCCCACTCCCCCAAAAAAGGCGGCAGCCAACGTCACCGGCGGCTGAAGCTGCGGTCCAACTTCACCTTCGCTCCTCCGCTGCACCACCACAACCCCATCCCCTTCGACCCTCTCGTCGCCGATATCGAGCGCCGCCTCGAGGACCGCAAGTGGGAGCAGCAGCACTTCGATCTCAACGACTCCGCCCCCGCCGCCGAGTCTCAGCCCGAGTGGGAAGACTTCATGAACGCGGAGGACTACTTGAACGACGAAGAGAGGTTCAACGTCACCAACAGGTTGCTCTTGTTGTTTCCTAAGGTTGATGTCGACCCCGCTGATGGCTTCATCACTGAGGACGAGTTGACTCAGTGGAATTTGAAGCAGGCTCAGAAGGAAGTACTGCATCGCACTCAAAGGGATATGGAGCTTCATGACAAGAACCGTGACGGTTTTGTTTCCTTTGCCGAGTATCAGCCTCCAAGTTGGGTGCAGAATGCAGGTCACCTTACCACTCCACTCACTCACTACTTACTCATGTCTTTTTTCTTTTCGCTTTTGATCTGTTTTGCTCTCTCTCACTCCATGGAGATGAAAGATAGAGGATGTGTCTTCTTTCTTGTCTTTGTTAATTAAATTGCAAACATTTTGGTTATTGCTCATATCTTGCTCCTCCAAATTTATCTATTTGCTGCTATTAGATTGGCTTTACTGCTGAAATTCAATCTATTGCTATTATGCTATGTGGCATTTCTGAATTTCGGTTTCCGCAAGCAACCTCTTAAATTATTGTAAAACGAGGGTCATTCTTCAGTATGTTCGACTGCTCCTAGATAGTACCAATGGTCCAATGAAAATGCGTGAGAAGAAACTTAGTATTGTATCTGATAAAAGTATCTTGTGTTGTTTAGGTCCTCATTTTCATGTCATTTTCTCCTTGTTTCTGATTTCTGTTCCATGTACCAGATAACAATTCGTTTGGCTATGATATGGGTTGGTGGAAAGAGGAGCATTTCAATGCATCAGATGCAGATGGAGATGGTCTTCTTAATATAACTGAGTTCAATGAGTGAGCTTCTGCCTTCTATCAAGTTCCTTTTACTGTTTTACATCAAAATCTTTTGAAATACCTTCTTCAACTTGATGTCCATGATTTATGCTTTTCTAGCTTTCTACACCCAGCTGACAGCAAAAACCCAAAGCTACTTCAGTGGTTGTGCAAGGAGGAAGTAAGGTGATATTAATTTCTCTTCTCTTAAATTCTAGTTTGTCCTATCCTTATGATCCACATCTGTTTGTAAGATATAGTTTATGGCACAGCATCAGCTGCAGGAGAATTTTCAAGCAACTAGATTGAATTTTCTTTTGCTTCAACTTTCAAATTTTTGTGTTTCTCTGTGGACGAAAGACATCTACATAATCTTATTTGTCGTTGTGCTTCATGTCATTCTAAAATGGTCGCTTAGCTTAGCTTTTCTGATTGTATGTTCTCTCCTTTGCTTTCCTTAGGGAAAGGGACACAGACAAAGATGAAAAGATCAACTTCAAAGAATTCTTTCATGGCCTCTTTGATTTGGTGAGAAACTATGAAGAAGAAAATCACAATTCCTCACATCAGTTTGATGATTCGATGGAGGCCCCTGCTAGAAATTTGTTTGCTCAGCTTGACAAAGATGGTGACGGGTACTTCTTAAGCTGCTTTTATTTATGTGTAATTATTCTGAGCTACTTAAGGGTTTCCTTTTTGCTAATCATTTTACTTGTTCCCACCTTTCATTATCCGCAGATATTTGTCAGATGCAGAGTTACTTCCTATTATTGGAAAGATACATCCATCAGAACATTACTATGCAAAACAACAAGCAGATTACATCACATCACAGGTAATCATTTTACAAATGAAAACTATTTTCTTTCTTAGTTTTGATGGATCAATTAGTTTGTGCTTTCTGTGTCATATATATATATATATATATATATGTGCACATATGGCTCCTATGAGTTGATCTAGTAGCACTTTTTATGTGGAAATAACATGAAATTAAGTTTGAGTCACCTCTCAGTGTTCAGCAAGGGCTTCCTCTCCTTGCTTACTAAGATGAATTAATCATCTCAAAACAAGAAGGGCTTGTGAAATTATACATAACTGAAGTATTAAAAAATGAATGACCTTCTTTAGCTAGTCAGTATTTCTTTTTCTGGAGCATCTTCAAGTGTCAGAATTTTGTTGATTTATCTTGTAAGCTATGTGATATTCAAAGATTAGTGTAATCTTATGATGGAAAAGGCAAATTGAAGATCATTAGAGCTCTGAAGTTGCTTGCAGTTTATAGACGGGGCACAGCTTGAAATTTATATGTTGGTAGTTGGATTGTGAAGTTATGGGCAGTTCTTCTCTTCTTGCCATCAGGCTAGTACATATAAGATGGTGGTTTATCAGCTTATTAACCATGCAGCTGTTGTGAAAAAATTGGAGTTGTTGAGCTGGCAGAAAGCTTAGATAAGTTTTTGAAAAAGAGTATTGCAAGCACAGAGTTTGGCTTGCAATGCCTCACTTTGTAAAACTTTCATGCACTAGGCTCAAGAACTGCCAAAATCTTATCCTTCTTGTGTCACTGAAATTTATTGAAGAGTTATAGATGAGACATCGGATGAAGTTTCACAGTAAAGATGTTGTGCCACCCCATCGCACCAGGGAAAAAAAAAAGAGAAAGAAAAGATAGAAGTTGTTCTTTTATATTTAGGGGTTGCATAAGGAAGCTTGGAAGGGTAGAAAACTGATGGTACCATAGCATATCTGCGCTTGTTTTTATGACTTGATAAGTTTTGGCTGGGGTTTAGCTAATTCTAAAGGTCGTATGTGTATTAATTTTGTAAATTGCAGGCAGATACTGATAAAGATGGGCGTCTAACGCTGACAGAAATGATTGAGAACCCTTATGTATTTTACAGCGCTATTTTCAACGACGATGAAGAAGAGGACTATGAGTTCCATGATGAGTTCCGTTAATCTCATTACCGGCTCTGCTGCCTTATTCTTTTAGTAACATATAGATGCAGGATACTTGCTGCCATGCCACAACTTGGGTAGGATTCAAAATCTTTGTTCTGGGTTTTTTGTTTGTTAATATAGGATTCGAGTATGAAAGAGATTGATTGGACCTCAGACTTCTTCCACTACGACCTCAACGGGGTTTGGTGCCTTTCCAAAAATATGAAACTACACTCCTCATCCATGGCTTAGTTATTCAGAATGAGGCCCATTTTGGAGAATGATTTATTTCGTAGGCTGCTTTACAATTGTCATTACATGTAATAGATTAGTGAACAAAAGGGTATCATGATTGTTATTTATCAGAAGTTGAGCTCAATTTTTATGTCTTGGCATGTTGGAGCACTGTCGTTGTTTTGGTTAGATTTTGTACGTTATGTTAGTCGGGTTAACCGGGGCCAAAAAATCCAATTACAATTTACAAACACGATTCAATGTGTCATAATTTATTCATAAATCTAATTTATCAAATTAAATATAATAAAAAAAGAAAAAAGAAACACACACAAAGTATTTTCCTATTTACGATCGGGTACATTCCCCTTTGGCTCGTGGTGGTGGTGGTCGTCATCATCAGATTCCGATTTGTCTTGGTCGTCGTCATCGTCGGAGGGTGGAGAAGGGTCGAGGCGAGCGGCGTCCTTAGCCCAGCGTATCAACTTTTCAACTTCATCTTCATCGTCGTTGTCGTTGACGATGTCGTTGTAGGATGATGCCGACGACCGGACGGCAGCATCGGAGGAGGGCATAGGAATTGAAGCCTTGAGGGCGGCGAATCTGGTGGAGAGATCGTCACCGAGGACTTCCTTTAGTTCCTCATCCACTTGAATGGAATTGGAATTGGATTTGGAGACAGAAGAGGCAGCAGCAGCAGGTCCTGGTCCTGGTCCTGGTGCTGCTCCAGTAATAACAGTTTTCATTTTGAGGGCCTCGAAGCGACGGCCGATATCGGCGTCGTCGAGAGAAACGCCGCGGGACAAGTGAGAGTTGAGAGATAGCTTCAGGAGCATATCGTCCTGTGCTGCTTGCAGCAACTCTTCAACTTCATCCCTCTCTGTTTCTTTCTTCGTATTCCTCTTCATTTCTCTCTCTCTCTTCTCTTTTCTCTCTCCGATTCGTATCATATGCTCCAATCCAACTCCGAGGCATTTATAGAAGCTTGCTTGATACCATCAATTACCACGCGCGCCCCTCCCTCCCCTGCGTTGGATGAATAATAATTTTTTTTCAAAGCCACTTGAAAAACTCAACCCAAAATAACTTCTCAACAAATTAAATAGACGCTAAAAAAATATTATTAAATAGACGCTCAAATTGTGTTTTGTGGATCACCAAATAAAAGACACCCTTGCATAACAAAGACCTTTAAATGTTTTTAGGGGGAAAATATATTTTGAGAGAAGAACAAAATTCTCAATCTATTTCATAAAAGTCACAGCAGTACCATACATACTACAACAATTCACCAAGTTCTAGTTATAACCATAACATGGCTTGTATAATTACAGATATTTTGAATTAGTCCTGCCAACTTGAGCCAAAACATCTTCAACTGCCAGATGAGCAAAATACAAATCCTACCCCGAATTTGTAGTCTTTCTTCTTGTAGTAATTATGAGCTTTTATAAAATTTCACAGTAACAGCCCTTCAGCTTTTGCATCTATTCTCCTGCCGCCAACCCAAACCCGAATTTGTAGTCTTTCTTCTTGTGATCCATCTGCAAATAGAAATTTTGGAGATGCTGTTAATGTTACGAAATATGAATTGAAAATATCAAGAATAGATGCATCTCCACCACATCCACCTGTGCAAGTTTTCAACAAACCTAAACCCTAACGGTACTAGACGCATTAGTGGCAGGACCCATAAGTATGGCAGACGTTTAAGTTTCAAACATTATCACCACATCGAAGACAAAGGCTCCAGCATCTATATGCATGCGAGTTAAGCCAATTTCCTAGCATAGAACATTCAGCTTCATATGCTCAATAGTGTAATAACAGTAAGGAAACCACCGCAACAAATATCTAATCATAGCTGATGGATGGCATTTGGTTAACTGGGACCACGCCCCACAAAGCCTAATTACTCAATTCAAAGATGCAGGAGGCTGAAGACAAATTCACGTCTTCCGTGTTTCAACTTTCCAGTACACAAACAAACTTCAACAGTTCCACTGCCCATGAATTTGAATGAAATGAATGGTGGGAACAGATGAGCACACAACACAAGGAGACTCAGTTTGGCATGTACACAAATACAGGCATAATAATCAGTTCTTAGCTTCAAAATATCTATTTCCTTGCTATTCTTATATCGTCTTAAAATAGTCTATAAATCAATTTAAACTAACAGATTTCTCACCTCTGCAGAAAGAATAAACTTAAGACCCATACTTAATCTCTCTTCAAGAAAAGCAGCCGTGCAGCCATTGGAATCAATCTTCCCTCTAAGACGACTCTGAAAGAAACGGAAGAAATAGGTTAGGTATGTATATAATTTCTTAAATTCCAAATAATGCAAATAGGTTAACGTGAATTGGCATGGGAGAATGTGTTAAAGACCAAAGTCACCCACTTATAGTGTTTCCTGTCATTAAATACGAAGATATATATGTGTCTTTCCATTTCTTAACAACTATAATAGCATAGTCTACCTGTCTGAGGACATAATCATAGCCAACACTTGCTGTGACGTCTCTTGACATGTGGTTGTACATGAGGTCTGACGCTAGTGAAACCTGCACAAATACGACAGTATAATAACTATATATAGATAAGATATAACCTAAAGTTCTTAATAACATAACTTTATGTACCTTTTCGGATAGTTTCTGAACGTAGCTCAAAGCAACCATTCCAGTGCTAGCAACCTGTCCTGTAGCAACCTGCAGGCAGAACATTGAGCATCACAAAAAATGCCTTCACTCAGATTTATGCATGCCACAATTAAAACCAAAAAGAACGGAAAAAAGAAAAAGCAATCTCTATGATTATAATGGGATGAAGAAAAATATATTTGTACACTGGAATGAATGAAAAATCTTAAAAGGAAATTTTGACAGTGACCATTGACGAGGTTAGCAGAAAATACCAAACTCAACACCCCTTATCTTCCCTCCTTTATTTACAGAAACTTAATGCACAATCTTGTGCAGCATCACTGTACTCAACAATAATGACTTGACTTTTGAACCGATTAAGATGATTTGGAAGTCTGGTATCTGGTATGTCTACTAAGATATAGGCATTAGTCTGTGGTTTGCATAAAGATTGGAGTTCCTTGTTGGCAGAGGATGTATGGGGGAGTAATATTCTAATTGTTCTCAGTTTGTGCAGTTAGTTTTTAGCTCTTTTCTAAGGCTAACAAGAAGTTCATTATTTTCTCGTACCTTTTTTTTTTTTTTCCTTTTCTCTGTAAAAGCTCTGTTATTTATCAAACAAATATAATGATAATGCACAAATGATGATGCATAATGATAAGGATCATAAATCATCTGGCTTCAAACATGTGAGGAGATATGAAAACCAAGCTGGAATACCATTTTCTCAGTGTTGAACCGCGCCGCATAACTGATGCCTGACTTTCGATGCTGACCAGCCCAGAATACTTCACCACCCAAAGAGAAATGTGGAGTCACCGACTGCAAGAATATAGAGAACGTAGACAGATTTATCAGAATAATCCTAAGAACATTTCATAAATCTGCAGTGGCCTAGTTTTACAAAACATCTCCATCCTTGTAAAGTACAGCATTTTTGTGTTGACTATAATTAATTACCACAAGAATATTGAAAAATCTATATATATATATATAAAAAGGCGGCTACCAAAACAGAGCCTATTTTCAGTCAATCATGTTGTTGAGTTTAACCTTCGAGATCAATAAACAGACTACAATTACGATAAGGTCAGTATCATACAATATATTGTCAGTATCTCAATAAATCTGGACCTCTAAGACTATTTTAAGATATGTTTGATACCAATATGATTATCTCAAAAAAAAAAAAAAAACCATGAACACGAAATTAAATTGTTTGGTACCAGTGTCCACGTTATCTGGAGGGTAAAAAGAAAAGGAGAATATCCTTACCTGGATGTAACTTGCTTGCAATAAGGCCCCATTTCCCACTTGAATCTGGGATCTGTAGTCTGAGCCCTGTACCAAGAAAGGAAAATGTCAAAACTTGTAGAATTATAAGAAAGCAAAAGGCAATCTAGTATTGGTTACCACTGCATCAAAAATAAACTCCCAACTCTAGGAACAACAGACATGGTGATAATTGGTGTTTATCTTGTAACCATTCATAGTGAGGCTAATGGAAGATAGATAAAGAATATACTCCTGCACCCCTCTGTCTTTTTTTCTGATGGACAAATTTATTTCATCTAAAATAGAGGTAGCCAAAGATGATTTTCAATAGTAATGAAGTTCTACAAGACATATAAAATGCGAAGTAAATATATAACTTCATATATTAAAAGATCAAAAATATGATGAGAAGAGTGACCTGACCTTGTAATCAAAACTGGCCATGCCATGAGACATGTGCGGCTCATTTGTAAGCTGGGAAAAAAAAATTAAAATAAAGTTACATAAATACTTCCACTTTTTTTACACAAGAAAAATAAAAAAGGAAGAGTTTAATTGAAAAAACAAATGAAAAATAATTTTACCTGAGCATTAGCCTTCAAAGTGAGATTGTCAGTCAAGTCACACTTCACTCTAGCATTAAGTCTTCCGTCTGTTAATACCCTCCCGAAAAGCATCAACTAAAAATTTACCCCAACCCCCACAAAGAAAAGAAATATAACAATCAATGCTTCTTCCGCCATTTCCACGAGAAGAGGTTTCTGGATAAGTAAAAATAGCGATGGCTACCTACCTTTGGGTGGTCTATAAAATTTGCACCAAACTCATAGTGAGCAGTAGGGATTTTTATGGTTTCAGGAGACTGAGAAGGAACTGTCATAGGTCCCATGAGTACACTGATGGGAGGTGAAAAGAGTAAGTAAAATATACAAAATAATATAAATAATTGATATGGAATGCATAAAGGCTCAAAGAGGAGAAGACAAAAACCTGTGGCTAAGGGAGAACTTCTGATTGAGTCCTTTAGTGAAATCAAAGCGCATCCCCTCAAAACATTCTGGCCGTAAAGACACTGCCAATCAAAGATGGAAGTCAGCAAAATACTGCCAAGCCCCTTGCAAATATGCAATTTCCTTAATCAATGAATGCATTGCAACCACTATCTTTTAGAAATAAACTACGGTAGTGCTTGGTTCATTGGAATGAACCTGGAACATCTATGCCACTGTTTGGTTGACAAAAAAGTAAAGTAATAAGAACCTGAAAAATGTCAAATCCCGCAAAATGATGGAAAATACCCTAAACTCTAAACCCACCCAACACTGTACACTAATCTCACAAATACAGTCAGGCAGTAGCAGTACCACTGATGAGAGCACCCTCAACCAAAAGCATCAGGAGATGGTTAAATGTACAACATTAGGGATCAGAAAAGAATCAAAAAGCACCTTTGCTTTCACTAGAATAATGAACTTTTAATTACACTGTAACACATTTATGAGCAATTCAACAGCAGAAGACCAAATGTTCCAACAGACGGCTCAGCATATAAATTACCCAAAACGAATACAATCATAAAGGTAATATCTTTGACCACGGTAACAAAAAAAAAATTAAATAACAAACCCTGAGAAACACAAAGGAGTTATAAGCACCTACATGGGATTCAAAAGTCAGGTTTTTAGGCTTTTCAAAACCTGCACTAATAAACCAACTAATTCATATTCCTTCATTAGTCAAAAGTTTGTCTTTTTTTAACAATCCCATACCTACACACTACACTACACAACAAAAGGCATATCAACAATGAGCAAACAGGAACAAAAGAGAGCAAATTGGAAGGTTAAATTAAATTCAGCAGACTGGTACATGGAATCACAAAGGGATAGAACAAATTATAACCATGAGTCATTATCCAAAAAGTGATGAAACAAAAAACGAAAAAATTTGATACTGAACTGAGAGCTTCACGGTTGATTTCTTCATAGGGTATGGGGCAAGGCAGGTTTGTGTAGTCCAGTTTATCGTTCATAGGCTTCGTCTCCGCAGCCTCGCTTCGCTTGGTAGTACCTGGAGGTACAAGACCCGCCATTGCTTTGAGTTCCTTCTGATTCGAAGATATGAGAGAGAGAGAGAGAGAGAGAGAGAGAGAGAGAGAGAGAGAATTAGAGAATTGTGAGTTGAGGGTTTTGGGTTTAACCGTTTAAAGAAAAGGCCTCCTTCATTCTTGGTGGATACGGCAGTGAAATCCTCACCACCGTCACGGTGGGATCCACATCCACCTCAGCTGCCCAGTGGGTGCGTGCAGCCAAAAAAGGGAAGGTAAAAAAAAGGGGAAGAAACACAAGGCGCAAAAATAAAAGGCTAAGCTTAATAAATAATAAATAAATAAAAGGCTAAGCCAAACCAAAAAAATAAAATAAAAGGCTAAGCCAAACGAACACCGTGAGGCCCAACCCAAACTAGGCAAACCATCAACAATCCTATTTCTTTCTTTATCAATAAACATGGAGAAAAAAAATAGTTTATTGATTTATACAAGAGAGAATGTTATGAGTCAAACTCGTAGAATATTATGGTACTATGTTTACGTGATATATCTTTTACATGTATTATAATATAAGTAGATATTTTTTTATACTATTTCCTGAAAAAGGAAAAATAAACCATTTTGTCCGTTTATATTATAACACATTGTTGGGGCCTAAAAAATCTAAGGCTAGGCCCAAATATATTACCGGCCCAATGTGATACCTTATCGAGAAGAAACCCAATTTGGGCACGCAAAAGTTCATCATACAAGCTTGCACGAGTGACGATCCACGTGTCATGCCAAGCAAATATGTAACATGTCACGCTAAGAGTTGTAGCAAGCCTATAAAATGCACCGGCTCTATGAACCTATGTTAATTATCCCACTAAGTGCCGTTTTGACTCGACCATAGTCCTTTACAATACGATGAAATTCGAGCACGAGCACGTCAATCGACATGTCATGCCAAGCGGAAAACCCTTTATTTTACACTTAGCCACGCTACAAGCTTAAGTAGACTCAAGCCACGCAAATGCTCGGGACTTGTTGAGTGGGTTGTGGTATGGATGGTAACGAATATTCATGAGGCCCATTGATGAGCCAAGAAATGGAAGTTTTGGGCTGCTTGGGAGCCCCAAAACTCAAGCTCATTTCTTGAGCCCAAATATGTGGGTAAGCATAAATGAGAGAAAAAGGGAGCTCACTACTTTAGAAAATTGACCATCACCTTAATAAAAAATAGTCCATCACTTTGTGAAATTGATTCCCTAGTAGACAAACCCATTACCTTAGGAAGGCTTAAATGACCAAGAAAAATATATGAAAGTCTCCAGCACATGGCTGGAGACAAAACCATGACAAAAGCCAATGACTCGCATATGCATGCTGGTGGAAGGATCCAACACGTGATCAAAGGCAAACCTCAAGACAAACCATTCAAAAGACCAAACGGTATTAGCGCGCGTAAGTTACTAGGAGAAAAAGCATCATTCAGACCAACACTACTATCTATTTCATTCCCTTACCAACTCTTGCAACGAAACAGGAGAGGAAAGAAAGAGAAGTGATAACCAGAGATGAGAGGTTACTATTGGAACGATTGCGGGAAGACTTTTGAGCTCCCAAAAATATTATCTCTGTGTGTTTGGATAGAGGGGGATTTTACAAAATAGGATGAATCAAAGGGAAGAAAGATAAATGAAAGGGAAGACTTGGCAAAATTAGAGAGAACCCATTAGGGTTTATTAGGAAGAAGGAGCTTCCAGCAGCTATAAAAGGGGGGTATCCTCTACCCATTACCCACATCCAGAAAGAGCAAGTTTCACCTCTTATCCTTGGAACCCTTCAATTTCAAGCCATATTCCTCCATATCTTCCCATCTCCTTCTCGTTCAAGCTGCCGAAAAATTACTTAAAGCATATATTTTTCCACCATAATCTTTGTCTTTCTCTCTCTCCTCAGCAAATTCTCACGAAATCCTTTGCTTTAACCTCTGTTTCTCGTAGAAAACCTGGTCTTTCTCTCTCTCATGGATACTTACTTCCATGTCACAAGCTTCTCAAGCCAAGCCAAGAATTTATTTGTAAGCAACTGTTGATTTCATTGGTGAATAAGACCAATGTGTTTCCTAAAGCTCAGCTACCATTCGAAGCACTTTTGGGGTCTGATTCTTAAACTCAGACCCAAGGACAATTTCACATATTTAGCTCTTTACAGTAGCCCAGGCCCATTAGTAGATGTTGGAACGAAAAAGCCCCTACACACATGTACAAAATATACCACAGCCATACTATTGTAACATTATTGGTGTAGGGTCTTTTTATTCCAACAACCTGACGAATGGGCTTGGGCTGCTTAAAAGAGAAACATGTATAAAATTGCTCATTGATTCTAAGTTCAAGGAATAGGCCCCAAGAATGTTTCGAAATGGTAGCTGAGCCTTAGGAAACACCTTGGTCTTCTTAACCAATGAAACCAACATTCGCTTATAGATAAATTCTTTGTTTGACATGAGAAGCTTGTGGCATGGGAGCTGAGCATTCATGAATTTTACATGAGAGAAAGAAAGAGCTGCGATTTCCAGAAGAGAATATGGGAGGAGATGGAGGAATATGGCTCGAAATTGCAGGGATTTCAGGTATGAGAGATGATGATTGCTATCTGGATGTGTGTTTATGGAAAGAGACGAAGAAGATGGAAGCATGGGTGGCTTTAGCATTTCTAGCAGCTTGACGAAAGCTTCGTCGAGCTCCTGAGCGATTTGACAGAAGAGAAAATAGGAAGCAATATAAGAACAATGCTTGAAATTGAAAGGTTTCAGAGATGAGAGATGATGCTTGCTCTCTCTGAATGTGGGTTTTGAGAGAGAGCAAAGAGGAAGATGGAAGAACAAAGCATGAAATTGAAGCGTTCCAGAAGGGATGCTTGCCTTCGATGAATTCTCATGGTTGTTGGGAGGCTTGCTGCAACCAAGGTGAGTTGTCTTTGCTGGGTAGAAAGTGGCTCCTTTTATAGGCACTGAAAACTCTAATTTTATCAAGACACCCTTTTCCCTTTTCCTTCACTTTCTTCAATTCCATCTTATTTGGTGAAACTTCCCTGGCTTGAGCATGTAGGCATGAAGCTTTTTGGAGTTCCAAGGTTCTCAGGCAGTTGGACTTTTCCATGTGGGTGAGGAGCCACTCACTTTTGCTTTTTGTTTTCTCATCAAAGCTTGAAGAGGAAATAATAGGTATGGGTGCTAGTCAAAAGATGATCAACATATGAGTTTGTTTGGTTTTGATGGTTTTGACAGATATGCTGGATATTTTCCACGATGTTGGGCTGGGCTATTGGTATCTTGTTTCCAGTGGCCTGTGAGTTTGCTCGAGTTGTTGGAAACGACCTTTTTGATCAAGGTGCTGGACATTTTGGCTGATGTGGAATTTTTCCAAGTGTTTGTAAGCCATTGAATATTTTCCTAAGCTATTGGGCCACTAATTCTCTCTCAGACTTACCCATATGTTTGGGCTTAAGAAATGGGCTCGAATTTTGGTGCTCCCAATCAGCCCAAAACTTTCACTTCTTCGCCCATCAATGGGCCTTGTGAATACTTGTAACCATCCATACCACAACCCGCTCAACAAGCCCCAGACATTCGCGTGGTTTGGGCCCACTTAAGTTTGTAGCCTGGCATGTTTGCTTAAATAAGGATTTCTGCTTGGTGTTGTACTGGGCCGAAAATATATTTGGGCTCAGCCTTGGATTTTTTGGACATCAACAATTGGTAAGTTAAATTTTCGTTTCATAAACTTCCTTTAGTATGGAATATGAAAATTTCAAACTTATAATGCATTTATGCAAAATAGAGAAACTTACCACTAGAGAATAACTAGTTAGATTTTTGGCCCCAACCTATAATATCTTTTTGTAGCAAAATAAAAAACCTATGAAATATTTCCTCGAATGTATGTATGTGTTGGATGTTTTTCCTGGGGGGAAGTTATTAAATAAAAAATAAAAAAGCGAGAGAGATAGATAGAAAATAGGTGTGTAAGTAACAAAATCATTTTTTCTGATTTGTTTTTTTTTAATTATAAATATTGAAGACATTGATTAGAAGAGTAACAACATTTTTATTAGAAGCACTAAAAATTTAGTGTTTTTATTAGAATATTAGAGGTACAATAAAAATGTATTAAATTCAATAGCTTTTTTTTTTAATTGAAAAATTCAAGCATGTTTTTTTAAAAAAATACAAGCAATTGAAGGTGGGAGTTTACACATATATTCATTAGATGTTTAAGGAATTTGAAAAATTCAAGGGCTTTTATTTACCGTATAGCGGACAAACTAAAACTCGGTCCGAGTTATTAAATAAAATAAAATAATTTTAAAAAAACTTGACGAAAAGAAAAGAAAAACTTAAATTTGGTGAAAAATGCGAACGTCAAACGGCGCTATATTTCTTCTCCCTCAAAATTGGGTCTGCCAGTGAGCGCGAGCGAGCGAGCGGGCACCAAAACAATGAACTCGAGCCCGGCTTACAGTAACGGCTACCACCCACAGCAACAGCAGCACGGAATGAGCCAGAGGGATAAAGTCCGCCGGGGAACACGTGCCAGGTCACGTGAGCTCAGAGAGAGCTTTGGTAGTGGTGGTAATTTTGGCGGGCTTAGGGTTTCTGAGCATAATAAGCAGCAGCAACAACAACAACAAGGAGCGCCTTGTACCGACTTCGACATGGCCTATTTCCACTCCTACGCCCACGTTGGTATCCACGAAGAAATGATTAAGGTGCATTTTGAATTTTTTTTTTCAGAATCGATTACGAAATTTCCTAGTGTTAGTCTCGGATTTCAATTTTTTTTACCGCTTCTATGCTCTGAGTTTCCGGTGGGGTTCATGGCAGCTGGGGAAATGAAATTTAGCTTTATGGGATATTCTATTGTTGTTACTGCTCATCACGATTGTTTTCTTCTTGTATGAGAATGTATCTCAAGTGGGAATGCGAATAAGAAACCTTGTAAAAGTATTTGGGCCATAACATCATTATGTGTTGTTTAAGGTTCTGTGTCTTTGTCTTTTCAAAATTTCAAGGGAACATTTGCTGCCGTGTCATTGGAAACACATTGCTATGGTTTTTTTTTTCTTGGACAAACATTGTTATGGTTATTCTTCTGTAATTCGATCGTCATATAATTTATTGACTTATGTGGCAAAATTTCCTCATACAGGATCGTGTACGCACTGAAACTTATAGGACGGCAATCATGCAGCACCAGAGTTCTATAGCAGGCAAAGTAATGTAGCTGTAATTGTAGTTGAGAAGTGATATGTTTTTTTTTTTTACTTTGGTATTTCCTTCTGTTTATATCTGTTTTGAAGGATTTATAAGATGTACCTTATACATTAGAATATACTATAATGGGGCCTCATATTCTGACGTGTATTGACCTTGTTTATATAATAACTTCTTCATTTTTATTCTCAATTGAATAATGCTTGCAGGTTGTAGTGGATGTTGGCTGTGGTACAGGCATTCTTTCTATATTTTGTGCTCAAGCCGGTGCAAAACGTGTAAGCTGTTTTTTAGATAATATTTGATAAGTTGGATGTGCTTACTTGTAATGATTATCTTTTTTGACATGGGGAAACTTGCTGGGTTTGGAAGGATGTTGTGTGTTTAATTTAACTGCGGGTTTAGTTTAGTGTCCAATCACTACGGTTATCAAATGGTTCAGAAATGGTATGATGCATGGGTTTTAACATAATGCTACAAACCCATAATGCCTTTTCATTTCATGATTGTTGCTGCCATCTCTGCCTTTCCTTTTCCAGTGACATCTGATGAATAAAATTGGGGTTTCTTCTCCTTTTTTTCCTTTATACTGGGGTTAATATTTGTAAGTTTGGTTTAGTTACTTCCGTGTTGTGTCTCATCGTGGCATTATTCCTTATGTATAAGATTCTCTTATGTATTGTGTTACAACCAACCAGGTATATGCTGTTGATGCAAGTGACATTGCAGTGCAGGTATGTTCTTGTAGTAATGCTTGTTACTTTTTATGCATGTGATTTGAATCTCTATTCATTTATTTATTCCGGCCTTTTTCCTCCCAGAAATGAAAAACCTCTGGTATTTAAAGTGTGCATGCTTGATGTAAAATGTCTCATTATCCTTAAGATCTGAAGCTCTGATGCAATGTAACCAGGCAAATGAAGTTGTGAAAGCAAACAATCTATCTGAAACAATCATTGTACTACATGGGCGAGTTGAGGTAAGCTTCTATGATCAGGACAATTTATTGATTTTGCTTTTCAAAGAGTTGTTTATTATTAGAATTCTGCTCGCAAGCAGGATTTGAAATATGATAAGAGTATTTTTAAAAAATAGGTAGCACAAGATTCATACCTCACTGATGGGATAGAAGCGTTTAGTTCTTTGGGTGTTTCCTGTGAGTTTGTGTAGAAAATTGAGGCACTAAGAGATGCTAGTTGTTGGTTAGAGCCATAAACCTTCAATGTATAGCTGTATATAATGTCATCTGCGTGTGTGTGTGTGTGTGAGAGAGAGAGAGAGAGAGAGAGAGAGAGAGAGATTTCTGTTGATGTTGATTTGAATTACAAATTTACATGCCAATATGGCTAAAAATGATTGTTCTGCAGGATGTTGAAATTGATGAAGAGGTTGATGTCATAATTTCAGAGTGGATGGGCTACATGCTTCTGTATGAGGTAGATGTTAACATTTTATTCATGATTGCACATTGATGTATTGCTATGACTCATTTAAAATTGTACCTCAGCATACAGATACCCATGGGTATATTTTGTGGTTTGCAACCTTATGGTATATTTCCTTTTCTTTTGTTGGCATGCTTGCTTATTAGAGCATGCTGGGAAGTGTCATCACGGCAAGAGATCGCTGGCTAAAACCTGGAGGTCTAATACTTCCTTCAAGTGCAACGGTATCTTTCTTTTCCTTTTTTCAATTATTGTGACATTTGCATCTGTAGTTGTGAAACCTGTTACACCGTTGCTGCCTTGATATCATTGAATTTACAATCATGCCATGTTTATTTTGTGCCAGCTTTATGTGTTGTTAACTTCTGTATTATCAACTTAAGTAGCTGGGATCAGTTATGGATTCATATTTGGCCTTGGGCATCCTTGTGGGCATCTACGATTTCAGAGTTTAGGGAGTTTACCTTTTATTTAATCTATTTGGATTGGAAACCAGTGGTATCGTAGAGATATAGTTTTTCAATTAAAATGTGGTAGAGAGGTGTCTTAGTTTTAAGATTCTGGTTGTTGTATATTTGATGGATTTCTTGTTCACCAATTTGTAAATTCTGGTTTCTTATAAATAATAAAAAACAAGTTCTTATAATATAGCAGCTGTTGACAAATGAATTTGTTTCTATCATGCTGATTTTTATTTTGTATGCTTGCAGTTGTACATGGCACCCATCACACATTCTGATAGATACAGTGAAAGCATTGATTTCTGGCGCAATGTTTATGGAATTGATAGTGAGTACACATCATATATATTATCATCATATTCTCAACTGTTATTGGCATATAATTGGATTCATATCGCATTTATGAACATTGTCAAAGTAAAATTTTCAGTAGGGGAGCACTACTCCCACACTCCAGTGCAGTAGTGTTTGTGGGGAGCGCGAATGGTGCTTCCCCTTTCTGGATGATAAAAGAAATGACTATCAACAAGCTCACTTAAGCCTTATGTTGATGGCTTTAAAATATATATATCCTGATGTGAGCTTAGTAGCAGAATTCATTTAGATACCATTCTACTTGTATACATGGAACTTTTACTTACTAGTCAGTGAGTACATGTATGGAATCATTGATCTCTAACATTTTTATTTTATTTTATTGGACTTGTTGCAGTGTCTGCCATGTTACCATTGGCAAAACAGTGTGCGTTTGAAGAGCCATGTGTTGAGACAATCGTGGGTGAGAATGTTTTGACATGGCCACATGTGGTGAGTGTTCTGAATTGAGTTGCACATATTCGTGTGGTGTATAGGTTTTTTCCCCCCTTTTCTGCTTATGAATATCTTGATAATCATAATCTTTGCTACCAGTGTTGATGTTTTCCTTTTCTAATTTCCTGTTTGTTTTCTTTCTTTCTTTTTATGGGAGACTGTATATCTTCTTTCTGAAAATTTATAAATACTCGCGTTCTCTTCCATAGATGCAGTGGCAATTATTTTTGTGCAAGAAGCTTGCAGTCTGAAACCAATTGCTAATAGATCAAAAGATAAATTATTAGTTCCAGAAGTGGGGACATTACTCATTCGTTGAGTGAATGTTAAGTTATTTAGTCAAAGAAACACTTACATGACTTAGATTCCTTTTGCTTGATACTAGTTGAGACCATAAGATCTCTTTAATATAAGGATTTCAACTGCTATTTTGCTATACACTTCCCATTAACTCTTATAAGAAAATGATGCTGGTAAGTCGATGAATCAGTTCACTGCTTCTCTTCTTGTTCTTGGACGAAGGGTTTAAAAAATCAGGGTTTTCTCGAATTAGAAGATAAATATACCGTACAGTAGATATATCTCTGAAGAGCTCCACTCATTAGTATTTCTATTTGTGTATGTAGAAAATATACAATCTAAAGCATCATGCTGTTACTAATTGGTTGTAGGTTAAGCAAGTGGACTGCCATACAATTACCCTTCATGAGTTAGAATCTGTTACAACAAACTATAAATTCAAATCAATGATGCGAGGTCTCTCTCTCTCTCTCTCTTCCCATATATGTTGGTGTGTGTCCGTGCAAGTGTACATATTTCAGTTCTTTGGTCTCATTATTGTTATCACTACATATTTTTGATGATGTTGGAAAAAAACAATTTGTTTTCGATTATCAGTTTCATCATTTATCAACCCAAAAAATTTAATAGCTATTTCTTCAGACCTTTTAAAATTTCTTAAATTCTTGAAAACAATTAAAGAACAGTGAGAAACCTGGAAATGGAAACTTCTATTGACAAATACTGTTTGTGCTATTTTCTGATAGTGCATTGACAAACCCTGTTCATGTTATTTTCTTGCACATCTCAGTTGCATGAGTTAACATGTGATGATTAAGGAAGGGAGAGTGAAGAGTTTGCAAAAGTATGATATGAAAAATGAGTCTCAAACTATCAAATTCGCTGTGTGTTGTTTTGAACACTTTCAGGAGGAACTTTACCATGTAGAGAGAAATTCAAGTCTAAAATTCATACATTTTTTTTTTCCCTGAATCTCATACATGATGAGTATTTTCCGTTGGTTGGTTGAATTTTTTTTTTAATTTTTAAACTAAGATGTCTAATCTATTATCCAGAATCTGTTTTTTCAAGAAATTCCCAGGAAGGAGTAATGGATTCTTATGATTTAAAACCAGATTCTCGTCTTTGTGGGGTTTTGGGATTTTTCATTTGTGGGTTTTTGGGAGGGAGTTCTTATAGTATTTATCCCAGTTTATTCAGTAGACGCTGTTGTGGTTGTAACTATTCCTTAATTTACAGCTCCACTACATGGGTTTGCGTTTTGGTTTGATGTCGAATTCAGTGGGCCTGCATTAGCTGGTACAAATAATCATGCACCATCCTCACTTATTAGCAATCATCCAGTGGAAGGTCAGCAGAGGAAGAAACGAGCAAATCCCAATGAAGCGCTGGTTCTGTCCACTGCACCTGAGGACCCCCCAACGCATTGGCAACAGGTACAGTATCTTTACACTTATTTAACCCACTCTTTGGGCTACCCAGCTAGGTGATAACGGAACTCGTTAAGGTTTATGATGCTTAAACATTCTCAGTACAAAATGGTGTTTAGTTTTTGCTAGGAAACAGAATATCATTCAGTCTCATCATAATTTGATAAGTTTTTTGTAGTAACCCCCTTTGCTCAGATATTTCATATGTTACTGTGAACTTTTCTCAGTCTGTCTAATCAAGCAATATTGCAGACTGTGCTATACTTTTATGACCCAATAGAGGTGGAGCAAGATCAACTCATTGAAGGTTCTGTAACACTATCACAAAGCAAAGAAAACCGTCGATTTATGAATATCCACCTTGAATATGCGTGAGTCTCATCTTACAATTCATTAATACTTTTCTTTAACCTCGGTAAAATCACAGATGTCTTGAATGTTAGCCTCATAATTAATCTCTGCTCTTGCAGCTCAGGTGGAAGGTCCTTTGTAAAAGAGTCCGTAATGAGGTGATTCTACTAATAACTTCCTGTGTGGTTATTTCAAGGGAAGCATGGACAAGTCATTACATTGCTTAACCTGTGCCCTTCTTGCTGCCCCAAACTCTCTGCAGACCTGGCTTCTCTGCAGAACTTTCTGGGTGACCTTGCGATAACTTTTCCTTACAATTGAAGAAAGATTACTTAGTAGAGAGAGATAGGCGAATTGATTTAGGAAAGATGTGATGTTAACCCTGTTTGTGCTTTAAGAATGTTAATGTGGAGTTAGTATATTGTTGAGGTTGAATTAGAATTGAGATTTGAGATTTGAGATTTGAGATTTGAGACAGATATAAGTTGTGACAAGAGGGGGTCATGTACTTGTGACATTGTCAAGTTATTTGCGATTTCTAGTGTGCAATGGTGTACTGACCCCGACCTCACTGGTAACTAAAATTTTGTGAGTGGAATCATCTGTAGCAACTTACAATTATGCACCATTTGTTCTATTCTATTCAGATTAAGATTTTGGAAGTTGATGTTCAATGTCATGGCCCGTGTTTTTTTCTACCCCGAATCCCCTTCTCTGTATTACATTTTACATTGATTAAAATTAAAAATTTATATGATTTTTTTCGAGATTTTTAAAATTGATATTTTTGAAATTCTAATGTAATTACATGACGCGGTAAAAAATAATTAAATGTCAAAATAAAAAAGAAAAATTCAAGTTGGTTTTTATTGGAGTCAGAATTTACAATCTAAAAACGTGACTTATTATGAGGAGGAATTGGAAAGTGTAGGAATTTTCTTTTGATTTGGTTTCCTGTTAGTGTTAGGTTAGTGAGACTTGTTAGGCAAGGTATCAAGTACGATAGTTAATTAGGAAGCGGCTAGAAGAAAGCAAACCAACTTCTGCAAGGAAACAATTAACCAAGTTTGCTAGAGTTAATTAGCAACGACAAAGCAGAGAGAGAGAGAGAGAGAGAGAGAGAGAGAGAGAGGTGAAGAAACCTATGAATTGGCTGCCCTTGCCCTGCCCGTCTCCTTTATGGGGGTAGGAAACCCTAATATATATATATATATATATATATATATATTTCTGGTTTTCCCATAACACCCAGAAAGTTGTGCGAGGCTCCTTTTTACTCTTAAAACAGCATCAGCAGCAGGAGCAGCTATTTTTCTAGCTAAGCTATTCGATCTCTCGATCTAGATTCACCAGTATTTTATTAATTTCAAGATTTAAGGTGCATACTCGATCATTCTTGTTTTGGTTTTGTATGCCTTTTTCATTATTATGTGTTTATCTTAGTGTGTATTCATGGATGCCATGACGCGGTCTGTCCAATCCGGCCCACCAAACGGGGGCCATAGGCATATATATTTTCTATGCGCATACTATAACTATTTGATGTCGGGACTTGCTAGTACGTAGCCAGAATGTTCAAGCCCGTGATCAATTCTCCAATAAAACCTTTTAGCTAGGTGGCTTTTGGGTTTGATAGCCAAATTATTTGTCCTAATTAATTTCCTCCCAGTCAACAAATTATGGATTCATTATTATTAGGGTTGAAATCTTGGTATACATGGATTCATCATTAAGCTAGCCTATGATTATAGACTTGTGTTGCAGATAAGTTTAATTATATATTGATGGAGAAGGAGGGGGGCTTGACTTATGATAAGGTTGTGCTAAGAAGTTGTGACTTGGATCTGCTTAGAGGCCCACATTTCTTAAATGACAGCCTCATTGAATTCTACTTCAGCTATCTTTTTAATTCCCAATTACCAGATGTGCATGATGATGATGATGTTGATACCCAAATCCACTCGAAATCCAAAGATGACATCCTTCTGGTTCCACCTACACTCTCATATTGGCTAGCAAATTCCCTCGATTCTCAGAGTTTGAAAGGGTTTGAGGAGTCTCATAAGGTAGCCGAAAAGCAACTTGTTATTTTCACGGTCAATAATAATAAAAATGTGAGCCAAATTGATGGGGGAACACATTGGAGCTTGCTGGTGTTTTACAGAAAATCAAATACATTTGTGCATTATGACAGCTTGGGGGGATTGAATCATTGCGATGCCAGAAGACTTTATGGAGCAGTTAAACATGTGGGAGGAGGAATTAATATTACCACCTCTTCTTCTCATTCTAAAGCTACTGATACTACTACTACTACTACTACTACTACTACATCATCATCATCATCATCTTCTTCGACAGTTCGATTTAGAGGTAATCATCACAAGAAAAATATGAAAAGGGCAAGGAATATCAGAAGGGTTGGGATGATGTGCAGGGCGCCGCATTGGTTTCTCTACAATTTGATGGTCAAGGGGTTTGGTGATCATGATCGCGATGATGATGATGATGTTGATGATGATGATGAAAGGAAAGCAGCAGCCCCTTGGGTGCCTCAATATCATCATGGTTACTTGAATACTCCACGTACTAGTACTAGTACTAGTAGTTACTATGTTGATGATAACAATGAGCCTTGTTTTAGAGAATTACCGACACCGCGGCAGACAAATCTTTATGATTGTGGTTTATATGTGATGGCCATTGCTAGAGTCATATGTCAATGGTACTGCGTGGCGGCCTCTAGTGCTACTACTACCCAGGTGGATGACGAAGACGAAGGCCATGATGCTCGGTTTCCGAACATCATGAAGCATGTTGATAATTATTTGGAATCGACAATGCGTTCTGAGTTGTTGGTCCTCGTTGAACAACTCAAATCTCATTCTACTGGCCTTGATGATCAGCCGCAGCCCCAGCCCCAGCCCCAACAAACTAGTATTCTATTATGTGATGATGCACAAGCACTTTATGATGAGAAACTAATATGAAGTCAAATTCTTTCTTCCTTTCGATCCATCTCGTTATCTTTTATTTCAGCATTTGTATCAATATATGCATTGCATACCAAAACTATTATATGAAGCCAGTGCATGCATGCATATGCATATGCATATGGGGTTTCATAATCATAAGCTGCGTAACACCGAGTGAGAGTGAGAGAAAAGAGAGATCACTTAGAGGAAGAGACAGAGGCGGCATAGATTAAATTAAAGGACGATAAGACTACTAATTTTAATTAATTAAAAGTAAGGTCAACTTTTAGGTGCTATAATGCTACAATTATTGGAATTAATAAATTAATTATATTCTGTGTGGTAATCCCACTTATTCTTTGTTTGTTAATTTTCTACGCTATCGGTTTGGTTGGTGTTGTCGTATTAATTCATTATCCCTCCCTCCGTATCTAGTTAATCTCTTGCGGTCCCACAACCTCAGCCTCAGACTCAGAGGCTGAATTAATCATGTAGTTGTGAATGAATTGTGCCAAAAGAGAGTGACCTCAGCCGCCATTATAGTCGATTTATATACGAATTTGCTTTTAAACTAACAATCCACTCACTCGTTCATGGACAAAGGTCGTGCCAATTCTAAATTAACTTCAAATGTTTGCAAGAACTTGTGTTGTGTGCACCCGAAAGAAACTCAACTTTTCTAAGGAAAATCTCTTGCAATCTTCTTTTGCAGGAATTTTAAAATCAAATCAAATCAAGGTACTTAATTTGTTAGTTTTTCATCCCAAGTGCGTTTATTTTTTGCTTTTATTATTAATTGAGGTCGAAATTTTATTAAATAGTCGTATTCCATTGCATGCAAAGTTCTTCGTGGAGAGTTTTGGTGGTTTGTAGGGGACAACAATTTATAGGATATAAGATAGGATAGAACTCTCTCTCTCTCTCTCTCTCTCTCTCTCTCTGTGTTTAGTAATCATATACTTTCCACTAGAATAATGGAATGGCCATGAATTGATGTTACTGTTGTGCATGCTTGTTTTGTTCATAGTGCGATGGAAAAGTTTATCATGCATGGCGGAGTACTCAACTACTCAATGTACTCATGCATCTTATGCAATCATTATGCATATGTATACAAAATGTGAGTGGCTGGTCGACACAAAGAAAATAAAATAAAATCAAACTCCTCGTCACTCACCCCCACAGGAGAAACTCTACACGAGTCAATCAATGGGGAATTGGATTTGGTCAAGAGCTGCCTTAATTTTACAACTGAAAATTAATAATCGAATATTGAAATTGCTCGCTTAAGGATGATTATATATATATATATATATATATATATATTCTACCCTTGATTTCATTCAATTTACATTTTGCATGCCCTAATACAAGGAACAAGAACATTTGCGTTGAGAAAGTTTACATAAATATTTCGACGTGTTATATATATATGGTTATCTTTTATTGAGGGATTCCTTAAATAATTTTATTTGACGGACACCCACCCTTTAGGGTATCTTATAATTTTTTTTTCTTTTCCAACAATCCAAACAATAATCCTTTCTACAAATTAGACAAATCGAAAACTGTTTCGGCATCCAATTGTATCATACAAAATCAATGAACTTAGTGCTTCAAGAAAGTATAAAATTTTTAATAATGCAATAGAGTGGTCAAACGATATCAGATTCAAGTAATTTTTTTATTTTATAAAGATGATCTTTGAATGATTATATAAAACATAGACATTTGGAATAATGAAATACAATACGGAGTGGGCCCTATAAGAGTGTCCTTCAAATGAGCTTATTTGAGGGATCCCTCAATAGAATCTCTCTCTTTTATATATATAACTCATATATTTAACATGCACGTGCTCACTCCTTTATTTTAAATAATGAAAAGCGTGAGTAAACCTTCTTATTAGGCTATACATAATCAAGCTTAGTCTAGCTACTACATACTAATGCATGCAGGGACAGAGAATGTTTTATATATACATATCACTCATCTTTCTTTATGTCTTGCTAACAATTAATTAATGTCGTCGGTCTCACTCATTCGTCTACTTAATATTAATTAGCGTCTACTTAAAGCTAATTGAAAAGGCTAGCATGCACTACTTCATTATTTTATTTTATTTTTTTGTTTGTTATAAGCCTCTATAGGAAATAGTAATACTCATCCTTTCCTATCGCACTTTTTAAAGCTCCACTCAGCTCAAGGACCTGAACTAAAGTAGTAGAGGGAATGAATTCTTGGCTTTGGTCTTTACCAAGGAATAAGCAGACACACAAATTTAAGATAGCTAGCTTAGCATATACACAGAGTTAGTAATTGTCAACTGATGATGAAGAATGTGTGTCTCGTGACGAAATGTAAACATTTTACAAGATATCTCAAATATCTAATTAATGTGTCTTTGAGAGTCTGAAGCTATGCAAAGGTTCAGAAATCACAAAATTGCAATTACGTACGTACCCTTTTATCTAGATACACAATTCTTAATTGATTATCTGTTTTGATTTGATTATATCTGACTGAAGCCCAAAAAGGCAAAAGAAAGACAATTAAAGTTGAAGAAAGCTAGCAAGCACAGGAGTCAAGATATATAGTACACTTTACTCCTCTCATAATTACAACTGTCACAAATTAATCCAAAAACTAGAATACAAAAACAAAACCCAATCCTCTCAACCGGAAACACTTATGTGTAACAGAAATAATACTGTTTTGCTATATCTGATCAATCACGCTATGTCACCCCGTGATAACTTCTTCATTTGACTGATTGACCAAAAATAACAAAACAATATTATCCCAATATCATATAAGTTTTTTGGCCTCTAACCCATGGTGAGGGGCAATGCCAATGGGGCCTCACCCTCACTCAATTATTCCAATGCTAGCTAGCTAGCCAGGCCTTGACCTTTTTGCTGCCCTCCTCCATCTCAATTCTCTAGTGCTATATATATGTATAATATATTATATGCATATCCCAAAACCCAAACCGCCTCATAGATACAACCTATATTCCCACCTCCCAATTACTGTTTCAAACCCAAAGCAAGCAAGGTATAGCCAGCTTAATTAATTTACATTGTCAATTTGAAGCTAGCTGGCTAACAGAAACCATGGTAGCCGTACGTGTGAAGCAGGCAGTAGCGGTACTAGTTAAAAGGGCTGCAGTGCTGCTCTTCTTCTTCCTAATTAGCGGCTGCGCCACCACCACCGCCACCGCTACCTCCACCATCCGCAGTACTATTACTTACCCAGAGTTTCAGGAGTTGAACGTAAACGAAACCATCGCGGGGACCAAAATGAATATCGGGCCACCTACGGCAGCTGCACGCAACGTCACAAGCAGCAGCAGCAGCAGCCCCACCACCACTGCCAGTACTAGCGATAGTGGGGGAGGAGGAGGAGGAAAATGGAAGGTGAAGGTGGTTCACAGAGACACGATATCATTACAATCTTACCGGAACGGCGGCGGCCATACCCATACCCACCTTTTCCATGCACGCATGAAAAGGGATGCAAAGAGGGTTGCTAGCCTTATGCGGCGCCTAAGTCATCGTATAAGCAGCAGCAGCAACAGCAGCACCATTGATGAGGAGGAGAAGGAGGAGGAGAAGGGTTTCGGGTCGGAAGTGGTGTCGGGTATGGAGCAAGGGAGTGGAGAATACTTCGTTCGGATCGGAGTGGGGAGCCCTCCAAGAAGCCAATACATAGTGATTGACTCCGGAAGTGATATCGTTTGGGTCCAGTGTCAACCTTGTAGCCAGTGTTACCACCAGTCCGATCCGATCTTTGACCCAGCCCATTCTGCTTCTTATATGGGGGTCTCCTGCAGCTCCTCAGTCTGCGGCCACCTCCAGAACCCTGGCTGCCATGCGGGTCGATGCCGCTACGAGGCCTCCTACGGGGACGGGTCCTATACGGAGGGCACGCTTGCCCTCGAGACTCTTACGTTGGGGAGCACCCTCATCCAGAACGTGGCCATCGGCTGCGGCCATATGAACCGGGGCATGTTTGTGGGAGCCGCTGGTCTTTTGGGGCTTGGGGGTGGGCCCATGTCTTTTGTGGGTCAGCTCGCCGGCCAGACCGGCGGTGCTTTCACTTACTGCTTAGTCAGCCGGGGCCGCCGCAGTGGTACTGCTAGTGACACTGACGACGCAGCAGCAGCAAGCGAATTGGGCAGCGGAGGAGGAGGGTCTATTGAGTTCGGGCGTGAGGCGATGCCCGTGGGTGCTGCATGGGTCCCTCTGATCCGGAACCCACGGGCCCCGAGTTTTTATTTTGTGGGGCTTGCGGGTCTTGGGGTTGGAGGGATGCGGGTGCCCATATCGGAAGACATATTCGGGCAAAGCGAAGGAGGGGTTGTGATGGACACGGGCACCGCCGTCACAAGGTTCCCGACGGTGGCTTATGAGGCGTTCCGGGACAGTTTTGTTCAGCAGACCGCCAACCTCCCTCGCCTCTCCTCCGGAGTCTCCATCTTTGACACTTGCTACGACCTCAACGGTTTCGTGTCGGTTCGGGTGCCAACCGTTTCGTTTTATTTCTCGGGTGCGGGTGGACCCATCCTGACCCTTCCGGCCAGCAATTTTCTAATTCCGGTGGATGACAAGGGCAGTTTTTGCTTTGCATTTGCTCCTTCCCCATCCGGGCTTTCCATAATAGGCAACATTCAGCAAGAGGGCATCCAGATTTCATTCGATGGAGCCAATGGTTTTGTGGGATTCGGACCCAATGTCTGCTAAATATTACATTACGGTACCTAGCTATTAATACATATTCTGGTAATTAATATTTCCAGTTGAGTAGATTATATTATAGATGATAGATAGCCATTCTCTTTTATTTAGTTAAACCGTGAAGTAGGTTGGTGAAGAACTTACTAGAATATATATATATATATATATATATGTATGTATTTGACATCATGGAGGGATGGCTTTTGTCCGTGTGTGAATGTGAATGTATGACAAATGTAATAGTAATATTCTTATGGACCAGGACCAAATTTCTAAAAATAAAAAAGTATTGCTTTTCACCTTTTCAATTTTTAACCTTTCACTTGAAGAGAAAACTGAAAAGGGCGGACAATTCGGGGGGTAGTTATGAATTATTAAATAAATATCAAGACAGTCCTCAAAAGAATCACAAAATTATTGCATTCACGACTACTAAGTCTACCAGACTACACTTGGGTTGCCTTTCTTTTGTGTCTGTTTTGTGTGAACTACTAAAGGAATGAGGATCCAAGAGAGCCCTTTTATTTATTTTCTCATTGCCCAAACTCAACGAGAAACATTTGTGTGAAACGGATTGTTTTGCTAAACTCGGTCAGCAATAATGATATGTCATGTGTGATAACTTTTCTACGTGAGAGTATAAGCATGCTGCTGACTGTTTGTAGTGTTGGAGAGTCGTGATCATGAGCTGAGGGAGCCACCACCGTTTCGGACATGTGACACCAACAATCAATCACCACCTTTGGCCTTTGGCCTTTGGTCTTTGGCTTTGGTGCGTGTGACCCAAGTTGGAGTGCATTCAAGCAATGACTTTTACAAAGGCATTCATTCATTCATTGATTCACTCACTTTTTTCCTCTTTTTGCAACATTCATTATAAGTGAAGTGACTAGATTATTTTACTTTTCAGATTAGGCCAGGCCGGGCCAGGGATATCATATTAGGAACCAAAAATGAAGTTACTTTGTAATAATAATACCATAAAAAGTAAGTTGATCTTGATTTGATACTACTAGCACTAGTACTACACACATACCATTTCATTCTGATTTTAATCACTTAATTAATCAGGTTTATCAAGAATCATCAATGCAGTATCAATACAGAAGAATGAATACAGGACATGCCTGTGAGATCACTTTCCCCACATTACTAATAGGCCCACCACCACTAAAGTCAGTATTTGTTGGTGAAATGTGGGAAAAAGTAAGGGAATCAAAATAAAAGTAATAATATGATTTGACCGACTGACTGGATTTTGTCCATGACCTGCTGCTTTCCTCAATCCTTCGGCTTGGGTTGGGATATACTTGAATTTTTTCTTTCGGAATTAGCACAACCCAGTTTCCTTTCCACGGCAACCCACCCATGCACCCAGGCACCCAGGCACCCAT
This sequence comes from Prunus mume, assembly GCF_000346735.1. The sequence continues at coordinate 14,513,988 of NC_024127.1, forward strand.
GCACCCAGGGAAGCATGTCATGTCAGTCCCCCTTTTTATTCACACAAATCTAATCCTTCAGCTTATATTCATTCGCTGACAATGCCTAAAAACAAACCAGACATGAAAAAAGATTACTAACCGTTATTGCTTAACTAGTGCAGTAGTATTTATTTCCAGTGGGAAACCAAACCACTAATAGCTACTGTCAGCTCTTTCTTCGACACTTTTCACGTTCCTCCACTCCGCGTTGCATTCCATCTCCACCAAACTCATTTCCTAAAACTCAACTAGACAAATCGAAAATGTCCCATCCAATGGCAAGTAACAACCAATGATGATGATGAGGAGGTCAGTATCTTATATTTTTCCTTCCTCTTCCTCTTCTGTTCACAACATTTGATCTTCTCTCTTGTGAACAGGCAGCAAGCATTAATATCACATAAGCAACATTTTACATTCATTATTATATGAACAAAACTAAATCAAAGCAAGGTATGCTAGAGTCTTTTGTACAATAAAATAGATTAGAATATTTACAGCCGCCCTACGGGTGCTGCTACTCAGCACTTGAGGGGAACAAAAAATGCCTTCTTTGGCCTGGGAAGTCAAAAAACGGACGCAGGTTAGGATGCACATCTGTCTACACCCATGACAGAGCCTACATCAACCGGCTCTGCTACCACATATTTCATGTATCCTTCATTAATCAGGATCCCGATTCATAATTCTCTATAATTGTTTCTAGACAACCCTTGATACAGCAAAAATACTTGAGCCTGAGCCTTGTGTTCTAAACCATAAATAGGTATCTGAGATCCTCAACTGTCAGACGTGCGGCAGAGCCCCCACTATGATCTTCGCCAAAAGCAGACGCAACCATTTTTCTCTTCTCTTCCTGCAGAACAGCGAGTAAAACAAAAAGTATTAGAACTATGGTCTGACATATATGTCTACAGTATTTCATCAGTGAGCCTAAAAGATACATAAACATAACAGAAAAATAGTTTCCTTTTCTATTTAATCTTTCTGGCTGCTATCTAAAATCATAAAACTTCAAAAGCCTGACTGTTAGCATAATGAATAGAGTGATGCTATCAAGCAAGGCCAGACATACAGACATGAATTTGATTTAGAGTTTGACAACACAGTAGCTTTATTTTTTGGTTGAAGACAACACAGTAGCTTAGACCATCTAACAAGAGATCTTACCTATTACTCTCTCTCTCTCTCTCTCTCTCTCTCTCTCTATCTCTTACACACACACACACACACACGTATACATACATACATATGTATAGGGAAATGTTCTCTTCTCAGACTGATTTTGGACCATTGATCAAATTGATTTTCAGATTATAGGAATTGATAAAAAAAGGCTAGTGAAGGTTTCAGAAGACTTGTAAAGAAGTGAGAGAAAGAACGAAACACATGGAGAGCAACCAAAAGTAATTATGTTGAGTCCAGGAATTTATTTTTAATACTAGTAAAATGTTCTTGCACCAGATAAGGTTTTAAGGAACCCATCCTATAGAAATCAGAATTAGAGGGGAAAAAAATGCAGCAGCAGTACAAACCCAATATGCAATAGTAAGTAAAAGATCAAACCTGTAGAGCTAATATCCTGTCCTCCACTGTATCCTTAATAGTGAGACGTGTTACAGTAACAGGTCGAGTCTGTCCAATTCTATGTGCCCGATCAACAGCTTGATCTTCAGTAGTTGGATTCCACCACAGGTCCAAAAGGATAACATGGCATGCAGCAACCATGTTCAGACCAAGGTTTCCTGCCTTTAGGGACATAAGCATAACAGTGATCTGCAATATATTTTAACCATTAAGATGTAAAAATTAATAACCAGATTGAGGCAGTAAACGGGTTAGTCATGCAGTGTTAACAATTTTTCATATAAAAGTACAACACTAAAGCACGTATAGTTCAGTGCTATTTCAACATCTCACATCCACAGATACGCATTCTAACCAAAATATCCTTATGAGGTTCAGGTTTTCCCACCTTGCCCTTTTTTTTGTCAAGCCCAACTTGCACATTTAAAAGAAAGAAAACATGATGAACTAAAACAGAAGCAGTTATGGATTATTTTGAGCAATTTATCAAGGTAAGGACCAAAACCTCAGGATCAGTGTTGAAATCTTTGACACCCCTGTCTCTTGATGCCAGACTCATTGTACCATCAAGCCTTCTGTACTGTATACAATATTGGTTCAGTGATGTTTCAACTAAATCCAACATGCTAGTCCATTGGGAGAAAATAATTGCTTTTATTGGTCCATCATTTGGGGAGTTTGAAACTACTGTTGTGTGCTTTACAACATCAACACCTGAATAGCTACTATCTGTGATTTCGGTTCCAAAATAAGGGTCTCCATTGCGTCCAGTAGAGTTGTACGGTTCCGAATTTGAGTCGTTTAACTGGCAATGTGACTGCAAAATCTTAATAACAGCTCTGATTTTAGATGAACTATACTCATTCTGTACCACAATTGATTTCTCATCCGACTGAGAATTCACTGAACTACCATCAAGATCATTAGATAGGCAACTTATGAGAGTGGATTTGGAGAAGACGTTATCAGGACCAACTTGTTCTTTACATTCAATAGCAGGGCACATATTGTCATCACCCGTCAAATATTCTGATACACACTGATAGCAGAAAACATGGCCACACATAGTAACAACAGGGTCTTCAGGTGGATCCTGCCAAAAGTATTAAATACAAGAAGAGTTAAATAGGCACACAATGTTTGCACAATATTCTTTTAATATTCTGACACTCAATTTTCAAAGAGAATCATCAGTGCAATCCCCAAAAATTAGTTGAACATGTTAATTTTTTTTTTCTTTTCAAAGTTACAAAAACACAATGGAAGAACATTGGTTTCAAATATAAAGCATCATGATGCAGAGGAATATTTATTGATATAGTATTCATTACATCCATGTAAAAGCACCTTTTGGTGAAACTCTCAAAAACACATAAAATGCCCTTTGTTAAACAGAATATTAGACAAGAGAAATTTAGTTCTAAAAGGTAAAATGGTAAAAAAGCAAAACTAAGAACTGTCCTAGGCAATTTCTTAAAATTTAGAATTTTAAAAAATAAATAAAAACTAGAAAGAAGACTACGTTCTAACAACTAACAAGCTTGCAAGATGGTTGTTGTATACATTAACTGATTCTTGGGCAAATGGGTTTTATCTAAGAACAAAAATCTGACCTAAAAAAAAAACACGAACAAAAAAATATCAGTTAAATAAGTTAAGTGTTCTATCTTCGTAAAGCCAGGATAGGGAGAGAGAAAAAGGATCAATGGCAGAAAAACCATCGATGTGAGGTGTGATGTTGCAGGTAGGTGATTACAGGTATAAAAGATCCATGGCAGAAAAACCATCGATGTGAGATGTGACGTTGGAAGGGTAAACATTTTCCTATTGTCCCCTAATGCATCAGTTTTTATTTTGTCATTTGGCATGAAGTTATGGTTGTCAGGATTAAGAATGACACCATTCCATATACTTACTAAATAGTTATCGCACGACAAACAAAATGTTAATTAGCGAAAGGAAAAGTTTAAGTCTATCAACCCATCAAACGTAATTTTAGTTTAAAATTTGCTACTTATTTTTAATTTAATTCAATTTATATTGCTATATAAGTAATATGCAATAGAAAAAGTCAATTGGCACACATGTTAGTGAGTGTCAAGAGACTAGGAATTTATAAGGGGAAAAAGTAGAAAAGGAGAAAGTAACTTTCTTTTAGTCCCATGCAACTCACAGTACACTTCCTATAACCCAACATTTGCATCTCAATAGCATATACATTCACATATGAAAAATAACACCAGAAAATAACAAAAGTAAGAAAACAAATCGCATTGATTCAATTTCAAACTAACCTGAAACTCTGAGACCATTTTCACATAGGAATAACAAGCAAGCACTGTGTATCTCCTATAATTGGCTGAGCCCCTAATTAAAGTATATAATACTAATACTATATCCTAGCAGAAGAAAGATGTGGAGTCATCACAAAAATTAACAGGCAGTCATCACAGCCTCCCTGCTGTGCACGATGTAGTTGATCAAATCCGAAAACAGATGTTTTGTAATCTTCCTTAACATAATTTATGTATATATAGATTTACAGGCTTTTATAAGCTACAAATGAAAAATGAGGGGGTAGGTTTAAAGAAAGCTCACATTGCATACACGACAAAGGGCCAAGGAAGTTTCCAGGAGATGCAGTAGATCCAAAAGCATAACTCTAGGAAGTTGCCTTGCCATTTTCACAGAATCTTTCCCAACACAGTCAGAGTCATATCCCTTAACAAGCAGTGGGTGGTCACAAGCCTGCCGGAGGCGCAAAAGCATCAAAAGGATATTTGCATAGTTTTGATTAACTGTCCCAGCAGCAGCATAGGCCTGCAAGATACAAAAGAAATCAGCATACTAGAGTGTATAAACCCGGATTGAATCTTCATGAGATCACAAAAAGAATCTTCCTCAAAACTGCAGGTTGGTTATATTTATACCATGGAGTTCCTACCTGTACCATTTTGCAATAAATATAAAGAAGATGAATACAGTACAAAACAGTCAGACAGCACTACCTCGAGTAGAATAAATAAAACAAAACGGAATGCACCTTGAATTTAGTACGTGAATCAGCTTCTAGCTTGGTATAGAAGGCCCGCTCCTCAGATGAGAACTCCACTTTACTCAAATGTATTGTTTTTGGCGGTAATTCAATTATAGGTTGCCCATCGATCAATGTTCCTACGTAGAATAACTAAGTATGATAAGCACCAAATAGTAATTCAAAGTCCAAAATTTCAAACTAGACAAGCACACCCGCATTAGTTCACAGTATTGGAACAACATAGCAGACATTTTATTAATAGATCAACATATGTAGTCACAAAAAACTATCAATGACATATTTGTACAAAACAAACCAATAGCTAAAGAACTAGAATAAATTTATTAGATGAAAAACTACACCATAAAATCAACTACTGACTATCAAAATCAAATAACCAGAACAAAATTTTCACCTTTTGTTCGACGCAACATTATAGCCCTCAGAACTGCTTGAAGCTTCTTGTAACCGTGGATTGAATTTCTCGATATTGGAACCTTAATGGTACTGTAAAATGACTTATATACAGCATAGGGATCATACTTCAGAAATCTGAAGTAGCTGTATAAATCATCAATTGCATTTTGTATAGGTGTACCGGACAAACACCACCTTCTTTTGGCTCGAAGGCTACAGCAGGCTCTGGCCACTTGAGTTCTGTGATTCTTAATTGTCTGAGCTTCATCCAGTATCACCCTAAACCAACCCACTCTTGCAAGGGGACCAGAACCGCAATCAAAAGAGGAACTATCAATTCCTTTTCTGCCCTTCTTTCCCTTCTTACTAACAACAGGAGCCTTTTTTCTCTTCTTATTAATTGAAAATTCAGAAGACATTCCATATTTTTCCCCATTTTTCTCATCAGATTCATCATCATCAACTAAAGGTTGTTTCGGGACTTCATTGGTTACAATAGAATATGTCGTGAGAACCACATCATAGCCAGCCAGTTCTTCAGGATTCTTTGTCCTGCTGCCTCCATGATAAATAAGGACACGCAGCTTTGCTTCCTCAGCGACCTTATCATCCAGCTCCCTAGCCCACTGTCGAAGAACACTTGCTGGACACACAACCAATGTACCTGCTGCTGGCCTCTGCTTTTTGAAGGACCGTGCAGATGTACTAACTTCTGGAGTTGATCGAATATCATCAGATTCCTCAGTCTTGTTGACTTTATCTAAACCACCACTGCCATTGTCCTCATCATCATCCAAATTTAAAGCTTCAGTTTTATGATTGCCTAAATCTTTAGATTTTGATTGTGAATCCAAAAACCTCTGCATTTGTATAAGGGCAATCATTGAGATAGTCTTACCAAGGCCCTGTAAGATAAAAGCGTTATGAATCCATGTAAAGCATACATATAAAATTGTTAGCCAAGTATCTAAAATTAAGCTAGAGCTACAGGTCAGAAGACTATTATTGAATTACCTGATCATCTGCTAAGATTCCACCTAGACAATGCAGACTTCTAGTTTCCTTTTGAAGCATCCATGCCAAAGCAATTTTCTGTGACGCAAATTTATTTGAGTTAAAAAACACATATTCATCAAAATGATAGAACGAAATAAAATAGATAGAGAGAAACACCTGATGCCGTAAAAGAGGGACCGACAAAAGACCATCAGGTAGAGTAGCTTCAACTTTTGGTTGATTGAGATCCTGCAAGAACCAAACTTCCTTACCACTTCAAAGAGGATTCATTGGTGTCAAACTAGGATAAGAATATCTAGGACCAATCTTTTTCCACGGATTATATTTAAGATATCACGAAAGCTGCATTAGTAACTATTGTGAACACTGCTATGTTCAGCCATTTCACAAAAGCTTGTTTGTCATAAGTTTACTATTTGCTTAACAAGTTCATTCTTCAGAGTCACAATTTAGTAGTAGCAGAAGGATTTCACCAAATTCTAAGGAGGTGGCATAGCAGTAAAAAGAAATGGGTAAAACGGGATTAGGAATAGACTGAGAAGTAACCAGATCTTCAAAACTCACTCTATGTAGGTTCACTTCAAACTGGCTTAGAAAATAAAAAGAGAAAGAAGGAAAGATGGAACATGAGAAAGTACCAAATTTATGTTCCCTTCCAAACTGGTTTTGACCCCAAAATTCGTACAATGAAAATGAATTTTTAATTACCATAAGATTACCAAACAGCATTCATTTTTAAAACATGCGATACCACACATGGCTGGTCCCGTTCTTGGGTTTCCAAACATACAAGGCTCTTCCCAGGTATTCTATACCTAACCATTTTTATTTTAATAAATCTCACAAAATAATCAAGAACAAAACACATATCATACCAAAAATTACAAAAATAACCCAAGTACGCAATGGACTCATATAAAACAAGAAAAGATCCAGATCCTATTTACACTGTGCAGGTATTTGGAACAATGTTATGGCTGTAGAAATACCTCTAGTGCTGCTTGATATATCAGTCTCTCATCACTATCAGTGACCCTTTCTTCACCTATGCCAGGATGGTATGCGGGGTCACTTGAACTAGCAAACTGTGAAGTAGAAAATGACTTTCCATGCATGAAAGTGGGAGGCAGGACCCTACTCCCACTGCTCTCAGGCCTAACAAATTCATTGGCATTGCCCCTGGTATGGTCTCTCATAAATCCCTTGCCATTGGTTCCATAAGTATCACCAAACTGACTGTGGGCCATGTTATCTCTTGCATTCTGCAGAGATGGGGGAAGGGTCCTCTTCAAATCCCGTTGGGATGAGATTTTCTCATAGTCCTTAACAGAAATATTAGCGATTCGTGAATTCTGAGGCTGTTCCACATTTCCAAAATGTGCTCGAGCCGCCTGTCGACTTGAGGTTCTTATGTCATCGCTTGAACTGGGATGAAACTTCTGTTTCACCTGTGCATGGTGATTAAAATTAGGAGAGCTTCCATTAGAAGCATATGCTCTTCTAGGAGAAGGCACCTTTCTAGACTGCCCAGCATAATCTGAAAATTTCATTAATTCTCATGTAATTAATAATACATAAACTTAACTTTAAACATGGGCAGGCTCTTAAAATACAAAACCCAGTCTAACCTGTACTCGGATTTGAGCCAGTTCCAGATGCCCAAGGTGAAAGAATTCTACTGTTGACAGATTCCCCTTCTTCCCTCTCTGTTTCACTATCAGATGAACTAATATCTATAAAATCCCTTTGAGCCATGAAGGTTGAAAGTTGAGTTTCCCTTTCTTCAACCAATTTAGAAAGAGAGTTTCTTGAAGGTAAGCCAATCTAAAATCACAAAGTATTGCTGAAATCTCATGGTGCAGCAACATAACCAGAGGAGCAACATATTTATTAAAATGACTCACCACATCCGCGCAATTCTTTGAGATTAAACTGCCAACCAATCCACTTAAAAAGGAGCAATATCTCCAAGATGAATAAAAAAAATCTTGAAGATAATCCGCATGACCAAACATCTAAGCAGCTGCATCCCCTCTTCCTTCAAAATCAGAAGATTAATAAGTTGAGCAGATTAAGCCGCAGTAAAAAACTTGATTTTGGACTGGAATGGGAATTAAATATTTTGAAGTTCATAGAAACAGATGCAAAAAGGAAGGTGGATTAGTTTATCTGGAATCTTAAAAATACACACACACACACACACACATACACACATATATACATATATATATATATATATATATAGTGAGCTTCTTAAGGGATCCCTCAAATAAGGACACCCTTGTAGGGCTCACTCCGCATTGTATTTCGCTAATCCAAACCGTCTATTTTTTAGATAATCATTCAAAGATCATCTCTGCAAAAAATCAATTGAATCCGATATCATTTGACCACTCAATTGAGTTATTGAAATTTTAGTACTTTCTAGAAGCACCGTGTCCATTGATTTTGTAGGACACAATTGGATGTCTAAACAATTTCCGACTTGTCTAATTTTTTGCAAGGATGATCTATGAATGAAGACCTAAAAAATAGATGGTTTGGATCGTTGAAAAAAAATTCGTAGCATACCCTAAACGGTGTCCCTCAAATAAAATTATTTGAGGGATCCCTCAATAGGATACTCTAAAGGGTGTCCCTCAAATATATGTATGTATGTATGTATAACCACTACATATCAACAATGTATTTTACAAAGATAAGAACGGGAATACAACACTACATGGCTGTGCATGAAATTCAGGCAATCATTTGGACTACAAGTCAGTAAGGTCATAAATGTTATTGGCTGAACTGATAAGACTACAGCATATACAAGTACGGTCAGCACTAATTAAAGTTTACATATAACATTTAAAAAACAAAAAGGAAATAAGTGCCATTTAACATGAATTTCAAAAGAAATGAAATTGAGTTCTGGATAGACTACAATATAAGCAGGTTGATTCTAATTATAAATGAAACTAGGTTGATTTTGATTAAATAAATAAAAAAGAAGTAGATTTCGAAAAAGAGAATGCAAGCTGATGAACCCTCGGGGCCAGAGGTTAGCAGCATTATATAGGACCACACTCTTTTGCTGTTAACAGGATAAGAGTGATACAGAAGCAGGCCTAAGGAAGCCTCTCCTACTACACAAGTATACCAAAATCATGTGCTAATAGAAAACGCGAGATCCTTGAGGAAGTTGCATTATCAGTTGCTCATTAGTCACTACTTGACTTTATATCTAGATATCTATATGTGGTAAGAACTAGGCATATATCCACTAGAGTAATTCAATTGACTGACTAAGATAATATAGACAAACTTAATGTTTTTGCATTATCTCTGTAGTTTCCTAGCAGGAACTCAAAAAGTGTTGTAGACTGCTAACTAGTGAACACTGATGTTAGTAAAACCAAAAGGCTAAAACTTTGAAAAGGGAGAGAGATACCTAATTAAAAACCCTACAAACCTTTCAAGAATTCAACGATTTCCGTAGGAATAACAAGTGCCCAACAATATTTATGATAAACCCATTAAGAAAAATGATAAATTGAAAAAACAAAGCATGCAGTGGGTAAAAGAAAAGATGATAAGCGAAGCCATCTTGGTTCTTGGTTCATGAAACTGAACCCAAAGTTCAAAACTTTACCCGGTCAAATACAGAGGAAATAGGAATGAGAAAGGGAAACCATACCTGTAAAGTTGTAATGGCTGATTCTCATTGCAGTGCTCCCCACTGTTTATAGGGTTTACAGTGGAGAAGATGGACGGAGACAGAGAGCCAACGGTAGCGTTTAGAACAATGAAAGGCTGTTTTTTTTTTTTTTTTTTTGGGTGAACTGGGATGGAAAGAGATCTTGTATTACGAACGAGAGTATCACCCAAAAAAAAAAAATTAAAATTAAAAAATAGTGCCCAAGTTAATAAATACGGAAGAAAAAAAAAGTCTTCAACGTGCTTCTTTTTGGTTCTGGTGTTGAAAAACTTTGATCAGGAGGACCTTCAACATATTTAACTAAAGTTAATAAATAATTTGTTTTGTATTCGCATAATCAATTTTTTTTCACGCCCTATTTAATTCAATTTCTTTATATTAAAAAAAAAACATCATAAATCCAGATCCGAACCATTGTTTGTTTGTCTTTGTTACAGTAGAAAAAGAAGATGGGCTGAGTCTTGAAGAAGCCCACTATCTGAGAGATGATGGGCTGAGTTGTGAGTTTGTGTCGTATATGAGTTCAGTTCAGTTCAGTTCCAACAACATTGGATTGTTACTTTACTTTTTGCCCTTTCTTTCTTTCCGTTGTCTACTTTCGAAGAAGAAAAACCGACCATTTCCTATCCATGATGCCATGCCATGCCATGCCATCGTGGCTTGATGGGGCTGCGTATGAAATGAAAGAATGATGAACATCATAAAGCCCAGGCCAGCCCAGCCCAACCCAACCCAACCCAATGTATGAATGTCAGCATCAAGCAGCATATAATTTGTGCTCTAAGAATAGGCCCAACCCAACTATCTCATCAAAACCAGAGAGGGACAAGTCGTTAAATCTACACCGTCAGTCAATACAATGGGGAAACAGACGGTAGATACATATACAAGTCATCGATCCGCGCCAATCGAAGATGGCGGGGTTCTAATAATTGTTTTGGCGGCAACCAATTTTCCCTCTTCGGTTTTCATCAAATTTCAAACTGAAACAAATCAAAATATATATTTGCTTTGGGTTCACTTCACCCTTTGATATTCAGGCAGCGTTCATACTTTCGTAGAAGAAGAAGAAGAAATGGGAGGTGGGTCAATGAAATCGAACCCAACCAAGGCGAGGAAGAGGGTGGAGGCCACGGAGGAGTCAAGTGTACCTTCTCTTGTTCGTGGCAAGGACGGCAGCGCCTTTGCCCGATGGTACCCATTCCCATCTCTCCTCTCCGCTTATCTTTCTTTTCCTTTCTAATTCCCCATTTCTATTGTTCTTCTTTATTTTCCATGTTTAATTACTTCTATTGCATTTATGCCTGCCCTGGTTTTGTTTTCTTGGCTGTAAAGGAATTTATACTTTTTAGGGCAGATCGATTAGTCAACATATTGACTAGATTGTGGGTTATTTTGCAGCGAGGAGTGCAACAAGAATGTCCCAGTGGCACTCATCAGCATGCACAGCTGTAGCCTTGATGCCAAAATCAAGTTGCATCTGAGTGGGTTTTGCTTTTTATATATTTTTTTTGGGGGGAGAATATTATATCATTTGGTTGATTTGGTTTGCTTTACTTGTGTTTGTTCGTTCAGGCTCTCAGGTTGTGGAAAGGCCGCCTGAAGCGAATAAGAAGTCTCCCACAGAGAGGTATGCCCAAATTGCTCTGGCTCTTTCTCTTCATTTGCGTTGCTCTTGCTCTTGCTCTTGCACTTGTGTGATTTACTTATCTCTTGATTTGGTTAAATTGTAATTTTTGCAGGAAGAGGTCCACTACATCAGAGCCCAAGTCAAAGAAAGCCAAGAAGGACAAAGATCCAAATGCACCCAAGCGCCCTCTCACTGCCTTCTTCCTCTTCATGTAAATCTCATCTCATCCTCTGTTTCTCTCTGTGTGTGTATGCAATAATGCAATTACCAATATGATACAGTGTACAGCACTGCCAGTTTGTATGATGGTTGCATGTGTGACGTTGCTTGGTGTTAATTGGGGTAGGATTTTGTATACTGCAGGGACGATTTCAGGAAATCTTTCAAGGAAGCCAATCCTGATTCGAAGCTTGTTAAGACGGTATGTTGTTTTCAGTCTTATGTAACTCCATTCATGTATGGTATGCTATGTTTTGATGATTTCGGGCATTAACGCTGCAACTTAAAAAATGGATTTCAGGTTGCAAAGGAGGGTGGTGAGAAGTGGAAGTCTATGACTGACGAGGTTTTGTTTTTTTTGTATTCGTTTTGTCTTTTTAAGATTTTGTTTCTTTGCTTGTCGACAGCAAATGGTGAATTGACTCTATATTTTCTTGTGTCGGATGTCAAATGTGTTTAGGAGAAGAAGCCTTATGTGGATAAGGCAGCTGAGCTTAAAGCAGAGTATAAAAAAGCATTGGAGATGGAGACTGATGATGCCGATGCTGATGCAGATGCAGAAGTTGGGGATGTAAAGACTCTCGCTATTGCTCATTCTTCAATTTTGAGTGTTATGCTCTTGGGTTAAATTTTGATATATTTTCTTTTTGTTTCGGTGGTTATTCAGGATGAAATTGAAGGAGGTTCAGAGAAAGAAGCTTCAGAGAAGGAAGTTTAATGAATGTGTCCTCCATTTAGGGAAATGGTGTCTAATACATGTTTCTGGATTCTTGTAAATTCTCAGTCTGGTTTTGTTCGAATAGGTATAATGGCAGTTTTGGTTGTTCTGTGTTAAAATAGGAAATGTTTAGTGCCTCGCTTACTCATTGTCTTGTGGGGTTGAAACTTGGAACTTGGAATGATGATGAACAGTTGCATTTTAAGTTACAAAGTGCATTTTTGTAAGCATTTGAAGCAAATGATTTGTTCTATATGCTCTGTCTGGATGTTAAGCTTAAGTAAAACACCTTATGGATATGGAAACAAGGTTTCTTAAATTTAAAATGAATAGGATAATCATGTAAAAAGAAACAGATAATAAGTGACTATCTCTTGGCTGGGCTTGGCTCTTGCAAGTTGCAAGTTACAATTGCAGTAGACATCCTATTTCCTATATTAATTTATGATCATGTCTCAATGAAACTGGTGATATGGTATGGGCTGCTCCTGCTCCTGCTCCTGCACCCGAGTCAGCTTCTTACTGGCTCTGCCTGCAAGGTGGCATAGGCTTGCCACAAAGGCACAAATTGTGCAGATAGGCAGCTGCAGGAAAAATGTTAAATGGTCTCCCTTGTGGGATCTCCCCACACAACCTGTTTGCCCTGAAGCTTGCGTGCTTGAGACGTTCAATCCCCAGTAGGCTGTTTGGAATCTTTCCAGTGAGCCCATTGATGGACACGTCAAGCCATTGAAGCTTCACCAGCAACCCCAAACTTGTGGGGATGGTGCCTGTTATCTGGTTTCTTGATATATCAAACCTCTCCAGTTGAGCCAGGTTTGAAACTGAGTTGGGGATGGGACCAGCGATCTTGTTGCTTCCTACGTCGAGCACTTTCAGCCTCAAGCCTTCCCTAAACTCTGGGATGCCACCAGAAATTTGGTTGTTGGATACATCTACGAACTCCAAAAAGCTGCTTGCCCTGTCATTTAAGATTCCTGTCGACCCTGAGAGAGATCCGGTGAGCTGATTTGCGTGTACATCTAGGGAAGAAAGGGTGTCGGGCAACTTGATTTCTGAAAGATCAGCCTTGAGTTGGTTGTTGGAGAGGTTGAGGTTCTGCAGGCTTGACATGTTGGTCAACAAGTTTGAAATTCCACCAGTAAAATGATTATGAGAGAGGTCAATGGAGTTGAAAGAATCAGGCTTTGCAAAGCTTGGGAGGGTTCCGCTTAACTGGCAGCCGGCAAGATGAACATCTCGAAGCTGTCTGCTCCTGATCCAATCTGGAACTTTCCCCAAACTGAGCTTGTTGTAAGACAAGTCTATTGACAAGAGAGAAGGAATGCCCGTGGCAAGGGTAGAGGGAAGAGGGTCTGAAAGCCCATTGGCAGATAAATTTAGGTACCAGAGGTTGTGCAACCTTGAAATGGAAATGGGAATGTGGCCGGTAAGGCGATTGGAGCTCAATGAAAGACTGGTAAGGGATTTGAGACCCTCCACCTGGACTGGGATTATGCCGGTCAGCTGGTTATGGTTCAGAGAGAGGTCCAAAAGCTTGGGCAAGCTGAAGAGGGAAATCGGCATCTGACCAGAAAACTGGTTATTGGAGAGGTCAATCAAAGTGAGGTTTGGTAAGTAGCGGCCACCAATGAAATCTGGAATGAGGCCGGACAACATATTGAAGCTGAGATCAAGATACTGCAAAGCATGACAATTTTGAAAAGTGGGAGGGATTGGACCAGTGAGGAAATTGCTTTTTAAATTGATTTGGACGAGATTGGTGAGATGGCCTAGGGTTGGGGGAATCTGACCCCTGAAACGGTTGCCGCTGAGGGAGAGGCTTTGGAGGGAGGACAAATGACCTAAACCTGGAGGAATGTTCCCTCCGAGGGAATTGTCTTCAAGGGCCAATTGGGTGAGGTGGGCGAGATTAGAGAAGCTCTCAGGAATTGGACCTGTGATTTGCTTGAACCCACTGATTACCATTACCTCCAAGAAATTCAAATTGCCCAGAGAAGGGGAGAGAGTGCCCTTCATGTAAAGGCCAGAGTCTCTATCTGCAGCAGCATCACCAGTAGCCGTAGCTGGTCTCTGCAACTGCAACACAGTAACCCTCCCAGCTGGATTGCACTCAACACCTTCCCAACCTCCTCCACAGCAGTCTCTGCCTATCCATGAAGAAAGAATTCCTGTTGTGTCCTTGATGATTCTGCCTTTGAAGCTCACAAGGGAAGCTCTATCTGCTTCTGCGCAAACAGGGGATCCTCCTCCTCCTCCTCCTCCAGTTTCTGTTTGAGCTTCAGACGAGGACACTAGCACTATTGACAACATACAATACAATATTAGTGATAATACTAGCATAATTTGGTTGGAGTTGGAAACCCATCTCAGGACCACGACTGGCATTTTCATTTTGATCCTATGATGAACGATCTGATTATTTAGAAGAAAAAGAAAAAGAAAAAAAAATATGGAAATTTCTAGTGTATTGGGGATCTGATTGACAGGGGGGGGTTGAAATCTAGCTTGCTAGATGGTCCCCAAATTATAATTTAGAATGGAAAAGGTGGGAAAAGCTTGAAAGCAGCAGACACGGGCTTATTCTATTTCTTGAGGCCTTCCCGTAGACAGGAAGGTTTAATGATGAAAAAGGATGGTGGAAATGGAAACAATCTGAATATGGAAGTGTGTTTCAGAATACATAATAATGGTAATAATAAAAATGTGGGATGGATGGATTGAATATGTCTCAAGGGAACTATGTACCTCTTTATTTATACAGGTAAGTAACAGCCAAAAGAGCAAAATAGTTGTATGAGGGAAGGAAATAGAATGTTTGATGAAAGATGAGGGGGAAAATCAATTTAAAGACTTTCACATGTAAAATAAAATTGTGACCGTTTGATGATCACGAGGATCCTAGTTGCACTTTGAACGTTGGAGCGCACTAGATTCAAAATCTGCTGCTTAGTTTTTTTGTTTTTTGAACTTTAAAAGAAACGAAATCAATCAACCCTTTCTTTTGCAGAGCTCGTCGCCCTCCACAAGTTTCATGCTGCTGGTGCGTGCCAACAATCATTTCTTGCGCCAAAGAAGAAGGCTATAATTTCTGCTGGTTTGGCTTGGAGTTAAAAAGCGCCTGACTTCTAAGTTGTGAGGGAATTACTTTCATGTGACTTTGGGTTGCTTGGTTGCTTCTAATTTACTTCATATTGTATTGAGGCCAAAAAAGAAAGAGGTTAATTTCAATTTAGTACCCCGAACTCTTATCTTTAAGACACGTTTGTCATTGCACTCTCAATTTTAACGATTACATACCATAAGCTTTTTAGTTTTGTACTTCATCGTCAAAATTTCCGTTAATTGCTTGTGTGACAAACTTGGGTCCCATCTATTTACTTATTTCACTTCAATTGAAGGGTATTTTGTTTAAAAAAAAAAAAAGGGTTTGGTATTAATGTGTGCAATGTGTTCTTCATAGGCAAAAAGACACGAATTATTCGAAAATACTCTTCAACTGACATTGAAATAAATGGATAGGTGAGACTCATGTCTGCCACACAATCAATTAACGGAAATTTTGATATCCAAGTTAACGCCGGAACCAGATGGCAAAAAATTGAAAAGTTTTGGGTATGTAATTGTTAAAATTGAGAGTGTATGGACAAATGTGCTTTAAAGGTAAGAGTTCATGATACTAAATCGAAATTAACCACAAAAAACACCCCTTTTTAAAAAGGTATATATGAAAGTAATTTTCACCGTTTGTCAACTGGCTGGACAATTTTCTCCTAAGCAAATCAATTGCAACATTTATAACGGTATAATCTGAGTTTTAATAGTATGACA
This sequence comes from Prunus mume, assembly GCF_000346735.1. The sequence continues at coordinate 14,530,168 of NC_024127.1, forward strand.
AAGACAAGTGATGATAAAAGAATGGTTGGATGGATAGAAAAGGGAAGTGTGAAAATCACTTCCCTTGATCTACCTAAGATATGCTGCAACCACCCCCGCCTGATCAGTACCACCATATCTATTTGCTCCCAGGAAGTTCCATTGATTGCTCATGATTATTGACTTTTCCTAATTTGGAAGATAGCTTTAGTGATTATAACCAGTAGAAAGTGCTTTAATCTGTCTTAAATAGATTCTAACTAGCAAAAGTGCTTTAATCTGTCTTAAATTGAATGCTAATGTTATTCCCACCATACATCTTTAATTTTAATTAATTAAGTTTGTTCTTTTTTATTTTTATTTCTCTACTGTGCCATGTTCTAAACTATTTTAATTACTCAGAGATAAGAGATTCAAATCCCGACACAAGAAAATGAACACACTGGATTAATCAACTACCCTAGTTCACATAAGCTAGCCTGTGTACCATGTTCTTCGTTATAGTGATCATTTGCATTTTGCATACAGTAAGTGATTAGAGTAAAAAGAAGGATCCAGGATTTTCTAGTAACGCTTGTTCCGCTATGCCAAATTTCCAATTGACATGCACATGCCTGCAGTGGAGAAGCTTTGACTTATTAAGGGGATGTTTGTCAAACTATCGTCCTTCGGTTTTGACTTATTTGGTCTTTTAATTGTGTTTTTCTCCTAACTTTTCACAAATAGAATTCATATTTTATGTCTTCTCTACTGGAGGGCATGGCTGGAACGGGCAGGTGATAGCTCTTCCATTGTCCTGTCCTATGGGAAGAAAATAAAAGTAAAGTAAAAAAAGCAATAAGCCTAACAAACATTTATAGTTTGATGGTGATTGAAAATGAGGAATTCTAAAATAAAAGTTTCGTATTTATTTCTAATTAATAAAGATGTGTTTCGAAGATTTTTTTTTTTTGAAGAGAAAACGAAATTTTTTTTTTGTTGTTGAGAGAAAACGAAATTTGATTGACGTATTATTACAAATCAAATTATATGTGTAAGAAATATCGTGGACACCAAATTCATCCATGGACCAAATCTGTGTCTCAAATCAAATGATATGTTCTATTTGTCAAAGAACATAAATTCAATGATTTGGGTTTCCTCGTAAATGAGTTATCAAACCTGTATCAGATTAGGTTGCGTTGATTGCGCTTAAAGGGGAATTGGCCCCCATTGCATGTATATGGATCGACAATGTTGACTAGGATGTTGAATCTATGCGGAATTGGAAAACTAGATTTCGGAGTCTTTTTAAGTTGAAGAAGATATTTTAGGCAGACATGGTACCTAATCTTGTGAACCTAAAAAACCTAGAGGGTCCTACCACATGATTCTTGTTTCACGTTTGAAGTTTATATGGTTCAACATGACATGTTAAAAAAGGAAACTTTATTAGCGGGGCCTCGTAACTGAAATGATTAAGAGCAATTACTCTTACACTTGAGGTATGGTGTTCGAATTCTCATTCCTCCAATTACCGCTTGGCTGGCCATATATGTATATGGTAATTTTCTCTTGCAAGGTTAAATTATGTTGCAAACACTGATGCTTATGTATTGGCAAGAGAGAAGAAAAACGTCACTCTTATGTTGCTTGATGAACAACACAAAAACATCACTCTTGTTGATTCAAGGTACCGTACGAGGACTGATTCATGACTCATGAGAGCTTTTATTTATTTGTTTATTTATATATGAAGATGACGGACGGACGGACGGATGGATGGGTGGATGTGTGTATAAAGTGAGTGTCTACTTGACAAGGCCCAAGTTGAGGATGCCCCAGGAAGTTTGTGGCCATGATCTGTCCCTTGCCTTCATGAGCAGCACTCTTGCCCAAGCAATCCATCCTTCCCAAGACATCCTCTTGTCCCAAGCACTCCCCCATTCCAACATCAGAGTCAGCCCTCTCTCTGCCTCTCTCTCTCTGCCTCCTCAAACTTTGCTTTTGTCACATAAACCTGAGCCAACACCACATGTGGCTTCCCAGTAAAAGGGTTTCTCTCAACACACGACCTCAACAGAACCACCGTCGCTTCCTCATCATCAGCTCCTCTACCATCATCAACAATCTCTCTCTTAGACGACGACGACATACCACAAACAGCTTCCCAGTACAAATCCCTTGCAGCCCTTGTGCACTTGTCGAAAACTGGCGGCACCACCAGCTCAATATCTTCATCTCTAGATTTGTCCAACCTGTCTCCAGTTGCAGTAGCACTAGTAATTTTCCTCTCTTGAACAAAAATCGCTTCCTCTCTCACGATCAGAGTGTATATTGCAGCCATTCTTGATATGGAATTCATCCAAAGCCCTGGCTTGCCATCGCCAGGCCACAGAGCTGCACAGTTGTCCTTAAACTCAAGGCGGCCATCTATGTTATCAAACAGCTCGTCCTGGAAACCAAAAAGTTGGTCACTGAAATCTGCCATTGTCATCATAAGAAACACTGCAACTACCCTCCTTGAGACCAAGACATCTTCCCCGGTGTGCTTCACTGTAATCCCATTAGCAGGAACAAGAGTTTGCAGTTTCTTCCTCCAACTCCAAGGCGCTGCTGAGTGATCCTCCTGAATCTGATCCTGATTATTAGAATTGGAATTAGTGGAAGGGGCAGCAAGCGATACCTCAGATTGTTTGAGATGTTCAACGAGCTCCGAGTCTGTGTAGTGGAACAAAAGGTCATCGTGAATTAGAGACTGTCTTGGGACGACACAGGACAAGCGTTCTGCAGCATCCCCAACATGGCTGCGGACCACTTCACGGCCTATTGAGGGATCAAATATGGCGAGGTTGACATAGGAATTGGAATAAGCAGAGTGAAAGAGGCCGCAAAGGCAGACAGAATCTTGGGCTTTCCGTATCTTAAGAATGCGGTATATGTCAACCAACCAGGTGTTCAAGAAAGGTGCCATGCTTGTGCCAGCACTCACCTGCTCCAACTGAGCGCAGCACACCCACAAGTGAAGGCAAATTCTCGTCGATCGCCTCCAGCTCGCCACGGAGGAAGGGGCGGGCCGAGTCTAAGAGCCTTTGCAGGTACTCCTGGCTGCTGCTCTCCGACTCCGAAGAAGATCGAAGCGATGAAGATGGCATTATTGCTGCTGCTGCTCAATTCTATAAATTTGATTGGATAATCTAAATTCTTTCTAATCAGCAATCAAGCCAAGGGAAAAGCTACAATACAACGAGAGAGAGAGAGAGAGAGACGTAAAAAGACTCCGTTCTTGTGAAAGCTCTGTTGTTGGGAAGAGATGAGAGATCAGGTTTTGTTTTTGTTTTGTATCTGTTCTGTTTTGTTTGTTACTTTGCTTGTCGGGATTTACGCCTTAGCTTTTGTTGATGACTCAATGCAGTCTGGAAAAGGTTCCTACTTCATAGATGGTGACACAAACCAGGAAAACATACTTGTAACAAGGTTCACTGTTTTGCTATCCCTGCTACTTCGCGGATGGTGTTGGTGACACGAACCCTAAAAACTTACTTGTAACGGTGATATCACCAGCCATTAATACGACGACACGTAGAACAATTATCTCACGTGCCATTGCATCATTGGCCAGGATAACAAAAAGTGATACCCCAAACACCTTCAACCCTCGTTCAATCCTCACCCAAAATAAATAATAAATAAAAATAAGCCAATTATAAATAAATTTAAACTTTAGAGAGGTGCAAGGATAACTCACCCTCACAACTCTGGATTGTAGAGGATTAAAAGGACTGGCAGGTAAGAGGATTATTTTTTTACTTTTTTTTGGGTCAGAAGGAAAGAGTATTCTAAGCAACCGATACATACACCGAGGGAGGGTTGAACTGGAAATGAAATGTTTGAACTCTGAATATAAAGCCCATTTCACCTTCTGTTCAGTTGAACGTTTAATTTCTTATGGCTTTCTCCTCCAATAAGTATGTATGACTAACTGAACTGATCCAACCTTGCTAGTTTTTGAAAATGGTTGTTTTGCTTGTGTAGTTGGATTGGCACACGCAGAATCACTTCCCTATAGTTGGTCGTTATTTCCTTCTAATAATGTAGCATTCAACTTTTACCCATAAAATAAGTCACATTCAACAGAAAAATGCAAGAGTCTCCAATGCAGGCCTGTAAACGGGTCAGAGATGGAGCGGAGCACTTGAAATTCCACTCAACCCGAGTTTAAATTTTTTTTTACCCAATCCGATTCGAAATCCGATTAGATTCCAACATCACCATACTAGACCAAAAAAAAAAAAAAAAGTGAATCCTATATTATTTGCACCACATCCTCCTACCTGGAGCAGTCTTGTTTATACCATATTTGACCAAGCAACTAGAAGCAACTCTAGGCGAAGTAAAGAGTCCCACATTGGAATATTACAAGAAGTGAAGGCTCTCCCTCACCTATAAAAGGAGACCACTCTCCCTTAGAAAAGGATCTTTTGGGTTGGGATTGATCTTTAGTCATGACCTTCCCCTTTCTTACATTTAAATTTGGGTCCAACCCCATGTACAAATGTAAATACACAATATTACAATAATGAGAATATACTTCTCCGTGGATGTAACCCATTCATGAAGGGTGAACCACGTATATCTTGTCTTCTGTATGCTTATCGCTTGCTCAAATTCTCACACACTTGGTGAAGGTCCTCACCTTCACCCATGATCCATCACACCTCATCACTAAGTTGCGCGGGAAAATTACAGAACCATTTTTCTGCGTCAACAAGTCTAATTAATTCAACCCAGATCCTTGGGCAGGAACCATATCCAGAGCCTTCATAATGAAGGTATATATGAAGGCATCTTCTTGAAGCTTCTCAAATCTGCACCAAACAAACAAGAAAGGGGAAGAAACACAAATTAGTTCCTTACCGAGAATGCATGGAAATACTTCAGACTTCAACGATCTTTAAGGCCATAGAGTTCTCGCTGTTTTTAATTATAAGCAATTGTTCCTCTCACCTTTGTGAAATTGTGACTTGCATTTACGTCCAAAATGAACGGATAATAAAATTTTATTTAAAATGAATAATCCACTCTGTTTCAGAAATTATAGCCAAAAGAATTTTACCTTCCCGACTTTGAAGTATGGCCAGCACCAAATTCACATTTAAACATAATGATGTTTTTATCAGTCTTCATATCCCTTAGTTTTGCCACAAATTTAGCAGGTTCTGAATACATCACACGTGGATCTGTTGCAATAAACCAGTGTCTCAAATGGAATGCCAGGAGAAAAAAAGCATTATCAGATATGAAATTAAAATTTCCCTCTTTCCATTACACAGCTGAGTCTCATCCATGGGATCAGCCACCAACATCCAATAAGCCCTACCCATGAAGTCCTCTAAACATAATGATTTGACTTAAACATTCAAATGTGTTTAACAGTGCTCAGTTTCTGTTGGAGAATAAAAGTATTTCCAACTAGGATTCTACGTGAGTATTTGTTTAGCAGTGTAAAGTAACTTCCTCGTGTAAGTGATTTGATTTGATTTACTTTCTTTCTGTGATTAGGCTTAGACTTTATTTAAAACCTTCTACGGTTAAAGTTAAGATCAAAGTATTACATTCTCACCCTACTTTTTCAACATGGTACAATACGACTTAATATTTTTAAACAGGGTTCCTTTTTTCCAGACCGCAAGCCTTCCGATAGATTTTAATTATATACATAAAGAAATTATCTGAGAATTTCCTATTTCAAGATAATAACGAACTATATTGTGGGCGCACCCTGCAATCTTTCATGGCAATGCTAACTATTTCAAGATAATGAAGAAATTGAAATTGCAGAAGCAAAAGTGTTATGATCTTGTGCCTACCATTTAGACCAGCAGTAACAAGAATGTTTGGATAATTTTGCGCCTTAACCTGCATTAAATAATGCCAAACTTAGATCATTAAGGTAAAAAATATTTTAGGAATGTATTACAATTCATGACTTAGTGCTTGGCAATTTTATCAGGGACAGAAGAATAGAGAAAGGTCTTTAATTTTGGCTATTTGTCTGTTGTCTGTAAATGATCACTTTGACGATACCAAATTATGGTTATTCTAGCTTACTTGTTATAACGATACTGATTAAAGCAGTACAGAACAGGTTTTTTTCTCACATTATCAACAGGGGAATACGACTTCATGTAAAAGTAGAACTCCTCTTTACGTGGATCACCCCATTCCTGCAGAAACAAAATTATATCAGTGAATAGTATCTAAACATACATTTTGAAAAGAAATAGTAGCAAGCTTACTGCAGTCACCAAGAGTCACCTTAGATCATAAAGATGGGGCAAATGGATATAATTAGGTAGATCTGGAAAACCAAAGAATATTTAAACCTAAGAAGCATGGATACGCCAATTTAGTGGCGTATCCCGTATCGGATACTCGTTTGGATACGATACGCTTCGGATACGGTCCGATACGCATTGGATACGTATCGCAGTCAACGGATACGTTAGTTGACTAATGGATTCGAGTATCCGACATTCCAGACACGAGTATCTGACTTTTTAGATACGAACCTCCGGGCGAAGTTTGCCGTTGAAGGGCTGTTGAGGAGCCCCTGGGTGCTGCGTGTGAAGAGGGAGGGAGGGAGGGAGGGAGAGAGAAGAAGAAGAAGATGTCAGACTGGAAGGGGAGAGAGAGGGAGAGAGACAGAGAGACAGAGAGGGAGAGAAGAAGAAGATGTCAGACTGATCTCAAGTGACGACGCCGTTTGCCAAAATATATTTATAATTTATAAATATAATTTATTTAAAATATATTTTAGGTTATATATATTTATTAATATATGTTAATATATATTTTTAATAACCGTATCCATGACATATCGTATCCTAGTTTTTGGAAATTTATCGTATTCCCGTGTCATGTCGTATCGTATCGCCGTATCCGTATCCGTTTCCGTGCTTCTTAGATTTAAACAAAGTTCAAGCGAAGAACTCCAAAAATTTTGTAGCGCAAAAAAAAGAAAAGAACAAGGAAAAATCGTGATGTCAAGTACGGGTTGACCCATACAAGGATACAAGTTGCGTTTGATGACAGTATCAATTAACTAGTGTTGCATTTATGTGATGTTTAAAATGATGTGATCATTATATTATTATCCACCCCAGTTAATCATTAAATCCCTAAGGAGATTAAGTTAACAATGCCCAAGTGATGGTCCATAAAACTAGATGTTCATCACATGCAAGCTATGGCATCCAAGAAAATTCACCAATTATAGACATAGCAAGAGTATTTCTGCATTCATAACAAACAATTTTACTAGGGAATTTCTTCTTCATTTCTTTCACCTTGTTAATGCTTCAATGTAAGAATCTCATGAGGAAAAGAAAAATACCTCCCACTCTGAAGTCGTGAGAGGGATAGTTGGATCAAGCATTGTCGTCAGAACATCAACAAAGGGCACTCCAGCAACAGCAGCCTTGAACAAATCAGGCCTCATATTAAGAACAGCACCAACAAGCAATCCACCTGCACTCCTTCCATCAATGCATAATCTTGCTTTTGAACAGTACTTCTTTTCCATCAAATACTCAGCACAAGCAATAAAATCGGTAAAAGTATTTTTCTTCTTTAGTAACTTTCCATTCTCATACCACTGCCTCCCCATTTCACCACCCCCACGAATGTGAGCTATAGCATAAATAAAACCATGATCCAGCAAAGACAGCCTTGAAGCTTTAAAACTGGGATCTATGCAGACCTGTTGACAAGATAAGGCTCTGAGTCATTGAGAGAGAAATGAATACAAGTGAAGAAAAAAAAAATCCCAATGGCTTGATATTGCCTCCTGCAGCATTTTACATGTGCTAGACTAAAGTCTATCTGGACAAAAGTCCGCAAGTTGTTACACCAGAGTGATTAGAGCAAAGCCAGAAGAGTAACCCGACATTAAGAAGTTCAAGGTTCTGAAAAGCATAATATGTGGCTTTACTTAGGATCTTTATTTTGTTTTTGTAGGAAACAATAATCTTACTGCAAAAATAAGTTATAAAACAGGGTAGACAAGAAATCCATCAGAAACACAGAAACAAAAACCTTAAAAAGCACCTTCTCCCAAGATGTTGGCTTTAAGTAGGATCTTAACGCTCTTTCTCACCGAGAAGTTACGATTCTAAAGATTTTCACAAACCTGTAGAAGAAAGACGCCAAAAGGACCACTGACAAACTTCAACGTATATGCACAGGAATTACTGAACTGTGATCAGAATTAGGCATCATAGGCCAGGGACAAAATTTTACATGCTAATTACTAATCCAAACGGATGCTATAAGGCTATAACAAGAAAACTTGTAAGCTTCTTAAGAAGACATCTGATGTTCATGCATTAAAAAAGGCAGACAAAAAGAAATGGGAATCAGGACTCATCTCTCGACTCCTGATTCTCCCGAGGTGTATGGCTTTAATGTTGCTGAAAAGGAAGACTAGAGCAGTTACATATAAAATTCAGAAACTTATCTTGGTGCTAATCTCTAGTACTATAACGCAGGGAATGACTGCAATCACAAAGATGGCTCTTGTTACATATCTTTAAGGGCTTCAGATTTCAGGGCTGTACTTTGATTAATTGACCAATTAGAAGTTCTCAAGGGGTATTTTGAAACATCTCGCAAATTTTCTACAAGACATGCTTCTCAATGTAATCACATTTGGAATATAATGATTGCAGTAAAAACAAAAAAAATATAAATGTATCACTCGTGCCTAGTTTAATCTATGAATCTTTTGTTACCTCATAGGAGCCATAGCCATAGAGTAGCAATGGATCCGATCCATCAAGTTTTATGAGATCCTTCCTGTAAACAATTGATATTGGTATCTGAGTACCATCTGGAGCACTAGCCCATTTCCTTTCAGTAACATAATTTGATGCTTCAAAACCTCCCAAAACCTGAGAAACAAAATTGACAACAATACTTCTGAATTACAATATTGAAATTTGTGTCTAATTTGACAGTAAGAAAAAGGCAACACTTGACCAGGCATCAAATAACTCAGGAAGATGCCATACAACCCAACTTTTTTGCCAACTCTCTCATGTACGAGGTTAGGTGATATCATGGATCTGATTCCATGACTACTGTATATGAAATGGGAATGAAAATGTGTAAAAGTTCCACTTTAAATATTTAACTTTGAAAACCAAAATAGTCCTTCTACACAGTAAACAAACTTCCTGCGGTTGGAACTTCATTGCTATTTCCCCCACAAAATCTCACATCATCGTACTAATAAGAAACCCAATTGCATCCCCTGCTTTTTTCAGAAAAAAACTATGTTGTGTAAAGTTTATACAATTTTGAACAATGACCGTACTGAACCAACTTATGTTCTTTCTTTTAGCTTCCTTATACAAACTACAATTTCTTGGTTGGTATATATTCATAACAGTATATGGAGTATTCGAAAATGAAAGAGAACAAAAATATAAGAACGAGATAATATGAGTGAATATTATGATCATGTCATGCAAAACCAGCATTCTCCCTAGACCTACAATAAACTTCGCATTAGTAAACAGATACGACCACTAAAGAAGGTAACATTTTCACACAACACACACACACATACACTCATGCACACGCAAAAACACATTTACACACACATACACACACAAAGGAACCCTGCGGCCAGGTATATATATTAAAGGTAATAAACGAAATCTTAATTTCCAATAACAAGCTTTGAAATGCCAATAAAAACGACTTACTGTTTCGATCTTCTTCAAAACAGAAATGCCCGTCTTCATATCATAATCATATACAGATGGAGGCGTTTTCATCGAGCTATAAGAAAATCTTAAAATTCTGGAAGAAAATTCTGATTCTGATCGACCCACAGAGTATGTGGGATCCAAAAAATTAACAGCTTGACCACTGTGAAGGCTTTTAAGCGGTTGTCCAACATCTGGAAGATGATAGATAGTGACTTTTGGTAGACCCTCTTCACGCTCATATACAACAAGGTGATCACTAAAAAGTTGTATATCCTGAATTTTTACACTGAAGAAAATTCTTATTAGTATGCTTAAAATAAGAAAGAAAATGTGCCTGCTAAAAATAGTGAAGGTCAAAAAATTGCCAAAGATTTTTCACGCCCTGAGAAAAATTCTAGAATGAATATGCAAATGCATAAGCAGCAATTGGACAATATGGCATGGAGGACGGAACAACACATCTAACTCCATCCATTGTTATATATCTCTTATTTACAGTTAAAAGAGCACATCAAAGGAAAATAGCTAGAGAAAGGCTCCAGAAAAAAGTTCAGTTTCATTTCTAGAAAATATACTGCAAATCACATTTAGATATGAAATGTTTTCAATCATGCATATCACATTCAATTTACACTTAAGCTGATAATGCCACAACTAGGACATAAGACATAATTTTCATAGTTCTTAAAATTTTTAAAAATGACAAGTCAATTCATGAACATTTTAAGGTCATGAATGAGGATGCGACTACCAAATTTGATGATTACCTTTCCCTGTGTGGAAGAAGAACAGTAGTTTCAGATGTATTTTCCAGTGGACAAGCAATTACTTCAGAATTAAAACATTTGTCACTTCTCCTCATTATAAAAAAATGATTTCCTCGATGACTAACAAATGTATCAATGCCATTTACACGAGGTGTCAGAACCACAAGCCCATCTTCAAGCTTTGCAATATCAAGGTAAAAGTTGAATCTTGTAATTTTACTTTCAGATCCAACAAATAAGAATTTTTTGCTCTCAGAAGCTTGAAGGTCAAGAGAAAACATATCATCCTTTTCATGATAGAGGCACGAGTCACTTGACTGTTCTGTTCCCAACTTATGTAACCATGCCTATTAAAAAGAAAACACGCTATAAGCTAAACAAAAAGGATTAAGCAGCACTTCACTCATAAAAGTAAACGATCGAACAGAATGCATGTAAAAGTTATCTTCTGTGTGAGTGAGCCAGACAGGGGTAAGGCATGACCTCCTGGCTCACTGCAACAAGACAAACCAGCAAGAAAACAGAAAGGACTTGTACAGAAATATAGGAGTATGCATCCTAATGAGGCATTGTCACCAGTTCTCATGAAAAATTATGTAATCATTTGTATTCTCACGTAAAAGCATGGGACTGTGGTCATTGAGCACACTATCTAAAATAAACACAGGAGAGCCTCATACATAGGATGTAAACAAATGGGGGGAAGCGCGGTAACAGAACCACTGGTAAGTTGCTAAATTCTAAAATTTACCTGAACATGAAGATCTTCAACACTAATAAGATAGCTAAATATCTTATAATGCTCTCTAGTCCTTGAATAATGACAACTCAAAAATTAATGGCACAAAGAATTGAACATGCAGGCGAAGTGGGTGTGTGAAACATGCCGTGACATGAGAAGCAGAGGGCTTGAAGCAGTAGAATCAAACCTTGTCAGGCCGGAGAGTTGCATCCATTGTAATATAAACTAAAGCCTCATCACCAGCCCATGCAAGATAGGATGTTGCATCAACTAGAGGCAGTCCCACAGGAGCACCTGTCTCAGCATCAATGACATGAATTGTATAAATTTCATTTCCTTTGGTGTCTTCTGTATATGCCACCAATTTATTATTTGGACTAACCTGAAGAAGCAATTACAACAAAGTGGAGAACTTTGTATCATCAAACAAGAAACCACTGCAATATCTGTTATAATCATATACACCATTGTTGTGGTTACCTTAAAAGCACCAATGCTATAATAGTCATGATGTTGAGCCTTAATATTCTCATCCAAGATTACATGCTCGGAAGGAGCATCAGGTCCGGTGGGCATTGTATCGTATACAGAGAGTGGGGCCTCAGCCTCAAAGTTGGGTATTAAGCGGCGACAATGCTGAACATATTCCTTACCCTTCAAAGTCCTTTGATAGTAATAGTAGGGGCCTTGTCGTTCAGGTGCAGATATATCATCCTCCTTGATCCTCCCCCTAATCGCAGCGTACAGTTCATCTTCAAATTTCTTAGTTCCTAATGTAAATAAATAAATTAAAAATAAAATTACATTGCTTTGCTACTAAAGTTAGAAACGAGCAAACAAAATCAAAAATCAAAATAATTGCATTTTATTTATAAGAACATGTGTGTGTTGGTTAAGTTTTGCAAGTAATAGATTAAAGGCTGTTGAGTGAAGATCAAATCAAAGTCGAAATACAGACAATTAATAGTTGAATACAAGTAACAAAGACAAATGAGACGGGAAACGAAGGGATAAGATGGAAAGAACAGATAGGTGGATACCTACCGGACATGAGGAATTGGGTGTAAGCGTTCTCTTGTTGAAGGTAAGAGAGGACGTCGGGGTTGGAGCGAGAGTCGTCTCGAAGCCAATAGTAGTTGTCCACTCTCACGTCTCCGAACATCTCCATCTTATGCTCCACCTTCTTCGCCATCGGAGGGGGAAGGGGAGGCTCACTCTGGCTCATCCTCACTGATGCTGCTGCTGCTTCTGATGATGACGACGACGCTAGGACGGTGATGGATGCAGAGGCACCAATTGACGACAATAAAACTGCTGGAAGGTACACAAGCTTGTGAACCAGGTTAAGAAAGCTCACACCCCTGCTGGCCCTGTGGCTCGGGATTCTCATCACCATTCTCATCTTTGCTATATATAATAATTAATAATAGGCTAGTAATTATTTTTTTGTTTTAGTAAACTAACTTAATTGCTTATTTTTATAATCCATTTATTGCAATGCAACCCAAGATTTCACAAACTCTCATCAATTCTCAAAAATGGCATCTGTACTGTACAAATTATGAATGATACATTGGGATTGGGTGGGTGCAATGCACGCCCTTTTGATTTGCCTTATCTTGTGTTTACATGATATGAGGATGAGTTCAGAATTTATTTGTGGTGAAAGAGACTTCAACATTTGGATTTTGGGAGGGAGGGGCCAACTCTCAACTCAACTTGGTATTGTCGTTTTGCCCCGTCCGATAACATCCATTTTAACATGTATTTATCAAATAGATTCCTTTTTAACATGTATTTATCTAAAGTAAAATCTATTCGCAGTGTTTCTCTAAAAACATTTTCACCAGTTAGCCCCTTGTCATGGCAAGATGAGCCCTAGGACAGCTACTATTCATGTGAATAGTGGCTGACCTAGCCTCCCCGGTAAAGTGTGTTTCCAGCAGTTTAGGTTTGCCATGGCAAATACTATTCTTTTTTTGTTTTTTTTCACAACTTTGTTTACTTAAACAATTAATTTGGATAATATTTTCGAATAAGATTTTTCGGTTCCTACGTGTCAATGCTATTCATATCGGATAAGATTTTCGGTTTCAAATTTCAGATACATTTTAAAATTCAAATTTAAGATAAATTTAAAATATCAAATTTCAGATACATTTCAAAATTCAAATTCCAGATAAATTTCAAAATTCAAATTTCATGTGAATTTCAAATTTTAGATAAGATTTTCACCCTCTAAAATTGCGCCACATGTCATCTCTATCTGCCTAAATTTTTCTATAAAACTAGAGGCTCAGCTCATACCTCCTACACCATATCTTCTCTACATCTTCATTTCTCATATTTTAGATTTCATTTATCATATTTTAGATTTCATTCTCCATTCTCAATGTCAGACATGAAAGAGGTTTTGGAGAGGCAAGAGCGAGAAATGTGAGCAAGAATGCGTAGAAGAGCTGCAAGCAAAAGGGCGCAGAGAGAACTAGATAAGCAACTTGGTGTGGCCGTTGCTTTGATGGAGGAAGAAAACCAGAGCCGTCGTGGTTCACGAGAAGGCCGGGCATCGAATGTGGATAGACATAGACATTCTCGGGGTAAGAATCTTCTGGAAGATTATTTTATCCCACAATCTCTGTACTCTGATGTTCATTTTTTGCAAGATATAGAATGCAACCCCATTTATTCAATAAAGTCATGCATGATATTTGCAATTATAATGACTACTTTGTTCAAAAGAAAAATTGTGCTGGAAATTTGGGGCTTCTTCCCGAGCAAAAGTTCACAGCTGTGATACTAATGTTGGCGTATGGGTCATCTGCTGATCAAGTGGATGAGATTGTCAGGATGGGGAAGTCCACTATTTTGGAGAGCTTGGTGTGATTTTGTGATGCAGTGGAAACTCTGTACACTAGGGACTACCTGCGCAGACCTACGCCCAGGGACCTGCAACGGCTTCTACAAAAAGCTGAGTCTCGTGGATTTCCTGGGATGATTGGTAGCATTGACTGCATGCACTGGCAATGAAAAAATTGTCCAACTGCTTGGCAATGGGATTATGGCAATCAAAAAGGGCAGAAAAGCATAATCCTCGAAGCAGTTGCTAGTTTTGATACATGGGTTTGGCACGCCTTCTTTGGAGTTGCCGGCTCTCAAAACGATTTGAACGTCATGGGTCAATCCCCGGTATTCAATGATGTTCTGAGAGGTGAAGGCCCAACTATCACATATCAAATTAATAATTCCGTCTACTAGAACGAGTATTATCTAGCTGATGGTATCTACCCGAGGTGGACAACATTTGTGAAATCAATTCCACATCCTCGATCCCATAAGGAAATTTTTTTTTGCTGCCTATCAAGAGAGGTATAGAAAAGATGTGGAGAGGTGCTTTGGTATCCTTCAAGCCCGGTGGGCAATTATCAGGGGCGCGGCACGTCTATTCGATGAGGAGGTGTTTAGGAGTATAATGATGACTTGTATCATCCTCCACAACATGATTGTGGAAGATGAGTATGATTATGATGCTAATGAAGTGTATGAACCAGATCCCATGAACACGGCCTTAACACGAATTTATGAAAAACCTATAGGGCCAAATGGAGAACCAGTGCAGCATGATCCGTTGGTTAAAGACGGTAGTTTCATGCATCGTATGATTGAGCGCTACACGGAGATGCAATCGTTGTATATTCATGAACACCGTCAAGTTTACTTGATGGAGCATTTGTGGGCGGTGAAAGGCAATGAAGGACAATGAACTGAAGTGAATATGTTTTTTTAATGTATTATGTTTATGTTGTATTTTTAGTTATGCTTTGTTGTTTTTTTATGCTTTAGTTGTGGTTTGTTTATTTTTTATGCTTTGGTTGTGGTTTG
>NC_024127.1:14562200-14584087 GCF_000346735.1 Prunus mume
TGAGCCGGACCGGGTGCATCTTGGAATTCGAGTCTTCGTAGAGACTCTTGGTACCTTTTCCTTTCGGTTGACGATATTTCGGTTGTATTTTGAATTCTGTAGATATGCTCTGTATCGCCCACTGAGGGTTTAAATTTTGTAAGGCCTGGAGGCCTTGTTTGTAAATTATTCCTGTAAAGCATGCTGCCAGTTGGTTGTTTTTAACTGTAAATTTTGAGCAGGTTGAATTGGGAAATGTTCAATTTACAGGGGAGACTCTGCCAAATTTTTGGTCGAAAGTCTCAGTCTTTCGTAAATGGGCCCGGCATCGAGATGATGTCGGTAATTAGGCGGGGTCCGTCCCAGGTTCCGAGGAATTTCTGGACGGGTCCTGTCAGCTAAGTTGGGCTCAAAAGTGCCGAACCATTTTTGAGCGTCAACAGTGATCATTTGCATTTTGCATACAATAAGTGATTGAGTAAAAGAAGGATCTAGGGTTTTCTAGTAACGCTTGTCCGCTATGGCAAATTTCCAATTGACATGCACATGCCGGCAGTGGAGAAGCTTTGACTTATTAAGGGGATGTTTGTCAAACTATCGTCCTTCAGTTTTGACTTATTTGGTCTTTTAACTTGTGTTTCTCTCCTAACTTTTCCCAAATAGAATTCAAATTTTATGTCTTCTCTACTGGAGGGCATGGCTAGAACGGGCAGGTGCAGGTGATAGCTCTTCCATTGTCCTGTCCTATAGGAAGAAAAAACAAAAAAAAACAATAAGCCTAACAAACATTTATAGTTTGATGGTGATTGAAAATGAGGAATTCTAAAATAAAATTTTCGTATTTATTTCTAATTAATAAATACGTGTTTCGAAGAGTTTTTTTTTTTTTTTTTGAGAGAGAACGAAATTTGATTGACGCATTATTACAAATCAAATTATAAGTGTAAGTAATATCGTGGACACCAAATTCATCCATGGACCAAATCTGTGTCTCAAATCAAATGATATGTTTTATTTGTCAAAGAACATAAATTCAATGATTTGGGTTTCCTCGTAAATGAGTTATCAAACCTGAATCAGATTAGGTTGCGTTGATTGCGCTTAAAGGGAAATTGGCCCCCAATGCATGTATATGGATCGACAATGTTGACTAGGATGTTGAATCTATGCGGAATTGGAAAACTAGATTTCGGAGTCTTTTTAAGTTGAAGAAGATATTTTAGGCAAGCATAGTACCTAATCTTGTAAACCTTAAAAACCTAGAGGGTCCTACCACATGATTCTTGTTTCATGTTCGAAGTTTATATGGTTCAACATGACATGGTAAAAAAGGAAACTTTATTAGCGGGGCCTCGTAACTGAAATGATTAAGAGCAATTACCCTTACACTTGAGGTATTGTGTTCGAATTCCCACTCCTCCAATTACTGCTTGGCTGGCCGTATATGTATATGGTAATTTTCTCTTGCAAGGTTAAATTATGTTGCAAACACTGATGCTTATGTATTGGCAAGAGAGAAGAAAAACATCACTTTTATGTTGCTTGATGAACAACACAAAAACATCACTCTTTTCTTCATTAATATGACAGTAAACATTTTTTGAAAACATCCAGAAAACATCCACATATGTCCTGTCCTGGAAAACATTCATTCCTACACACACACATACACAACTGATACACAGCATACCTGGAGCTGGAGCTGGAGCTCGAGGAGGTGCATGCCCTTTGTTGATTCAAGGTACCGTACGAGGACTGATTCATGACTCATGAGAGCTTTTATTTATTTGTTTATTTATATATGAAGATGACGGACGGACGGACGGATGGATGGATGGGTGGATGTGTGTATAGAGTGAGTGAGTGTCTACTTGACAAGGCCCAAGTTGAGGATGCCCCAGGAAGTTTGTGGCCATGATCTGTCTCTTGCCTTCATGAGCAGCACTCTTGCCCAAGCAATCCATCCTTCCCAAGACATCCTCTTGTCCCAAGCACTCCCCCATTCCAACATCAGAGTCAGCCCTCTCTCTGCCTCTCTCTCTGCCTCCTCAAACTTTGCTTTTGTCAAATAAACCTGAGCCAACACCACGTGTGGCTCCCCAATAAAAGGGTTTCTCTCAACACACGACCTC
Source organism: Prunus mume (assembly GCF_000346735.1). The sequence goes on from NC_024127.1 coordinate 14,564,312, forward strand.
AACAGAACCACCGTCGCTTCCTCATCATCAGCTCCTCTACCATCATCAACAATCTCTCTCTTAGACGACGACGACATACCACAAACAGCTTCCCAGTACAAATCCCTTGCAGCTAATTGCTCCTTGGCATCCAGAACCCTTGTGCACTTGTCGAAAACTGGTGGCACCACCAGCTCAATATCTTCATCTCTAGATTTGTCCAACTTGTCTCCAGTTGCAGTAGCACTAGTAATTTTCCTCTCTTGAACAAAAATCGCTTCCTCTCTCACGATCAGAGTGTATATTGCAGCCATTCTTGACATGGAATTCATCCAAAGCCCTGGCTTGCCATCGCCAGGCCACAGAGCTGCGTAGTTGTTGCCCTTAAACTCAAGGCGGCCATCTATGTTATCAAACAGCTCGTCCTGGAAACCAAAAAGTTGGTCACTGAAATCTGCTATTGTCATCATAAGAAACACTGCAACTACCCTCCTTGAGACCAAGACATCTTCCCCGGTCTTTATGTGCTTCACTGTAATCCCATTAGCAGGAACAAGAGTTTGCACTTTCTTCCTCCAACTCCAAGGCGCTGCTGAGTGATCCTCCTGAATCTGATCCTGATTATTAGAATTAGAATTAGTGGCAGGGGCAGCAAGCGATACCTCAGATTGTTTGAGATGTTCAACGAGCTCCGAGTCTGTGTAGTGGAACAAAAGGTCATCGTGAATTAGAGACTGTCTTGGGACGATACAGAACAAGTGAATCAAGCGTTCTGCAGCATCCCCAACATGGCTGCGGACCACTTCACGGCCTGTTGAGGGATCAAATATGGCGAGGTTGACATAGGAATTGGAATAAGCAGAGTGAAAGAGGCCGCAAAGGCAGACAGAATCTTGGGCTTTCCATATCTTGAGAATGCGGTATATGTCAACCAGGTGTTCAAGAAAGGTGCCATGCTTGTGCCAGCACTCACCTGCTCCAACTGAGCGCAGCACACCCACAAGTGAAGGCAAATTCTCGTCGATCGCCTCCAGCTCGCCACGGAGGAAGGGGCGGGCCGAGTCTAAGAGCCTTTGCAGGTACTCCCGGCTGCTGCTCTCCGACTCCGAAGAAGATCGAAGCGATGAAGATGGCATTATTGCTGCTGCTCCTCAATTCTATAAATTTGATTGGATAATCTAAATTCTTTCTAATCAGCAATCAAGCCAAGGGAAAAGCTACAATACAGCAAGAGAGAGAGACGTAAAAAGATTCGGTTCTTGTGAAAGCTCTGTTGTTGGGAAGAGATAAGAGATAAGGTTTTGTTTTGTTTTATGGTAGTTCTGTTCTGTTTTGTTACTTTGCTTGTCGGGATTTACGCCTTAGCTTTTGTAGATGACTATGTAGTTTGGGAAAGGGGATAATGTTGTTTTGCTATTCGTGCTACTTCACATATGGTGTTGGTGACATAAATTACAAACACTTACTTGTAATTGGGATATCACTGTTTTACTGTCATCTGCTAATAATATGACGACGCGTGAAATAATTATCTCACATGCCATTGCGTCATTGACCGAAATAGCAAGAAGTGATATTCCAAACACCTTCAACCCTCATTCAATCCTCACTCAAAATAAATAAAAAATATTAAAAAAGCCAATTATATATAAATTTAAACTTTAGAGAGGTTGCAAGGATAACTCACCCTCACAACTCGGGTTTGTTGAGGATTAAGGGGACTGGTAGGTAAGAGGATTATTTTTTTCATTTTTTTGGGTCAGAAAGAGAAGATTATTCCATGCAACCGAAACATACACCGAGGGAGGGTTGAACTGGAAATGAAATGTTTGCACTTAGAATATAAAGCCCATTTCACCTTCTTCTGTTCAGTTGAACGTTTAATTTCTTATAGCTCTCTCTCCTCCTATAAGTATGTATGATTAACTGAACTGATCCAACCTTGCTAGTTTTTGAAAATGGTTGCTTTGCTTGTGTATTGGCACACGCAGAAACATTTCCCTATAGTTGGTCGTTATTTCCGTCTAATAATGTCACATTCAACTTTTACCTATAAAAAAAAGTCACATTCAACAGAAAAATGCAAAGAGTCTCCAATGTAGGCCTGTAAACAGGTCGGAGATGGAGCGGAGCACTTGAAATTCCACTCAACCCGAGTATAAATTTTTTTTTTTACCCGATCTGATTCGAAATCCAATTAGATTCCAACGTCACCATACCGGACCCAAAAAAGAAAAAAGAAAAGTGTTTTTGTGACGTGAATCCTATATTATTTGCACCACATCCTCCTAGGAGCAGTCTGATTAATTCAGCCCAGATCCTTGGGCAGGAACCACATCCAGAGCCTTCATAATGAAGGTATATATGAAGGCATCTTCTTGAAGCTTCTCAAATCTGCACCAAACAAACAAGAATGAGGAAGAAACACAAATTAGTTCCTTACAGAGAATGCATGGAAATACGTCAGACTTCAACGATCTTTAGGGCCATAGAGTTCTAGCTGTTTTTAATTATAAAATTGTGCACTTGCATTTACGTCTCAAGTATTTACTTTGTAAAATTGTGACTTGCATTTACGTCTAAAATGAACGGATAATAAAATTTTATTTAAAATGAATAATCCACTCTGTTTCAGAAATAACAGCCAAAAGAAATTTACCTCCCCGACTTTGAAGAATGGCCAGCACCAAATTCACATTTAAACATAATGATGTTTTTATCAGTCTTCATATCCCTTAGTTTTGCAACAAATTTAGCAGGTTCTGAATACATCACACGTGGATCTGTTGCAATAAACCAGTGTCTCAAATGGAATGCCAGGAGAAAAAAAGCATTATCAGATATGAAATTGTAATTCTCCTCTTTCCATTACACAGCTGAGTCTCATCCATGGGATCAGCCACCAACATCCAATAAGCCCTACCCATGAAGTCCTCTAAACATAATGATTTGACTTAAACATACAAATGTGTTGAACAGTGCTCAGTTGCTGTTGGAGAATAAAAGTATTTCTAACTAGGATTCTACGCGAGTATTTGTTTAGCAGTGTAAAGTAACTTCCTCCTGTAAGTGATTTCATTTTATTTACTTTCTTTCTGTGATTAGGCTTAGACTCTATTTAAAACCTTCTACGGTTAAAGTTAAGATCAAAGTATTACATTCTCACCCTACTTTTTCAACATGGTACAATATGACTTAATCTTTTTAAACAGGGTTCCTTTTTTCCAGACCGCAAGACTTCCGATAGATTTTAATTATATACATAATGCAATTATCTGACAATTTCCTATTTCAAGATAATAACGAACTATATTGTGGGAGCACCCTGCAATCTTTCATGGCAATGCCAACTATTTCAAGATAATGAAGAAATTGAAATTGCAGAAGCAAAAGTGTTATGATATTGTGCCTACCATTTAGACCAGCAGTAACAAGAATGGTTGGATAATCTTGAGCCTTAACCTGCATAAAATAATGCCAAACTTAGATCATTAAGGTAAAAAATATTTTAGGAATGTATTACAATTCATGACTTAGTGCTTGGCAATTTTATCTGGGACAGAAGATCAGAGAAAAATCTTTAATTTTTCCTATTTGTCTGTTGTCTGTAAATGATCACTTTGATCACTTTGGTTATTCTAGCTTACTTGTTATAACGATATTAACTAAAGCAGTACAGAACAGGTTAAATTGTCCTCACATTATCAACAGGGGAATACGACTTCATGTAAAAGTAGAACTCCTCTTTACGTGGATCACCCCATTCCTGCAGAAACAAAATTATATCAGTGAATAGTACCTAAACATACATTTTGAAAAGAAATAGCGGCAAGCTGACTGCAGTCACCAAGAGTCACCTAAGATCATAAAGATGGGGCAAATGGATATAATTAGTTGACAATGCCCAAGTGATGGTCCAAAAAACTAGATGTTCATCACATGCAAGCTACGGCATCCAAGAAAATTCACCAATCATACACATAGCAAGAGTATTTCTGCATTCATCACAAACAATTTTACTAGGGAATTTCTTCTTCATTTCTTTCATCTTGTTAATGCTTCAACATAAGAATCTCGTGAGGAAAAGAAAAATACCTCCCACTCTGAAGTTGTGAGAGGGATAGTTGGATCAAGCATTGTCGTCAGAACATCAACAAAGGGAACTACAGCAACAGCAGCCTTGAACAAATCAGGCCTCATATTAAGAACAGCACCAATAAGCAATCCACCTGCACTCCCTCCATCAATGCATAATCTTGCTTTTGAACAGTACTTCTTTTCTATCAAATACTCAGCACAAGCAATAAAATCGGTAAAAGTATTTTTCTTCTTTAGTAACTTTCCATTCTCATACCACTGCCTCCCCATTTCACCACCCCCACGAATGTGAGCTGTAGCATAAATAAAACCATGATCCAGCAAAGACAGCCTTGAAGCTTTAAAACTGGGATCCATGCAGGCCTGTTGACAAGATAAGGCTCTGAGTCATTGAGAGAGAAATGAATACAAGTGAAGAATTAAAAAATCCCAATGGCTTGATATTGCCTCCTGCAGCATTTTACATGAGCTAGACTAAAGTCTATCTTGACAAAAGTCAGCAAGTTGTTACACCAGAGTGATTAGAGCAAAGCCAGAAGAGTAACCCGACATTAAGAAGTTCAAGGTTCTGAAAAGCATAATATGTGGCTTTATTTAGGATCTTCATTTTGTTTTTGTAGGAAACAATAATCTTACTGAAAAAATAAGTTATAAAACAGGGTAGACAAGAAATCCATCAGAAACGCAGAAACAAAAACCTTAAAAAGCACCTTCTCCCAAGATGTTGGCTTTAAGTAGGACTTTAACGCTTTTTCTCACCAAGAAATTAGGATTCTAAAGACTTTCACAAACCTGTAGAAGAAAGACGCCAAAAGGACCACTGATAAACTTCAACGTATTTGCACAAGAATTACTGAGCTGTGATCAGAATTAGGCATCCTAGGCCAGAGACAAAATTTTACATGCTAATTACTGATCCAAACGGATGCTATAAGGCTATAACAAGAAAACTTGTAAGCTTCTTAAGAAGACATCTGATGTTCATATATTAAAAAAGGCAGACAAAAAGCCATGGGAATCAGGACTCATCTCTTGACTCCTGATTCTTTCGAGGTGTATGGCTTTAATGTTGTCGAAAAGGAAGATTAGAGCAGTTACATATAAAATTCAGAAACATATCTTTCTGCCAATCTCTAGTACTAATAACGCAGGGAATGACTGCAATCACAACGATGGCTCTGGTTACATATCTTTAAGGGCTTCAGATTTCAGGGCTGTACTTTGAAAAATTGACCAATTAGAAGTTCTCAAGGGGTATTTTGAAACATCTCTAGCAAATTTTCTGTAAGACATGCTTCTCAATGTAATCACATTTGGAATATAATGATTGCAGTAAAAACAAAAAAATATAAATATATCACTCGTGCCTAGTTTAATCTATGAATCCTTTTGTTACCTCATAGGAGCCATAGCCATAGAGTAGCAATGGATCCGATCCATCAAGTTTTATGAGATCCTTCCTGTAAACAATTGATATTGGAATCTGAGTACCATCTGAAGCACTAGCCCATTTCCTTTCAGTAACATAATTTGATGCTTCAAAACCTCCCAAAACCTGAGAAACAAAATTGACAACAATGCTTCTGAATTACAGTACTGAAATTTGTGTCTAATTTGACAGTAAGAAAAAGGCAACACTTGACCAGGCATCAAATAACTCAGGAAGATGCCATACAACCCAACTTTTTGGCCAACTCTCTCATGTACGAGGTTCTGTGATATCATGGATCTCATTCCATGCAAGACAATTGGGGGCACAGAAAACAAAGCAGACAAAATTGGGGAAAAAGTCAAGGGTAAAGCATTTTCCAATAATGTAATCAATACAGAAGTGACTACTGTATATGAAATGGAAATGAAAATGTGTAAAAGTTCCACTTTAAATATTTAACTTTGAAAACCAAAATAGTCCTTCTACACAGTAAATAAACTTCCTGCGGTTGGAACTTCATTGCTATTTCTCCCACAAAATCTCACATCATCATACTAATAAGAAACCCAATTGCATACCCATCTTTTTTCAGAAAAAAAAACTATGTTGTGTAAAGTTCATACAATTTTGAACAATGACCGTACTGAACCAACTTATGTTCTTTCTTTTAGCTTCCTTATACAAACTACAATTTCTTGGTTGGTATATATTCATAACAGTATATGGAGTATTCGAAAATGAAAGAGAACAAAAATATAAGAACGAGATAATATGAGTGAATATTATGATCATGTCATGCAAAACCAGCATTCTCCCTAGACCTACAATAAACTTCACATTAGTAAACAGATATGACCATTAAAGAAGGTAACATTTTCACACAACACACACACACATACACTCATGCACACGCAAAAACCCTGAGGCCAGGTATATATATTAAAGGTAATAAACAAAATCTTAATATCCAAAATAAAATAAAGTATAAATTCATTACTGTTGCAAGTTGAACCAATAACATTCCTATAAGGAGAGTTAAATAAGACACAATAGCAAGCTTTGAAATGCCAATAAAAACGACTTACTGTTTCGATCTTCTTCAAAACAGAAATGCCTGTCTTCATATCATAATCATATACAGACGGAGGCGTTTTCATCGAGCTATAAGAAAATCTTAGAATTCTGGAAGAAAATTCTGATTCTGATTGGTCCACAGTGTATGCGGGATCCAAAAAATTAACAGCTTGACCATCGTGAAGGCTTTTAAGCGGTTGTCCAACATCTGGAAGGTGATAGATAGTGACTTTTGGTAGACCTTCTTCACGCTCATATACAACAAGGTGATCACTAAAAAGTTGTATATCCTGAATTTTTACACTGAAGAAAATTCTAATTAGTATGCTTAAAATAAGAAATAAAATGTGCTTGCTAAAAATAGTGAAGGTCAAAAAATTGCCAAAGATATTTCACGCCCTGAGAAAAATTCTAGAATGAATATGCAAATGCATAAGCAGCAATTGGACAATATGGCATGGAGGACTGAACAACACATCTAACTCCGTCCATTGTTATATCTCTCTTATTTACAGTTAAAAGAGCACATCAAAGGAACATAGCTAGAGAAAGGCTCCAGAAAAAAGTTCAGTTTCATTTCTAGAAAATGTATTGCAAATCACATTTAGATATAAAATGTTTTCAATCATGCATATCACATTCAATTTGCACTTAAGCTGATAATGCCACAACTAGGACATAAGACATAATATTCATAGTTCTTAAATTTTTTTAAATGACAAGTCAATTCATGAACATTTTAAGGTCATGAATGAAGATGCGACTACCAAATTTGATGATTACCTTTCCCTGTGTGGAAGAAGAACAGTAGTTTCAGATGTATTTTCCAGTGGACAAGCAATTACTTCAGAATTAAAATATTTGTCACTTCTCCTCATTATAAAAAAATGATTTCCTCGATGACTAACAAATGTATTAATGCCATTTACACGAGGTGTCAGAACCACAAGCCCATCTTCAAGCTTTGCAATGTCAAGGTAAAAGCTGAATCTTGTAATTTTACTTTTAGATCCAACAAATAAGAATTTTTTGCTCTCAGAAGCTTGAAGGTCAAGAGAAAACATATCATCCTTTTCATGATAGAGGCACGAGTCACATGACTGTTCTGTTTCCAACTTATGCAACCATGCCTATTAAAAAGAAAACACGCTATAAGCTAAACAAAAAGGATTAAGCAGCACTTCACTCATAAAAGTAAACGATCGAACAGAAGCATGTAAAAGTTCTCTTCTGTGTGAGTGAGCCAGACAGGGGTAAAGCATGACCTCCTGGCTCACTGCAACAAGACAAACCAGCAAGAAAACAGAAGGGACTTGTACAGAAATATAGGAGGATGCATCCTAACGAGGCATTGTCACCAGTTCTCATGAAAAATTATGTAATCATTTGTATTCTCACGTAAAAGCATGGGACTGTGGTCATTGAGCACAATATCTAATAGTCAACGAAAATAAACACAGGAGAGCCTCATGCATAGGATGTAAACAAATGGGGGGAAGCATGGTAACAGAACAACTGGTAAGTTGCTAAATTCTAATATTTACCTAAACATGAAGATCTTCAACACCAATACAATAGCTAAATATCATATAATGCTCTCCAGTCCTTGAATAATGACAACTCAAAAATTAATGGCACAAAGAATTGAACATGCAGGCGAAGTGGGTGTGTGAAACATGCCGTGACATGAGAAGCAGAGGGCTTGAAGCAGTAGAATCAAACCTTGTCAGGCCGGAGAGTTTCATCCATTGTAATATAAACTAAAGCCTCATCACCAGCCCATGCAAGATAGGATGTTGCATTAACTAGAGGCAGTCCCACAGGAGCACCTGTCTCAGCATCAATGACATGAATTGTATAAATTTCATTTCCTTTGGTGTCTTCAGTATATGCCACCAATTTATTATTTGGACTAACCTGAAGAAGCAATTACAACAAAGTGGAGAACTTTGTATAATCAAACAAGAAACCACTGCAATATCTGTTATAATCATATACACCATTGTTGTGGTTACCTTAAAAGCACCAATGCTATAATAGTCATGATTTTGAGCCTTAATATTCTCATCCAAGATTACATGCTCGGAAGGAGCATCAGGTCCGGTGGGCATTGTATCGTATACAGAGAGTGGGGCCTCAGCCTCAAAGTTGGGTATTAAGCGGCGACAATGCTGAACATATTCCTTACCCTTCAAAGTCCTTTGATAGTAATAGTAGGGGCCTTGTCGTTCAGGTGCAGATATATCATCCTCCTTGATCCTCCCCCTCATCTCAGCGTACAGTTCATCTTCAAATTTCTTAGTTCCTAATGTAAATAAATAAATTAAAAATAAAATTACATTGCTTTGCTACTAAAGTTAGAAACAAGCAAACAAAATCAAAAAACAAAATAATTGCATTTTATTTATAAGAACATGTGTGTGTTGGTTAAAGGCTGTTGAATGAAGATCAAATCAAAGTCGAAATACAGACAATTAATAGTTGAATACAAGTAACAAAGACAAATGAGACGGGAAACGAACAAATGAGACGGGAAACGAAGGGATAGGATGGAAAGAATAGATAGGTAGATACCTACCGGACATGAGGAATTGGGTGTAAGCGTTCTCTTGTTGAAGGTAAGAGAGGACGTCGGGGTTGGAGCGAGAGTCGTTTCGAAGCCAATAGTAGTTGTCCACTCTCACGTCTCCGAACATCTCCATCTTATGCTCCACCTTCTTCGCCATCGGAGGGGGAAGGGGAGGCTCACTCTGGCTCATCCTCACTGATGCTGCTGCTGCTTCTGATGATGACGACGACGCTAGGACGGTGATGGATGCAGAGGCACCAATTGACGACAATAAAACTGCTGGAAGGTACACAAGCTTGTGAACCAGGTTAAGAAAGCTCACACCCCTGCTGGCCCTGTGGCTCGGGATTCTCATCACCATTCTCATCTTTGCTATATATAATAATTAATAATAGGCTAGTAATTAAACCTTTTGTCAGTGAACTAATTTAATTGCTTATTTTTATAATCCATTTATTGCAATGCAACCCAGGGTTTCACAAACTCTCATCAATTCTCAAAAATGGCATCTGTACTGTACAAATTATGAATGATACATTGGGATTGGGTGGGGGCAATGCAAGCCCTTTTGATTTGCCTTATCTTGTGTTTGCATGATATGAGGATGAGTTCAGAATTTATTTTGTAGTGAATGAGACCTCAACATTTGAATGTTCGGAGGGAGGGAAGGGCCAACTCTCAACTCAACTAGAAAAGCGAAAAATGGTATTGTTGTTTTGCACCCTTCGATAACATCCATTTTAACATGTATTTATTTTAGGCTTATTTATTGTAGTGCTCCTAAAACTTTGGTCAAATTTCATTTTACTCTCCTAAAGTTAATGTAACCCACTTAACCTCTTTGACCGTGATTTCGTATTTCACTTTGCTTCCACCATTATCTCCATTAATAACTTTGTTAGTTTTGATGATCTGCCATGGCTATTTTAGTCTTTTTATCAAATGTAATTACTTGTTTAATTTTAAAAAAAAAAGAGAAAATTAATAATTAAAGAAGTTATCTATTCTTTTAAAAATATATATATATTAAAAATAAAAAAATAAAAACTACCCAGATCCAACTCTGGCTAAAAATCCATATCCTCCCCAAACCCACCGGCCATACACACCCAATCCCCAAAGATTATGACCCTGAATTTGGCATCCATTGCAATTGGTGTCATTCCCCTACAGAGGAATTAGGAGGAATTGACTAACTAAAAAATTAAAAACTTTTTTAATGGCAGAGTTTCTCTCTCCGTTGGGGTGGGGTGGCTATTGAGGTCGAGGAAGTTCAGGGGGCAGCTGGGTATACGGTGTTGGTTTCAGATGATTGGGGGTCGGATGAGTGTGGATGGCTTGGGTGATTGTTTGGTGGATGGGTTGGTAGGTTGTGGCTCGGGATTTAGATGATTTTTTGGGGGGGCCTGAGTGTGGTTGGCTTGGTGATGGTTTGGTGGGTTGTGGCTGGGGTGTGGGGGTGTGCTGGTGTGGGTGGTGCAACAAGGAAGATGGTGGTTACTGGACAAAGGGTGGAGCTGCACTGTTTGCTTAATGTTTTTATTTATTTTTTAAAATATGTTGTTTTGTTTTTTTCTTAATCCTTTATTATTCTTTTGTTTTCATTTTCTTTTGTTAATTTATTACAATTTTTATTTGGGTATGATTATTTTAATTTATTTTAATTTATTTTTAAAGCATAGTGAAGAAAGATTTTTATTTATTAATTTTTTTAATAAAATAGTTAATTACATTATTTTATATTTAATTCAATTTAAACAAAAAAAAGTGGGTTATTCATATGACACATCATTGCTTATGATAAAAAGACTAAAATACCACTGTCACATCATCAAAACTGACAGAGTTATTAATGGAGGTAATGGTTGGGAGTAAAATGAAACACAAAATCATGGTCAGTGGGGTTAAGTGGCCCACTTTAACTTTTGTGAGGTAAAGTGAGATTTGACCGAAGTTTCAGAAGGTACTACAGTAAATAAGCCTTTATTTTAAGTAAAATTTATAACATTATGCCCGGGTTTTCATCGAACACATAGCACATTTATGTATAGTTAGATGGCTAATCAAATATCCCCTGACCAATTTTCGAAAAAAAGATGGCTAAACAATTTTGACATTCTATTAGTTATTCATATCGCTCATTTGTCCTTGAAATTTTGTAACTTAATACAAACTTGTAATTAAATTACTCATTTGTTTTTCAACGAGCTATAATTTGCTGCTCCAAAAAATTAAAAATGACAATTACTTAGAGCCCGTCTGGTAATGTTTTCAGAGAGCATTTTCAGAGAACAAGAAAATGAAAATGCATTTTCAGAGAACAAAAACGTGTTTGGTAACTTAGTTGAAAACTGTTTTCAAAAAATAAACACAGTGAAAACGCGTCTGGCAGTAATATGTGAAAATGACAAAAACAGTGAAAATGTATGTAACTTTAATTAAAATGCATAATGTTTTTTTTAATACAACATTATGTAATCAATATGTGAGTTTCAAAAAAAAAAATAGTACGTATATTATTTTAAAAAAATATTTTTTAAGCATCTTAAAGAATATCATTTAAAAAAATAGAATAAAATTCTATAGTATAAAACTAGAATTATCTTTATATAAAAAATTGAAACCTCAACCCAACCTTCGCTTTCACTCTCTGCAAACCCACCCCAATTCTACCATTCCCCCTCTCTCTCCCTCCCTCCCCCTCCAGATACCTCTCTCATTCTCCCCCTCTCTCCAAAATTTAAGAATCAAACCAACCCCCCTTTTCCACTTTCTCTTCATACTGCTGCACCCTCTCTTTGTCTCTCTCTCTGCAACCTCACCTTCCAATAGCTTCCTAGCTCCCTTTCCTTTTCTTGGACTGAAAATTGATTTGGCAATTAGTTGTTCAATGATGCTGGTTCAATTCAATTGCGTAGATATTTTGTTGGGTTCGATTGAGTGGCGGTGACAATTTGGTTCAATGGGGCGGTGGTGATTTTGATAGGATGATATTGATGGTTCAAGCTCTGCGTGTGATTCTCTGTTGGCAGCATTTGATGGTGGTTTTGGTCTGATGGGGAGAGAAGCAGCATGTTTTCAGTGTTGTTTCCTGTGAGAATGAAAACAGTTTTTTTCTGTTTTCTACTCGTAGACGTGAAATTGTTTTTTTCTTCATAAAACGTTCTCTGTGTTTTCTGTTTTTGCCCACCGAACAGATTTTTTGTTTGTTTTTGTGCTCCCAAAATGAAAATGGGCTCTCGAAACATAAACGAACGGGGCCTTACAACCTCAGAAATTCAGGTCACGAATAAAACTGGGTTCTGAATGAAATGCGTGCCATAAGACACAGGCATAAATATTAAATAACAAAATGCTAGTTGTAATTTGGGCATTGCTGCATGATGCAGTATACATGTATTCCAAAAGGGAGCAGACACGAAGAAACATAACAAAATGTAACGGGCATGGATTAAGAATTGAAAAACAATTAGCAACCTAGTAAGTAATACACACAACCCATGAATGTCAAATTGTCTAGCAGCCAGACCAGATGGAAAACCTCAATCTCAAGGCAGGATCTCCAGCCAAGTATTAAAGGAGATCCACCAGACCGCGACCTATTCAAGGCTCTTCTCTGTTACAGTACTCTCAACACCTATACCAAGACTTAAATGATTATACAAATGACGCAGCCAAATCACTCCAACTGATCATAAGAAATAAGGTACTCCTGTCCTGGGTCCTCTCATCTGGTTGTTCTCCTCTGTTTCAGTGAAGAACTTCACCTCTCTCTCCTGTTTCAAATGAAAGAAGATGAAGCCTCATCAACGGCATGGTTTTACACTCATAAAAATTACCAGCTGAGGGATCCTTGGTTAAGCCTTAAATTCCGGCTAATCGTTTGACATCAAAATTACTAAAAGCATCATTTCCATGTGAAGACAGCATTCAAGATAATAATCTCAATAAAATGCAGCAAAAAGAACAAAGAAAACAGCAGCAACACCAATGCCGTTGCCACCACCATTACCAAAAATGTGGAAGCACCATTTAGAAAAAAACACAAGGCATAGGTGAGCTCGTAATGTTTACCATATTGTCGTTAAAACTCAAAATAGAAGCTACATTCCCACACCGATAACAGTAATTTGGTGCCGACCAGACCTGCAAAATTCAAGAACCCAACTACTCAATCCAACTTTTACAATGTTTGCCCAAAAAAAAATATAATATAAAAAGTTCAGAATCTCACAGTTACAAGGCCTTTATCTTGAAACATGTACTTAAGACCTTCTTGAACAAGTTGGTGTGCCCGACAAACCAGATCAAGATTATTTATGTGGTTGAACTGGAGAAAAGAAAATTCTTAAGCTTTTGTAAGAGAGAGACAGAGAGAAAACAAGCAGGTATGTATCCTACTTAATTTGAAATCAGATCGAGTTACCTCAGAAGTGACTCTGGATCCAAAAAGCCAACCTGCTCCACGTGGACTTACTGCCCATGTTTCAATATCTTCAGGATCACTCCACATCAGATCACAAAATGGCCCCTCGTGTGGAATTTCACAGTTTCTCTCAATAACCCTTATCTGTTACAGGAAAAAGCATGTGCAGTGATGATTATGCTGGAAATGGCAAATTATAATGGCAAATTGTAACCCAAAAAAATAAGATAATTCATACAAATGGTAGCATTATCATATCATGGGTATAGGTGCTTCAAATAGAGGGAACTGAGTTAAAAAAATAAAAGCTAAACTCGTTTGAGAACACGGCCATAGGATAAGTGCTTCTTTGAAAAGCTAAACTAACATTCACGGGATAAGTGCTTCTTTCAATTGATTAACACGCAAATTACAGAATCTAAGAAACTGTTAATCATATCCATGCAAGAAGCCTCCAAGCAAAGTGGCTAATGCAAAATTGCAGCTGTAGCAACATGCATGAAAAACATAAATACATACATATACCAACAAGTTAAAATGCATATCAAGAAGGGGTTACTTGATCAATTGTTCGGATGTCAGGAGAAAGTCCACCATGGACACATAGCACCTGGGATGACAAACAAAATAAACATATTTACTATCAAAAAGTACACCACAGATAAGAGATACATACTAACACAAACACACAGACATATATACATAGAGAGAGGGAGAGAGGAGGTTTACAGTTCCATCTATAATTGCTGAAAGCGTCAGATAGTCGAAAACATCTGTACAGTACCGCCATGCATTAGCATTTCCATACTTCCTCTGGCATTCATCATAAAAGCCATATACCTAACAGGAATGAAAACTATTGATTAAGACCCATCACACCATCAATGCCAACAACCCCAGCCTTATTAAAGCCTCTGGTCTGAGAAGAGATACTATGGTTAATGATCATCAATGTTGTGAGCATCACTACTCAGACCATGGGGTGCCAAAACCAAGAGGGAAGTGCTCCTGCCTTCCAGAATAGAGTGATGAAAATAATGTCCAACCGAACGTCTGAATATGAAAGGTTTCACAAAAAGTATTAATTCCTTTTCTTTATACTTGTTTTTTTTAAATACATTTTTTACAAAATATTGACCCCAAAAAAAAAAAAAGAATTTTACTAAGAAAAAACAAGTGTTCCCAGTTCACCGTGGAAAGGGGGTATGCATTATGCAATGAGGAGCAGTAGAAAGAACTAGCAGGTAAAAAGTAGAAACCAAAACTCTTCAATAGAAAGCCAAATTTAAGGCCACTATATAAAAGTTCTAAGGACAATGGACTTTTTACTGCTGGGTCATATCCTCCTAATCCTTAAAGTTCCTATCATTGCTCCCTTCCCATAAACACCACAATATCTTACCGCTATCCAATTCAATATATATTTTCAAAAGGCTTTCTTGAAATAAGCTCAGGGAGTTATATATTCAGATGTAATTCATTTATCAACTCAATTTTTTGCACGCAACAACTCTTGCAATTGACTCCATTATATTAGGCCTCCATCACATGCTAAACTAACAATTCCGTTACAGTGCCCTAAAGTACTTCTGAATACAAAAAATTATGACTTCATTTCAGCCACCAACAGCTTTAGCCAAATAATGCTCACATGAACGAGATGTACTTTCTGGCTTTGAGCAAAGGAAAATAGCATGAAAACTCTCAGCTTGAATTTGAGTATTTAACATACAATTCAAGGCAGTCGTTAATAATTGTCTGTTCCAAAACACTATACAATATCTACCTGGGTAAGTTGCCTGCTTTCATGATTACCACGCAAAAGGGTAATATGAGCTGGATACCTATAGGCCACCATCAAGAAAAAAGGAATATTAGCTTCTTGAAGGATGAGAAGAAAAGAACAACAGCAATCACACATTCACTTCACCATAGCCGGATGCAGATATTAATTAAAGCTTTCTTTCGTAGTACACAAAATAACTTTATAGAAACAGAAATAGTAGAAAACAATAGACAAGATGCCCTAAAAACATAACTTTTAGAAACAAACTAACATTAAAGAGAAATAAATAGTACAAAACAATGGACAAAATGTCCACTAAATCAAAGATCTAGAGAGCTCTAAAGCAGCACCCAAAAAAACATGAGCCAGAAAAGAAACAGAAGCCAGCAATAAACAACTGCTTCCAATTTTAAAATAACAATAATAATAATAACAATCCTTAAACTCTGAAGATATCAAAGCCCATGGAGATGCCAGGTAAGAGTTTATATCTCCTATATCGTGCAAAATTTCTCATCAGCATTCTTTTTTAAGGGGAAATTCACATTACAAAACTTTGTCTCCACTAAACCAGTAAGAAAGTTGTTATCGGAAAAAAGAAAGAAAAAAACAGATATAAGCACATTAAGCAACGATGATAACCAGAGAGCGAGAGAGGGTGAGAAAGAGAAAGAAAGAGAGAAAGGGTAGAAATACAACAATTTTTGTATGTCTACAACTTATATGATATACAGAGCTTCCCTCCTCAGCTAATGCACTCAACTATCAACTCCACATTGTACTTGTTCTACCAACTAAAAGAACCAACATATTTGTGTGCATCTATCTATAGTTATATACAATAGTCCTTCACAAGTTAAATTTCTAACATAAATGCCAAGAGCAAGGACTCTACCTTACTGAAAAGGATAATTTAGTACTGACCCAAATGACAACTGAACCATACACCGCATATCAGAGGGCTGCAATGCATATTAAGGGCATACTAACATGGTGTATAATCATAAGAACCAAAACAGTAAAGAAGTGGGTGTGACTGAAGTACTGTTTTGAAAAGTATGTGCATGACTGCAGTTAACCATTGACCATATAATTATGCACAATCTTCCAACAAAAAATCTATGGTATATGTACCTCGCTTTAAGAAGCAAAAGGATAGTGAAAACTTCAAGGCTATTGTAACCTCGATCAACAAAATCTCCCTGCCAAGAATTCAGGAATATTAAGCACCCCAAGAAAACAGGCGAATGGTATTTAATGATGGTGGGTAGAGATGTAATCACAACTTTATAATGAAAAATAAAAGCATACCATGAATATGTAATTCGTCTCTGGTACATGGCCTCCAGTCTGGAAAAGTTTCATTAGGTCGTGGAACTGGCCATGAATATCACCACAAACGGTGACCGGACTGTTTACAGGTTGCACATTGGACTCCTCAATAAGAATCTCTTTTACCTGTAATAGTTACAATGATAAATAAGGTCAATAAAAAAATAAACCTCCTCTTGACAAGGAAAACCTGAAATTATTCATGGGAATGTTCATATTTCCCTGCAAACAGAGCACCAGAGGAATTCCATACGACACTCTGAAGAATAATACTGATCCAAACAATTTTCAATAACTACCTTTAATGTGTGCGTGCAAAAATTATTGCATGAGACCATCATAAGTTACCTCCCTCTCATAACATTTACGCAGGGCCCACCAAGACTCGCGTGCTGTGTGAGGGAGGTCATGGGCTCGAATTAAAATTCCTGGGGTGCTCAGATGCAGCCATAACTAATACTTATGCATGAGACATTCCATATCATTAAATCAATGTGCTAATTTTTGAAAAATAACGATAACAATTGAGCATAAAATCACAACATCATAAAACTTTTTGCCACTTAGGCCACGGACATGTAATGAAACAAAGATTGTTTAAACCATGGTAAGCAAGCCTAAGAGAGTTTACAACGTTCAATACTGTGTCATGTAATGTAGCATGCTCTCTGTGATAAACAAAGACAACCTAAACATATGTAGGCAGTAAGTAGGGAACAAGGTTATTTCTTTCTATTTTAAACAAAAGGGTATTGAATCTTGAAGCATATCCGTCTATTAGCTACTCAAGCTCAACCAAAGGGCAGTCAAAAATCATTTGTGGACAAAAATTGAGTTCGGAAGTTTCATTTGCTGATCTTATAGCGCAGAATTTTAAGAAAACAATATGGAAATCGGATTTCCGATTTGTTCGAGGAACCAAAGTTATCATACAAGGCGATTAGTAGTGGGGAGAAAGATCATAAAAACCAATTTGAATTTAACACAAACGCTAGATATAAAGGAAAGAAACAAATAAAGATACGGACGTATTCGCATAGGAGTTGAAGCTCGTCCTCCAATAGATGCTGTCCTTCCTTCACCTTTGAGATCCACTGGTCCAAATCCATCTCTTCTCTTCCTTCTCTCTGTTTAGGGTTTTCAGCAACAAACCCAAGCGAGAGACGACAATTACGAAATTACAGAAGCAGCGTGTGAGTGTGATGCCAATTACGCAATTACAAAACAGACGGATGGGATCTGCCCTCGTTTTAATTTATTTATTTATTTTCGAATGGCTTCGCCAAAAGGCCAATAACCCGGATTTTTTTTTTTTTTTTTAGCTACCGCCCCCGATTATCAATACTAATTATTTAAACAACAGAAATGTTTTTAGATAGACAAAATTGACCGCGATCGTTTTATGTGACCGTTGATTTGGTCATTTCATGGTAAATAATGAGCTCTTGACCACGATCATTTTATGTGACCGTTAATGTGGTCATTTCATAACAATTACTGAGCTCAGTTATAATAAAACTTAGAAATAACATGTTGATGTAACACCTACTTAAAAGAAACTTATAATTAATTATTTATTTATATCAATTTGTAAATTTAAAGTCATAAAATTAAAGTGCATATTACAAGGAGTCCGTAAGATTCATTGATGAAAATTATGAGTTCAGATAAATATTGGGTGAATTATATAGGGTCTAGAATGTTATGGGGTTGTAATTCAATTTCAGGATTCCATATGTTTTGAATGTATTATGAATGTTTACTTAGGGATTTTTGTAGAAATGTCACTTGGACTTATACTTTAGTTTTCATTTGTCACCTTAAAATTATTATTTTTTATTAAGAGAAATATCACTTTAATTTTTCAAAATCCATGATTTGTCATCTCACTTTAAGAGTATTTTAGTCTTTCCGTTTTCAAAGGTTATATAAAAGATTGTATATCTTTTAAACAATTAAAATAGAAAGAAAAAAAAGACCTTCCCCCATCCCTGTGCGCCGCAGGCAGCTCAAACCAATCCCGCCTATCTTGAAATCCATTCTCCCTTCCCTCTTCCCCTTCCTCTTTATCTTTCTACACCATGGAACACCTCTACACACAATTTCCCTCGGCCCACCCAAATCGAGTCAACCTTATTCTTCTTCTTTTTTCTTGTTGAAAATTGTAGACACGCTCAATGAACACCATAAATAAATGTATACATGCTCAAAGAAGAGATAGAGAGAGACAGAGAGAGAAGAGGGGGGAGGCGGGTCATGTGTTTTGGGGACCAAAAAAAAAATCTTAAGTTTCCCAATTCCTGATTTTTCCCCTCTTATTATGTAAATATATGCGATAAATGTATAGCGATTTAAATTTGGCAAACGAGGGAAAAGAAAAAAAAAATGAAAAAAGAAGCCTTCCAAAATTGTTTAGAAAAATAATCACTATTCTTTATTTATTATTGTTTTTCTTTTTTCATTAAAAGAAAATTAGAAAGAAACTGTTTGCCCGTTCTTGGTTTACTCCTATGATGGAAGGGCAAAGTTCCCCACTGCCTTGAGAACCATAAACTGGTCAACAAGTCAGCTTTCTTTGGTGTGCGAGCGTGCCACTGCTAGCAAAATTTCTAGCAGACTTGGTTTGGAATGGATAACTTGCGTCCCAAGTTACTGATTTCTGCAAACAAACGATTGTGAATTTGGGTGAGGAATATCTCCCAAGTAAGTTCTTTTCCTGCCTCAGACTGGTGAGGACTTTAACAATTTATCTCAGTATAAGGAGGTTGCCTTGGCCAGAATGGTTTGATGGGATTTAAATTGTTCTTTAGGCGGAACTGCCTTTTACAAAAAAAAAAATATATAACAGTGAATGCTTATATTATAGGAAGATGAAGGGACAGCCGGGGCTTTATTTCTGTCGAGATAGAAGGTTCTGGTCTGGACTGGACTGGAGATACCCGGGCTGGACTGGGACGCTTGGGCTGGACTGGACCGTTGACAACCTTGGCTGCTAGGCTTCAACTTGTAAATCGATACAAAAGGCTGATTATGGCAGAACTTTGATGTACCTCATGCTTTTGTGAAGCTTTTGAGTGGGC
>NC_024127.1:14594547-14631696 GCF_000346735.1 Prunus mume
CCCTACGTCCTCGTGTGATCTCTCTTGAGAGAATCAGTACCACTATGGAGAAGGGCAGGTGAGTACACGGACTAATTGAAACCCCTATGCTGACCCCCAAACCTTAACCTATGTCTGAGCCACGTAGGCATGTATTTGGTGTGACTGAATCACCATCTTTACATGAAAAACACATCTGGCGTAATCTTCATATATATTTTAGTGGCACCCACGAAAGAATAAAGTTAACAATCTGTATAGGCAATCCAAAAGGTTTGGGTTTTATCATATAATCAGTAGACCAATTCCAAGGTATAGTCATGTCTCATAACTGTATCATCTCTACAATTTGTGGTTTTGAAAACTGAATTTACTTGATGCAATAATATCTTGATGTGTTCGTTCAGGAGTACAATAACTTACCAGGCCACAGAGATATACCAATATGTTGCAGCACTGGTTGAGTGGGAACTGTACCATCAACATCAAGGACCATTTCTCCCTCTGTGAGCTGAAGGTTTCCAATGGAAGAGGTCAATGCATTTTTGGAAGCCTTAATAACCCTGCAGAAGAGCCATATGAATATATATATATACATATATATATATATATATATAAATTTGATAGAGGTGTTTATAGCATTAGAGATACAAAGAAAAAACAACAGGACAAGAAGCAATAACACGAAAGAACACACACATACACACAAACTTTTAGCTATATAGTCCACATGCCACCTGGACAGATGAGTACAGTGCACACATGAGCAAGAGAGAGAGACACAGACAGAGAGAGAATTGTCTACAACCAAACCATAAACTAAAATTATCATAGAGGAGAAATAGAGAATTCATTTCTTACTAGCAAAGTATACACCATTTTAGATCATCACGAGGTGTAGCGCATGCATGGCCAGACCCAGATGGTTGCACCATTTTGAGCAAACATATTTTATAAATGATTTGCATACATAGCATATAAAAAAAGTATGTTGGAACTAAGGCAGGATACATATGGTTTCTGCATGCTCCAAATTTAAGTTAGCATTCAATGATAGAACATGCCCCTAGGATTTAAACTTGCATGTGATTTGGGGTAACAGTTTCACTACAAAAAGGAAATAGAAGTCACACAAATGACAGCAATCAAGGACCAAAATAATACTTGTCGAGGCTTCGTATGTATTTGTCATATACAAGGAAATGAAGTCGATGGCCTGAAGAACTTGTGAGTGCATCATAAAGATTGTGGACAGTTATTATATCTGCAACAGCGGCGCAAGCAGGAGCTATTCGTGCAAAGGCCTCTAGCCCAACAGTTTTCTTGTCATCAACCTGAAGGTGAAAGCCCCCCAAAACAAAAAATAGTTCTTAAAATTAGCAACTAAAAATGACTAAATAATTTGAAATTAACCCATTCTACGCACAAGAGCCCATAACATGGGTACAATGTGTTACTTGCAGAAAAGAAACAAGGCAACTGATAATAAATAAATAAATAAAAAGTACCTGCATAGCCATATTTGTAGAACTTGAATAAAAAAGTGACCAGCCATCTTCGTCCTCTAAGTCCTGGTTACTGCAAGAAGCAGTTTCCTACAGTTGAAGATTGTTCACAAAAATAGAAGATAAAACTTAGGACCAACACCTTAGAGTTTCTGACCAATTATTGGGAAACAAAAAAAATTTAAAATCTTAAATAACAATGAGGGGCTGCCTCACTTTGTCTTGTGGTTTACTCTCAACACTGGGTGACTCCCATGCAAGCATCATATCAAATGTCATACAACGGAACTCCTTGTCACTCAAATAATCTGGGCGACAACTCACTATATGGAGTGCTTGGTATGAGCAAAATTCCAAAAAATTCCTAGCATAAGTCAAAAGTTCCTTAACACTCTCAGGAAGCTGTGTGTCAAAATGATGCTGTAATTCTTCAGTAGGAATTTGAAGAATCCTGCAGCAGCATGAAATGCATTGAGCTTCAAGATTACTAGGAGACAGATTGCTATAACAGTTGGGGAGAGTATATACAAAGGGACATGCATATGTATACAGATGTCACCAGGAGATCAAGGTTAGACAATAAAGCAATACAGAGCAGTACATGCTCACTATCTTAAGGAAATCTATGGATTTCATTAATGTAATGCTTAGCGTTTGATGAAGATGATGATGACAATAGTAATAGTGGCAGAAGTAGTAAAAGGGAACATTTATTGTACCTTTTTTTTCTTTTTATAATTGAAACGGAAAAATAACAAGAAAAAATGGTTAGTTACTCTGCCGAAAGTGCAGGTACAAGTTATGAAGTATCTGTAAAAAATGGTTTTAACTCAACCAACTTCTGTTGTGCACGGGGATTTGAAGATGTGGTTGACATTGCAGGTACAAGTTATGAAGTATCTGTAAAAAATGGTTTTAACTCAGCCAACTTCTGTTGTGCACTGGGATTTGAAGATGTGGTTGACATAGTGCAATACCATTAAGCAATCAAAGATAAAAAGCATCAAAGCATCCATTTGGTTATGATGCAAAAATTTCAGAAACATCTTTTCCTTCACCATGTGAAGGCACTCTCCAGGCATAACAAAAGGAAGGGAAAAGTAGTTTCGATGTTCTAAAGCGACCCAATATTAGGAGAAAAAAATTATGGGGACGTGCAATGTTTTAAAAGGCATAAGAGACAGATTTAGATGGCTGGGAGTTTGATGTAAGATTGCATGTAATCCAGCACACAACGAATCGAAATCAAGGAGGAGGTATTCAGATACACAATTTGTAGCATCCAGACAACGTAATGTGTTATGAGACACCCAGCATTCTTAAAATCAAGGAAAATTTATTAAGACATTCATAGCCGCATTTTGTTTATATACAATTGACAAAACAAACGAAGCCCGAATGTGGTGCTGGTTCTTAGACTTAGAACGTAGCACAAAATGAAAAACAACTGCGACCCATATGACATGCATGTAACAGGAATGAAAGCAATCTTTGTTTCTCGATCTAATGTAAACGAAAATAAATACGCAAACCAATAGATATAAATGAATGAAGATGAGAAAAATAAAGGCGGTATATACATATGCAGATATGAGAAAACAAAAAGAGGGGAGAAAGAGAATGACTTGGAACAGCGGGAGACGACGGAATTGGCCAAAGTAGAGAGCTGAGGAATGGGTTTTGGAGAATTGACAGCGGAGGAAGGGGAGTCTTGGTCATCTCCATTGGACTTGTTGCGGCTGAAAAGGGATTTCAGGGACTTATGATGGCTTCTCGTCGTCGTCAAGAAACCGTCCAACATTCCCAACTTCACATTCTCCATGATTTTATTTATTTTATCTTCTTCTTCTTCTTCTCATCGATATAATAATCTAAATGATATCATCATATCATATCATCCTTGCCAATGCCGACGTTTCTTGATTTGTTTGCAGATACCTCCTCCGTCCCTCTTCCCTTTCCCACAATTTCCTTCTTTTTCCTTCTCGACGTCTTTTTTATTTTATTTTAAATTGTAACCGAAGTTTAGCTTGGAGCCTACACGAAGGGGCTTCAACACTATACGCGACGGGGTTCGGACACTGCTTATCTCTAAGAATCTAGCGTACGGTCTAGCCCAAAAAAATATATATTAACTTGCAGACGAAGGTCTTAGGTTTGAATTTTTATGACATCATAGTTGTGCATATGTGAGAAATCTCCATGCATTATAATTTAGACTATTGATTGTACTATTAAAGAAAAATTCCAGATATTTAAAAGATTGACAATGTATATCTATTTCAGAGTTTTATTTGTATTGTTATGACTTGATTTTTTCAAACTTGATTTATTTTTTGTTATTATGAGTTTGCACTCTTCTTTAGGATGTTTATGCCAGAGTTTCTTCGATCATGTGTAATTGTTAGTGGAGAAGCCCGAGATTTTTTTAATTTTGATGTTAGAACACTCCGTTAGTGTAATTGCACTTTGTGACTAGTTTGTATTTGCCTTTTGTGACTAATGCCTTTTTTGGCTGAATTATGAACGCAATTCCAAAATTTCTCAACCAAAAAAAAAAATTTGACCATGTGTGCAAAATGCTCTGTTTCATTCTACATTATTTATCACTATTGGTCTTGAATTTTTCAGAAATTTTCATTTGAGCCTTTCAACTTACATTTTTTTGGTTTATGTATTAGTTTGATCCTTTTGAATCTAATCATGTTTCGTCAAAATCTTCGTTAAATTTGATCACCTCACCGACTTTTTGAAGGGTATTTTTGTGAAAGTATAATGTATCTACTTATAACACTAAATCTCACATATTTTGCTCAATAAATAATAGATGCTCTCCTTAATGCAATCTAATGTGAGAACCCAATTTGAGAAAATAAAGCTCGAGTTTTAGGACTAAAATGAATTATATTTAGATGAAAATAGACCAACGATGACAAGAGACAAAATGTATCAAAATTTTGGTCGAAATGTGACATCATGGACCAAATTGATATGTAAATCAAAAGATGAAAGATTATATTGATTGATTTGAGAGTTTGACGACTAAAAGATAACTTTTAATACATCGGGTTGAGCGATGACAACTCTTAATCACTTCAGTTACAACTTACAAGTCCCTTACTATTTCTCTCCTATTATGATAAATAACATTATGAAAAAGATAGGAAGAAGGGGCAATACAACCATGTAGGGAAGTGTTTCTAGCAAAACAGAGGTTAGCTTTTGTAGGGGCTTTTTTTCTTCTGGCATCTACAAATGGGCTGGGCTGCCATAAAGGGCAAATGGAATAAATTATCTCATGTACCTGAGTTCAAAGATCAAGCCCCAAAAATGCTTCGAAAGGACAAAGAAGCCTTAAGAAACATCTTGGTTACATTCACCAATAAAAATAACAATAGTTTATAGATAAATTTTCTAGCTTGGCATGAGAGGCTTGTGACATGGAAGCAAAATTGACATAAGTTTAGCACTGAAGAGAAAACTATGCGTTCTTGGGGGGGGGGGAAGGATGAATAGAGCACGAATTTGCTGGGTTTTGTAGGTGAGAGAGAAAACTTGCTCTCTGGATGTGGTTGTTTTAGCTAATGATGAAGTAGTAGGGTGCTGGGTAGTTTCCGGCAGCTAGACGAAAACTCTGTCAAACTTTGGAAAAGTTTACCAAAAGGAAAAATGGGAAGAGATTGAAGGATGGGGCTCGAAATTGCAGAGGTTTCAGAGATGAGAGATAAAACTTGCTCTCTGTATGTGTGTTGTGATGATGGGCAGGAAATGCCTTTTTTTATAGGCGCTGGAAGCTATCATTTTTCAAGAAACCTTAATGGTTTCTATCCAATTTGGCCAAGTCTTTTCCTTCATTTCTCCCTTCATCCCTTTAATCATCCTATTTTGGTGAAATCTCTTTGCCTATTTGCACAAAATCAGGGATTTTTGGGTGCTCAAGGCCTTTTCCCGCAACTACCTCAATGGAGAACTTCTATTTTCAGCCATATTTCTTCCTTCTTTTCTCCCCTCTTCTATAGCTAGATCTGATTGGGGGGAAAGAAATGGGTATGTACACTGGTTTGAAGGGTGTTTTGCTCAAGTATCCCTTGGTTTTTTGGATTTTTTTGCTTGAAACTTGTTCCTTCCCATGTGCTGGAGCCTCCCAGCAGCTCACTGACATGGATATTTTGGCTTTTGTCGTGGCTTTTGTTTTTAGCTAGGTGCTGAAGATTTGTAGATATTTTCTTGGGTTGATTGGGCATTCTAAGACAATAAGTTGGTTCATCAAGTAAATGGGCTAACTTCATCAATTGTTGGGCTATTTTGGTTGAAGTAATGGACTATTTTCTCTTTTGTGCTCATCCATATATTTGGGCCTAAGAAATGGGCTTGAGTTCCGAGGCTCCCAAGCAACCTCGAGACTTCCATTTCTCGGCCCATCAATAGGCATCATGTTAACTTATTACCATCCATACCACAACTCACTCAAGCAAGCCCCGGGCATCTTGCTTGGCCTGGGCCCACTTAAGCTTGTAGCGTGAAGCGTGACGTGTTACTTATTTGCTTAGCGTGGCATGTGTGGAAGTGCATATGACGAATTTTCGCGTGCTCAAATCGGGTTTCTTCTCAATAAGATATTGCATTTGGTCGGGAATATATTTGGGCCAAGTTGTGGATTTTTTGGGCGTCAACAGCTTTCAAAAAATTTAATATTTTATTTTGAGATTGAGAATTTCAATCCATTTATTTCATATGTGGGCTTTACAACTCATCTGTTGGACAAAATTACTAATATACCCCTTTTACGTCAACAATTTTGAGATAGAGTTGACGACAAGGGGTAAAGTGACACACCAAACATTGGTAAGGAGATAAAGTGGGTTACTTTAACTTTCACATGGAATAAGATAAGATTTTACCAATATTTTAGAGGCACTGTAATAATTAAGCCTTTATTTAAATGGATTGGGGGCTAAACCTGAGGACAGGCCCAACCCTTTCCTTAAAAACAAGAAACAAGAGAAATGGTGAATATTGGGTGGGCTAGGAAGCCTAGTATATGGGCCATCAGCTGGATCAGAAAACATGGAGGATTTGAGCCGGAACGATCTCTTGGTTGGTTGAGTCTCGATCCATGACTTTTTTTGGTCAACTCGATCCATGACTTTATTAAATGGAAGATTGCTGCTTATTGTAGTAGCAGAGACGGAGACGATGGGTCAAGTTCAAAGCGAGGCAGCCACAGTGGACCAACAAGGCCACTGGGTCTCCTCTGCTGCACCGTCCGCTTCTCCCTCCTTTTCTTCCATGGACTCTCTTATCGCAGGTACCTCTCTCTCTCCTCCCGATCTCTGTGAATTTGTGTATTATACAGCGTTTCTTGTCACCGTCTCTAGTTTTGAACTGTTTGATGATGTGATAATAATTTTCGATTTCTGATTGTGCTTTGATAATAAAGGGTGACTTCTATTGTCCTTCTATCCTCATTTATGCGGAATTTGTAGGAATTGATCTATTATAGCAATCTGAATATTTGCGGAATAAGTCCCTTATGTAAAATTTTCACTTTGCTATATCATCTAGGAAAGACAACCATAGGCCACCTAATAGACCAAAATCTTGCAACAGACGAAACTCTTATTACTACCCTTTGCATGATTAGTGGAACAAAAAAGGTGGATCCTTTCTTTCATTTCACGTAAGTTTTGCAACTGATTTCGCACACTAGTAAGTAGAGAAAGTTTTCTTTAATTTTGCCCCTACACCCTCCTGTATAATGTTTTTCAGCTCGTATTATAGTATTCGAATCAATCCTTAATTTTTGGAACATTGTTCCTTTCACCATCTGCTACATACTTGACATTCCTGCCATGTTGTGCATTTTCAGAAGCTGCAGCATATGGCAATGATGGGAATGAGGTTGGTCCATTTTAAAGACAAACTTGTTTCTGCTAAAGGGGCGGGTGGGGTATTTGTAGGTCATAGGTTTATTAACTTATAAAAGTTACGGTGGACATTTGTTTTCGACTTCCTTTTTAATTAAGTTTGGGTATCTTAGAGGTGTCGAACTATGCATTTTGCAGTCTCTTGATGCCAAGGCTCAGAAGGCACTGGAATGCCCTTGCATAGCTGACTTACGAAGTGGCCCTTGTGGGCTTCAGTTTTCAGAGGCTTTTGTCTGTTATCTTAAGAGTACGGTGGAAGAAAAGGTAACGTCCAACTATTACTAAATAAAATTTCTTTGCTCCTTGTTGTGCAAACAGGCACAAGCACAACTATCAACTCTTATGTATCTCATTCTGGCATATTATTCCGCATATTTATCAACTCTTATTTACCTACTTGAATGTGATGTAACATGTAACAGAATATGTCATAACTAGGAGTTATTATCATGAAAAAAGAAAAGGAAAAGAAGAATGTAAAATTAGAATGCCCGAACCAAATTGCCTCAAAATTGGAGTTGGTACTAGGACATGCTTCTGAAAACTATCGCTATTGGCCTAAATTTCTAGAACCTTATAGTAGTCTTAAAATGGAAAATACATCCATTTGGTTTGATTTAACGGTCCATCTAGCCACCAAAGGGACTGGAGATCAGGAGTAAATTTTGAGAAGACATTTTTCATGTTTCACTCTTTCTTTTCTACCCTTCTGCGAAATGACAAATTCTTGAAATTTGATCTTTGCCAATTCTGATTATGGTGTGAAATAGATTCTATTGCTTGGTTAGTTACTATCTACTGATAATGTAATCAAGTGGATGTCTTTTTCTCCATTAGTTATTACCATTCTGATGGTCATAAGTTGGAAATCCATAAAGTTTACGATCATCAGATGGTTCTGTTTTAGGTGGAAGTAAATATATAAATTCTAATAACTGTTGCTATTGAATCTCTGAATTCTCCCCGAGTGTAATTAACATGAATGCTTTTTCATTTTCCTTTTTTTTTTAATCTTTGTAGGGATCAGATTGCGTGCATCCATTTGTAGTTTTGCAGAAGTGTATTAAAGCTAATCCTCATGCCTTTTCGAAGGACGTTTTAGAAGAAGAAGTTAAGAAAGAGGAAAAGATGACACAGGATTACAAAATCTCCCCCCCAAAATGGTCCAAGGAATCTCCAAGTCCAAAATCCAAGCTTTAGGAGAAAGATATAAACTTTTTTTTTTTTTTTACCCGCAACAAGCAGTAGTCATTGAATTTTTTATTATAAATAAAGTTGGCCTCCACTGGAGATGCTCAAGCAGGTTTTTGGAATGATTCTTCAGCATTCTTCCACACATATATTTGATCTAAAAATAAGAATCCGAATGTTGAAGCTATTTACCGAGTTATTAAAGAGATGGGGGAAGCTGATCATATCTTTGCTGAATTTTCTTTGAGGCTTTTTTCAAAAATATATATATATTTTTTGGGGTTTTTATTTGTATAAATGCAAAAAATTATAGCATATAATATTAATAAATAGATTCACGTGTTATATAGTACGAGTGAACTTGTAATAGTAGGTGGTTGTGTGATTGTATTCATTGTTTTTTAATAAATAGTATCGCCGCGCGGCTGTATCCTCTAAAAATAATATATTTAAATAGTATAGCCGTGCGGCTATCCTCTTCGACTATATTATATTTAAACAGTACAGCCGCCGGCTATACTGTTTTTTAAAAAATAAAAATAAAACCAAGTATAGCTGCGCGGCTATACGCTTTGAACATATTACGCGGCTATACTGTTTAAAAGTGTTATAATTAAACAGTATAGCCGCTCAGCTATACTATTGATTTAAAAAACCAAGTAGAGCCGCGCGGCTATACACTTTAAATGCACTTTTTTTTTGTTTTAATTTTTTTTTCTGTTTACCGATAAGAGTAGTTTAAATCCCAATCTCTCTCCATCCATCTGCCAAGTTGTAGAAAGGGGGCAAACACATGAAGTATAATGAAAAAAAATAAAAAAATTAGACAGTAAGTTTAATGAAGTACAACACCCATATAATCACAGAGCCTCAACATACAACAAATCAAATTTTATGATGACAATTACGGATTACCCAATTGAAGCAAATGATTCAATTCCTGGATTCTAACAGTGTAACTATTCATGAAGCACGAAACTTAAACTTAATGCAGTGCAGGAAAAAATACAACCAAAAAGTCATATGAAGTGCACAGAGAAATCCAACTAGCATAGATAAAAAGGAAAACATGATCGAACATTCATGAAACCCAGAATTGAAATTAGAGCGTTGCCTAAGAGGAAAAGGAATTGGGGTGTCTCGCAAGTCTTGTTCATGCTTTAGCAAAGTTAGAAACTAAAGTAAAACCATCTGCGGATGCCAAAAAACAAACGAAAATTAGGTGAGCGAAAGCAGAGATGGAGAGAAAAGGAAACTTGTTATTTTTGGGAGAGAAACCATGAATAAAAATCAAATTCTATTAATCTGTTTCAGTTTGCTAAAAAAGAAAACATCCGTACAAAAACCTGCAATGAAAAATGGATCAAAGCCTCTGTAAATTCTAGTCCCTCCAAATTGAAAATTATCAGACCCTAATAACCAAATCAACAATTGAAGATTATCATACCCTAGTCAACAATTTAAATGACCGTACGATACATACGGAGTCCAAATTCTAGTTCATACAATCTCTTGGAACTCTTGCTTTGCTTCCACAGCCCCTGCCAAAGTGTCAAATGTACTTCACATTGCTGTTAACATCAAAACAATTGTATTACACCAAAATGGGAATTTATTGAAGAAAATAAATTGTGGAAAAAAAGAGAGAAGAGAAAATCCAAACTTGTAAAAATCTTCAATTCAAACAGCCATAAATAATTTCAATACACTAAACACGGAAATGGTAATTGCATGGCTGATTCTTAAAGACGTCCTTAAAGGTCTTGCAATGAGTCATCCTTGAAAATTTTCAGGGTGTCTGGAGTGATTAGTGTTGAAAAATGTAGGCTGTAAAGTTTTTCTTAGTGTTTAACCCAATCATGTAATGCACTGTATGCATATGAACAAAAAGATCAAAACTTTAAGCCCAAAAAAAAATATATATAAACACAAAATCTACTATTAAAATTTCAAAAATTCACCTGAGAGAGAGAGAGTGATGTGAAATGTTGAAGAATTAGGCAGAATTGGAAGAAGAAGAAGTAGTAGTAGTAGCGTACCAAAAGTAGAGACTCGTCCAATATCAGTACTCCCACAGCACCACTCCCGCCATCTCTACCTCTCTCTCTAAATATAATAGCAATGGAAGAAGGAACGAAATGTGGAGAAACTGATTTGGGCAAACTGAAAGCAACTGCTCCTTTCTGATGAGGCATCATAATCAAGAGAAAGGTTCAATGAACAGTTACTCTCGTATAGCCGGGTGGCTATACTCTTTGCACAGTACGCCTTCCGGCTATACTAATAAAACGCAAGTATAGCCGTGCGGCTATACTATTTATTAAAAATTAAAAATTAAAACACAGGATTACAAAATCATCCCCCCAAAATGGTCCAGGGAATCCCCAAGTCCAAAATCCAAGCTCTTGAGCATCTCCAGTGAAAGGCCAACTTTATGTTTTTAAAAAAGAAGAATCCGAAATTTGAAGCTATTTACGGATTTATTAAAGAGATGGGGGAAGCTGATCATATCTTTGCTGAATTTTCTTTGAGGCTTTTTTCAAAAATACTTTTTTTTGGGGGTTTCTGGTTGTATAAATGCAAAAAATTCTAGCATATAATACTAATAAATAGATTCACGTGTAATGGTCGGTGGTTGTGTGATTGTAAGATGACTGGCGATTTTTATCCTCTTGAAAATAAATAAATAAATAAATAGTGTAGCTGCTCGGCTATATCCTTTAAAAATAATATATTTAAATAGTATAGCCGCGTGGCGATCCTCTTTGAATATATTATATTTAAGCAGTCCAGCCGCCAGGCTATACTCTTTTGTTTAAAATAAAAATAAAAATAAAACCCAAGTGCAGCCGAACGGCTATACTATTTATTAAAAATAAATATAGCCGAGCGGCTATACGCTTCGAATACCCTTTTTTTTGTTTTAATTTTTTTCCCGTTTATCAATAAGAGTAGTTTAAAAATCCCAATCTCTCTCCATCCATCTGCCAAGTTGTAGAAAAGGGGCAAACAATGAAGTATAATGAAAGAAAGAAAAAAAAAGACAGTAAGTTTAATGAAGTACAACACCCATATAATCACAGAGCCTCAACATACAACAAATAAATAAATAAAAAGACAATTACGCATTACCCAATTGAAGCAAATGATTCAATTTCTGGATTCTAACAGTGTAACTATTCATGAAGCACCAAACTTAAACTTCATGCAGTGCAGGAAAAAATACAACCAAAAAGTAATATGAAGTGCACAGAGAAATCCAACTAAGAAGAAAAGGAATTAGAGCCTTATCTAAGAAGAAAAGGAATTGCAGGGTGTCTCGCAAGTCTTGTTCATGCTTTAGTAAAGTTAGAAACTAAAGTAAAACCATTTGCCGATGCCAAAAAACAAACAAAATTAGGTAAGCGAAAGCAGAGACGGAGAGAAAAGGAAAATTGTTATTTTCGGGAGAGAAACCATGAATAAAAATCAAATTCTATTAATCTGTTTCAGTTTGCTAAAAAAGAAAACATCCGTACTAAAACCTGCAATGAAAAGTGGATCAAAGCCTCTGTAAATTCTAGTCCCTCCAAATTGAAAATAACCAAATCAACAATTGAAGATTATCATACCCTAGTCAACAATTTAAATGACCGGACGATACATAAACAAAAAGATTAAAAAGACCAAATTATAGTTCATACAATCTCTTGGAAGTCTTGCTCCTTTCTGAACAAAAAGATCAAAAAGACCAAATTCTAGTCCAATTGCATATGAACAAAAAGATCAAAACTTTAAGCACTAAATATATATATATATATATATATATATAAACACAAAATCTACTATAACAAGAGAGAGAGTGATGTGAAATGTTGAAGAATTAGGCAAAATTGGAAGAAGAAGAAGTAGTAGTAGTAGTAGTAGTAGTAGTAGTAGCGTGCCAAAAGTACCATAATCAACCGAGCATATCCAATATCAAAATGACTAGCACCAAGGCAGACACGCCTTCTTCGTCGTCGAAGGCAGACATTATTCCGAAGTAGCAGCCATCTGTCGAAACTCCAACTGCCGAACCTAATCTCCAAGGACACGTGACTTGCACAAAGTTCTACATTGAAACTTTGTGCAAACCACCCACTTTCACTTCCTTATAAATAGGGAACAATACCTAAGTAAAAAAGGTAACTTCTCTATCACTTTTACTGTTACTCTGCAAATTTTACCACACTTAGCTGACTTAAGCATCTGAGAGCCTTCTACCGGCACCACACCGGTGTCTGAAGCTTAATGACTGCTTCTCCTACTTTGTCTTCCGCAGGCTCTCTCCTTGCCGAAGGTCTTCACCTTCTCCCCTGATGAAGACTATCTACTTTCTCTCTAAGTTGACCTCCCAAAAAACGCATCAACAGACTCGTCCAATATCAGTACTCCTACAACAACACCCACTCCCGCCATCTCTACCTCTCTCTCTCTCTCTCTCTCTCTCTCTCTCTTTCTCTTTAAATATAATAGCAATGGAAGAAGGAACGAAATATAGAGAAACTGATATGGGCAAATTGAAAGGAACTGCTCCTTTCTAATGAGGCATCATAATAAAGAGCAAGGTTTAATAAGCAATCACTCTAGTATCGCTGCGCGACTATACTCCTTGAATATAGTATATGAAATAGTACGGCCGCACGGCTATACCATTCTCTACTTGTTTCTTCAGCAACTGCATTTCTTGGATGAAAAGTAATACTACCACTTTGTGGCACTACACCAATTCCATTGTTCAACTTGCCTTGGAGAGGTCTGGGTTCTCCTCAACTAGTTCTACTAATTATGTTGTTTGTCAGTCCTGTTTAAAAGGCAAATTTACTAAGCTTCCTTTTTCTTTTGGTGTCTTCAAAGTCAGCAACACCATTTGAGGTTGTTCATAGTGATCTTTGGGGACAAGCAACACCATTTTTTCTTACTTTTTTTAATTAAATAGTATGCCCGCGCGGCTATACCTTTTTTGACACGTAGTATAGTTGCACGGCTATACCACGATTTTTTCCTACAAAATAGTATCGCTGGGCCGCTATACTTGTTTTGACACGCGGACACCTAATTGCTACGGAGCCGTCTTTTTCAAACACAAATTAGTATAGCCGGGCGGCCATACTCGATTTTTTATTTTTAAAAAAATTGTATAGCCACGCGGCGATATTTGGTTTTACTAATGTTTCTAAAAATAATATAACTGCCCAGCTATACCGTTTTTGACACGTAGGCAACTTGGCGCCAAGCGGCAACTCTATTTTTCGTATATAGTATAGCCGGCTGTACTCGATTTTTTTTTCCAATTTTTTTTTTTAAAAATAGTATAGCCTGGCTTTACTCTTTTTTTTTTTAATTTTTTTTATAAAATAAATAGTATAGCCGATTGGCTCGTTATATAAATATTTGGATCTTTTTTTCATTTAAGTTTTATCCCCTATTTTCGTTTATCGATAAGGATAGTTTAGAATCCATTACTATTAGGCTATTATCCGAGTCTTTGTCTATTGTCCCCTTTTAATTTTTTACTTTCCCAGAGTTTTTACCCACATAAAGAATTTAGCATTTTCACGTTTAATACTCTATTATACACATAAGTGTTTTTCAATACTACATCCGTGTTCTGTACATGTGTTAAAGACTCGGTAAAATTCACGTTTTTAAGAAAACAAATATAAAATACTCGTATTGTACGTATTTCTCATGTTTCATACATATATTTCAAGAAAATTTTCAGTAAGTCACACTAAATTGACGTATTATACAAAGAACTCTCACATATTCTTGAATAAAAATAATATATATTAAAAAAATAAAAAAATTTGGTATATAGTGGCCAATTAATATCTGCTTCAGATATGTTGAAACTAGCAAATTAATATCTATCAAGTATAAACGAATGCAAGTAGGAGGGTCCTTTTTCTTCTTTTTTTTCAATTAAATAGTATAGCCGTGGGGCTATACTACGATTTTTTTTTCTTAAAAACCGGTATAGTCGCTCGGCTATACATATTTTGACACATGGGTGCCCAGTCGCTAGGGAGCCCTTTAAAAATAATAATAATATAGCCAACCGGTATACTTGGTTTTTTTTTTTGTTAGTATAACGGCGTGACTATACTTATTTGGACACATGACGCCTAATCGCTAGACAAGTCCCTTAAAAAAAATAATAATAATAATAAATAAATAGTATAGCCGTACAGCTATACTTGGTTTTATTAATGTTTATAAAAAATAGTATATCCGATCGGCTATACCGTTTTTTTTACACGTGAGCAACTAGGCGCTATGCGGGAACTCCTTTTTTTCTTTTTTCATAAATCGTATAGCCGCACGGCTCTACCCGATTTTCAGCCTCTCTTTATAATAGTTGCCAAAAAAAAAAAAAAGACGGTTTACAGAGGTTTTGCATTGTAAAAATAAAAACTACCAATATGAAAAATCACTTTAAAATTATAATTTTCCGAAATAATAAGGGTTGTAGGCAGCATAGTTGAATAAGCCAAGTGAGGAGAAGAGACTGGCTCATGGCTTTCGCTTCTGCGACTTGCTTTTCTTCCCAACTGCAAGTGCTTCTTCCCCGCAGCCCCTCAAAGAGTTCCCCGTTCGTATTTCCTTCTTATAATACTCGTCGTGTCACAATTACGTTCAGACCTCTCAGTCTGACACTCAGAGCACGCAGACCCTTATGCGTTCTATCAGCGGCGGCGAAGAGTAATTCGGGTTCGAATTCTAGTGTTAACAAAACCAGTAAAGAAGAAGAAGAAGCAGTTGAAGAGGTGGAAGAGGATCTGCCATGGATTCAGGAGAAAGCCTTGGACCTCGTGGAGTTCACGGGCTCCGTATCCCAGGCCATTCCTGGACCCAGAGTGGGCACCAGCTCTCTCCCTTGGATTCTGGCTCTTCCTCTGGCCTATGCCGGTCTCACTTTCGTCGTTGCCTTTGTCAAGACCGTTAAAAAGTTTTCTTCCCCTCGACAAAAACGCAAGAGACTGGTCTGCTCCTCTCTCTCTCTCTCTCTCCCCCCTGTTCTTCTTCTTCCTATTTCTTTTCCCTTCATTTGGTTTAGGGTTTATGGTTTAGGAACTAATAGTATTTAGTTTCGCTTGACTTTATTAATTGTCTTGTAACAGGTCAATAAAAATGCTATGCTATGTAAATCAATAGACGACTTGTTTCAAAGTGGCGCAGATCAACCCAAACCTGATGCTTTGAACCAACTTGTGCAGAAGGTGACATTTCTACTTATACATGACCAATTCAGATGCTGGTCTCTTCATGGGATTGTAATTTGTAAAATTACTAGTACTCTACACCATTAATGTCATAATTTACCTCCAAGTAGCTGTTTGTTGGCTTATTGTTGACATGGGGTCGTTTTCAAAATCATTAATTTGTTCAATTGGATTGGTTTTCCTGGAGCAACCTTATCAGTGCAGCTATATGGCTCTTCTTACATTTATAAATTGTCTCCAAACTATTCAATGATTACTGTCTCCTTCTAACAATTTCATTTGTGTTGTGTGTGCGTGCATGTAAACTTTTGCCATTTTGAGCTTGTTAACAGCCGGTAATCAATTTTTCAGACTGGTTTTGGCATGGAGGATATTTTGCGAAAGTACATTCGCTATACTTTGAATGAAAAACCGTTCAACCCAGACGTGGTTTCCAACTTAATTCAGCTCAGAAAAGCTTCCATGTTCGATGACTCTCGGGTTGCTGAAATTCTAAATGAAATTTCAAGAAGAATTGTACGAGATAAAGGTAACTAACTCATCAAACAACTGCTCTCATTACTTGTATGGTCTAATTACAAAACATTTCATTTTCCATCGAAAATTAAATAATATGCTGAGGACTATACCACTTCCTCCTACATGTGAGTTAGTATGCTTAGAATGTGCACTCTTTCTTCTACACTAATCTTTTGATACCCCCTTATCATTAAACATGTGAGTTACAAAAGATGGATGCTTCTAGTGCATTTAGAACGAGCACTCTTTCTGCTATACTAATTGGTTGCTTTACCATTTAACGAACTTATCATTGAGAAGTTAGAAAAGTGCTTTCCGAAAAACTGCTATCAGATGCTGACTACTTGTTTGCGACTTCCAGGCCCAGTTGTAATGGATATTTCAGGCTACACTGAAAGGGGTTTCAAGAGAAAACTAGCTGTTCAAGCCCTTTTTGGAAAGGTTTTCTATCTGTCAGAGGTAAGGGACTGAAGAGTCAAAAAAATGACTCTGATCAACTCCTTGTATGTTTCAGTTTTCCTCACCATCTTTTTTTTGTCATTAAAATTCTATTCTTCTCGCATAAAGTCACACGATACACATATTCCCATTTTGTGGTAATTTTTCCAATTATTTTGTTCAGTTAGACATGGTCAAAAACTACCGCATGATAAGAAAAAATATTTCACTTATTTTATTTAAGTTCCCAAACAAGTTCTTGCCAGTTGTGCTATGCTGGAGAAATTTTTCCATACAAAATAACCCTCTCACCTTCCTCATTTCACATGCTGGTCGCATGATCAATTTGTTGTGATGAGGGCGGTCTCGGTATGTACCCGCTGGATGCTAGAATTTTTTTCCTGCCGCGAATTCATTTTTGCTGGGAATGGTCAAACATGTTTGCTACACATGTGAGGGTTACGGTCCGAACTCCATTGGTTAAATTATCTAATTGGGTCCCTAAAACATTTTTGTACAGAGGTGGTTAAGTTTATGAATTGTGAGCACGAAAATAGTGTTGTGCGAAAATACTCCAAGACTTTGTTGTTGATGGAATATGCGCAGCACACACACAAACCCCTTTAGAATAAAACACACACACACACACACCAGGAAGAGAGTAAAGCAAACACACAAGAACACAAAGATTTATAGAGGTTCGGCCTTGTGCCTACGTTCTCTGGGTGATCCACCCAAGAAATTCACTAGTATGTAAGAATAACTTTGGTTACAACTTGAACCCCCTTAGCTCTCACAAGAACTCTAGCTCTCTTTTCTCTCATCCTTGTTAAAACCCTTGATGCCCTTGTAAACATCCTAGAATTCCCTCTTAAATTCTCTTGTGCCTTGCTTCAAAATTAACCTAGCCCTAAAAGTCCTATTTATAATGCATAAGACTTTAGCTACAAGTTAACTAGGAATAAGAAACTAAAACCCTATTAAATTAGGCTAGAAAACTCCAAAATAACAGAGACGCGAAGGCCAAAACTGGAGCTCCCTGGACGAAAACCCGGTTGCCTACTCTATTGCTGCTCTTCCTTGCGATTTCTTCATTTCGTCCCGCTGCTCCCTTGCAGCCCTTTTGGTTTCCCCTTCTCCTCCGCATCTATGGTGAGCCAACTTCAGCAAATAGATGTCATTTTGGTACCATAGCCTCAAAGATTCTGAGTTTTTACATAAGTGTATAGAACAGCTTTTCCTCCCCCCCCTCTCTTTTTGGGTTGAGAAATCTGCATATCATCACTAAAATTTCATTGATTTTTTTGTCATTTTATGATTAGTTCTTGCCTTGTTTCATCTTGGTTATTATCTTGGTTATTTTGTGAATCATTTACCTTCAATATGTTAATAATCTTCTTGGAAAATTTTGGCAGCTGCCAGAGTTCTGTTCGAGGGATAGCTCCTTAATTGTCAAAGAAATATTTGGTGTTACTGAGTAGGCCTCTATCCTAATTTTCAGCTCTTATTTAATTTTTTTAAAAGAATGAGGGAAAAAGAAATGGTCATGCCATTGTGATCAGAACGAAACTTTAAGATCAATGTTTTCGGTGCTCTTCGTTAATTCTTCTTCTTTTCTCTTATGCCCAGTGAAGATGCAGACAAATTACGGATACATGCGATCTCTGAAGCTGGCGATATGGATTCCTTGGAAAAGATGGTTGATGCTTCAGATTCAGATGAATCTGGCTAGGGCTCTCTCCTTCTTGATTCACGTGCTCCATATCCAAGAGTTTTGGCTCAGATAAAAATTCTGTCCATATAAGCGTAATCTGTTTCATTTCTGGATCATGTAGACTTAAAAATTTTGGTTGCAGCATCAGCCCAGATTCTGTCACATAAAGTGTGTATTATCAACTTTATTTTTAAATAGGATAATATTTGATTTATAGCTGGAAATTAATGGTATTCATTTTTGAGTTTCCTATTTGAATAGGGTACCAAACATCACCCTAAATTTCTGATATCTATGAAGATGGGAGTAATAAACAAGTTGACGGACGCTTTGCTATATCAAGCGTTTATTTTCTGCCATGGCGAGATGCCATCTTCTAGCCCACGTCTGATTCTAAATCTCCCCTATAATAAACGCTGGTGGAGCAAAAAGAAAAGATAGGTGTTGTAGAAAAAGCAGTAAAGTAAATAAAACAAAAGAAAAATTATGTATTAGACATAATTAACTTTACTAATTAGTAATTAAGACATAGGGCATTTTTGTTTGGTTATTTATTTTATTTTATTTGTGATGAAGAAGGGAGGAAAACCCCATAAACAAAAAACCAACTAGCCAACACTAATCATCTGAGGCTTCACAACCCCCAACAAATCATCAATAAGGATAAAACTAATCCAAACCGGAGCTTCATCAAAATAGCAGACCCCCAAATCCATATTCAGACTCCAATTAGCCAAACAATCTGCAGCAACATTCTTTTCCCTATAAACATGAGTAAGCTCAACAAATTCAAACTTACTCATCAAAGCAATACTACTTGCAATCACCCTAGCAAAAGGATGAAGACAACTAGGAACATGCTGCTTGATAAGCTGAACAGCAGTCATAGAATCCAATTCAATAGAAAGCCTAGCCACCCCTTTAGCCGCAACAAGCTTCAAGCCAAAGAATAACCCCTAGAGCTCAGAATCCAGAGTTTGTCTAGTTGTTTGGGATTATGCCAAAGAAGAGGTCCAGATTCGTTGGGCTTGTCTAAATTATAAAGGTAAAATACAATTTTACCCTTTCGTTTAAAACCATATCTCAGCCCCTCTCTCTCCTCTTCCTTATTCACTTCATCGATGACGACGCCTCCTCTATCATCTTCCCTCTTCTCTCCATCAACGATACGACGTCCTCTCTTTCTCCTCTTCCTTCTTCGCTCAATCAACGACGACGACACCCGCTCTCTCTTCTCTTCCTTATTTGCCCCATCGACAACTACACCCTCTCTCTCATCTTCCTTCTTCTCACGCAAAGCTCAGTTTTTCATCTGTGTTTTCTAGATCAGATTCTTATTTCAATTTTGTAGATCCATTAGGCCAGCCTATATGGATCTAACAATAAATCCGTTATTTCAATTTCCTAGATCAGATTCTTCTCACACGAAGTTCAATTTATGTATCTATTGATTTATTAAGACTATATGGATCTTTAATGACACAAATTTTTTGACAAGACCCACCCTGAAATTCCTCGGAATCTGGGACGGATCCCGCCTAATTACCGACATCAACCCGATGCCAGGCCCACTTACTAAAGACTGAGACTTTCTACCAAAAATTTGGCAGAGTCTCCCCTGTAAATTGAACATTTCCAAACTTCAACCTGTTCAAAATTTATAGTTAAATACAACCAACTGGCAGCATGCTTTACAAGCAATAAAATAATTTACAAACAAGGCCTCCGGCCTCACAAAATTTAAACCCTCAGCGGGCGATACAGAGCATATCTACGGAATTCAAAATACAACCGAAGTACCGTTTAACTGAAAGGAAAAAGTACCAAGAGTCTCTACTAAGACTCGAGTTCCAAGATGCACCCGGTCCGGCTCAACTGCAGAGCTCAGTCTCTACTGGCTGGGGGGCGCAAAACAGAAAGTTGTGAGTGGACAAAAATCAAGTTTCACTTTAAAACAACATAGTAACCCCACCATGTAAAAATAATGCTCTAGCATGCAGTTTCACAATTCAGAAACCAAAACTCAAGTACAAAAATCCCAAGTCCAAAACATCTCCACATCTCAAGCTCATAACTCATTTCCCAAAATATATGCAACTCTCAACACCCGTAAATACCCATATATAAATATACATATAGCTAGGACTCTAGTATAGTATATATACTCCACTCCAAACTAATGTACCGGGGAGACAATCCAACCGGGGAATTGTTAGCTGGTACGCAGGATTTTCGAACCAGAACCCGCGTCCAGGGATGAGTAGCAACTGGGGGACTAACTCTCAGGCAGCACGTACAGCTGATACAGTCAAAGCTTGTACGCCTGAAATACCAGTCCTACGCGCATAGACTACCCCAAATCCAGGGTCCACAGCAACATCCCCTCAAGGATGTTCTGAGTTCTAATAATTTCAAAAGTATCCAATATTCGTAACCAAATTCAGATCAGGGGAGGTACATGAATTAGTGCTTAACGCACTCCAATTAACATATCAAACATTACCTTTCCATAGTTCATATTAATCACCAAGTACCCCATGCATAGCCGCATGTAAATATAGTTTCTCAAAATTCAAATATCATAATAAGTTTTACGAAAACCTCGAAATCCCATTCGAGCGTATATAAATAATTAATAGACATAATAAAACAATATGCCATATTCCCATGAATAAAATCATACTAAGTTTCAAAAGAAAAGTCCACTCACAAGTAGTCCCACACAGCTTGACCCTTAGAGGGTCCTGCCTGCTGCGTATGCTGAGTCGGAGTACCTGATTCAGAATACGAAAATGTGATGAATATCAAGCGCTTCAAAACAGAACTTTAAAATAAAACCCTAGCTTCTCAGGAGTTCCTATAGGTTTTACGAGGTCTAGGATACACGTCCTGTAAGTTTGGTCCGAAACGGACGGTTAGATCGCTCATGATCGCACGATTGGACGATTACTGAAACCCTCACCCTAGGGTTGGCATTTCCGGAGTATCCGGGACTCAGTTTTACGATCCGTCGAATCCTACATGATCCTAAGGGTATCTAAAGAAACATACTTCAATTTGAAAATGATCCATCTGAACATATCGAACCCGAATAACGCACAATATGCGATAATCCGTTCGATAGTCAAACGACCTCGGAATCGAGATCCGCGAAATCCTATGCGCTCGCAACAATGTAAAGATCACATTGGAACAGTTTGTAGCTCCACCACACTTGCCCAAGCGCCGCCACACGCGCTGGCAGCAAGCGGGTGTGTAGAGAAATTTCGACGATGGAAAATCTCCAAATCACAAGTCACCATCCCGGCTACAGATCCTACTCAACTAGGGAAGCATTTCATTCTACGGCCAAGCCCAAAACCACCGGGAACTGGCCGGAATTTCGAATTGAAAACCGGCCAAAAACCTAATTCGAAAATAACTTCCAAAACCTCAAAATTGTTTCCATTCTAAGCAATAGGCAGCTAGAACAGATAAAAAGAAGGAGAAATCTCACCTTTAACACCGGAAAAGGACGACTGAAGCGGTGGTGCAACGATCGGAAAACCTCCGATTTGAACCAGTCGATACTGCTGACTATTCTCAAGTTTTCTGGCGACGAAAACTAGTGGGTCTTGACCAGAACGTCGAGACGAAGCTTTTGGGACCAATCTCGATAGCTGAGGTGGCCGGAAGTGATGGCGGCGTGGATTTTTCCGTTCGGGTGAATAGTGACGAGAGAGAGTTCGCGAGAGAGAGAAAGAGAACGCACGGGAGAGAGAGAAAGAGTGAAATGAAATTGAAGAATCTGATTTTTTTTACAAATACCCTTTTCGAATTATTTACGATTTTGCCACCGAAAGAAATTTCATCGCCAAAACTTCGTTATAACTCCAATTCAAGCCTACCGCCTGTCTACGAATTCATCTCAGAACCACCTACGCAACCAAACCACTGGTGGACCCAAAATTCTTCCGGACAAGAAAATGACCGAAATACCCTACCCCAAGGGTAGTTTCGTAATTTCATAGTTAATTTAATTTTAACCTTTTGAATTGGAAAATTAAATAGAGTCGGGGTGTTACATTTTTGTTCTCGATATAGTCTTAATAAATCAATAGATACATAAATTGAACTTCGTGTGAGAAGAATCTGATCTAGAAAATGGAAATAACGGATCTATTGTTAGATCCATATAGGCTGGCACGAATCTGATCTAGAAAACACAGATGAAAAACATAGATTTGCGTGAGAAGAAATAAGATGAGAGAGAGGGTGTCGTTGTCGATGGGGCAAATAAGGAAGAGGAGAGAGCGGGTGTCATCGTCGTTGATTGAGCGAAGAAGGAAGAGGAGAACGAAAGGGCGTCGTATCGTTGATGAAGAGAAAATGGAAAATGAGAGAGGGGGTGTCGTTATCGATGGAGTGAATAAGAAAGATGAGAAAGAGGGGCTGAGATATGGTTTTAAACAAAATGATAAAATTGTATTTTACCTTTATAATTTAGACAAACCCAACGAATATGGGCCTCATCTTTGGCCTAATCCAAAATAACAATTCTTTCCTAGGTATTAAAACCCAAACAAAAATGCCCAATGTCTTAAATAATAATTAGTAAAGTTAATTATGTCTAATACTTTATTTGTCTTAATTGTTAACACACTAAAACAGAACAGGGGTTAAAAGTGAATTTTCATTTTTTTTCTTCACTGAATTACTATTTCTGCATTGGGTGGAATAGCTAGTAGTAGAGTACCAACCCAACAAATGGCGGAAAGTTCAAGGTGGAACAAGGTTACAAGTAGGGTGCTCTCCTTCTCTTCTATGTCGTCTCGTCGCTCGCTCCTCTCACTCTCAGTCTCTCAGCCGCCTCCGCCTCCGCGCCTCTCTCCTCTCAATATCACGCAGGTCAGCTTCTCTCATCTCTCTGTATTTTATTCCTTCGATCCTCTTGCTCCGCTAACTCTCTCTCATCCAAAACTTCTCAGCCTCTCCGCTCCATCTCAGCTAACTCTCTTTCTCATCTCATCTCAATATCAGGTACGTATGTGTCCTCTTGCTCCAATTGCTCTGTATTTCAACTTGATTTTCCAGACTCAGGTTTGTGGAAATTAAATTGGGGATTTTGTTTTAATTGTTCTGTGGTATATTTGTTTAGACCTGTTAATGAATAATGAATCAAACACATTGTCATAGAAATAATTACCGAAAAAGTAATGCTAGGACATCAAATGTTTGAACAAAATTTGAGTGACACCATGAATGTAATTATCAAAAACTAATAAGCCTCTTATAATTAACGCAAGTTTAACCCAACCATCCCTCCCACCAGCTCTTACACTTGACAGAAGAGCATAATATATCGTCTAGTCAAATTGCTCATCGTCAAACTACTGCACCACACTGCTGCTCAACAACCTCACAACCACACCATCAGTTTGCAAATTTTAGTAGAACCCGAAACGTATAGAATGGCTAGATCAGAGATTAATTGAAACACCTCAGTAATTAAAAAAATTTCACAAATAATCTGCAACCAGGTCCTGTATGGCTTGATGTGGTTGTGGGGTGTTTCTCAAAACTCAATCCCGCGTTTTCAGTTTTTTTTTTTTTAAAATGTGGAAAACGTCTTTTAGTTATTGTTCTGTTTTCTGTGTTTTCAATTATTGCTCGTTGAGCGCATTTTTCATCGTTTTCATTTTGCAGAAATGGAAAACAGCTCCTCAAAACATTAACAAATGGGCCCTTAATTTCTGAGGCATTAGTTCTTTGTTTTTAGTTAATTTCTGTTGGTATTAGTTCATGGTTGGGAATAATATTATTCTGTTGGTATGCCTGGGAAATTAACCAACTGAATGATATGCTTGGTTAATTTTTGTTGTGAGCCTGTTTGGTTTGTTTTTAGGGTAAAATTACGTACTTTTTATCTCTGTTTTTTATTTTATCAAATTATATGAATCCGG
The DNA here is from genome assembly GCF_000346735.1 of Prunus mume. The sequence continues at coordinate 14,619,007 of NC_024127.1, forward strand.
CTTATTTATTTATTTATATCCAAATGATATGAATATGTTTTAGTCTGTTTTTTGGTATAATGCATGGGCTGTTTAGATTCTGTTTTTAAGCTTGAGGCACTATTACAAACGCAGGAAAAACAAGGAGGCTCCTTCAAAGTGAAATTGGTGGTGGATTGCAATCAAATCTTGAGAAGAGAAGAAAGAATTGAAAATGATGATTCAACAGGTGCAATGTTCATCATGTTGGTCAATAGTCCCAATTGATATTCCAAAAGGCCAGATTATGTCTGCAGCAGCAGGAGGAGCATCATCATCAAAACCCTTGAATGTGCAATCAAGGTCTAGGAGGTTACGATGTGAGGCGGTGGTGGGGGGCCTGCACACGGGGAGAGACCCAAATGTGAAGAAGGCCGACTGGTTAAGGCAGAAAGCCCCACAAGGAAACAAGTATGAGGAGGTCAAGGAGTCATTGTCCCGTTTGAATCTGAAGACGGTGTGCGAGGAGGCCCAATGCCCAAACATCGGGGAGTGTTGGAATGGAGGTGGGGATGGCATTTCCACTGCCACTATCATGCTTCTTGGGGACACCTGCACCCGTGGCTGTCGTTTCTGTGCCGTCAAGACCAGCCGAACCCCTCCACCTCCTGATCCCATGGAACCTCTCAACACTGCTAACGCCATTGTCAGCTGGGGTGTCGATTATATTGTTTTAACCAGCGTCGATCGTGATGACCTGCCTGATGGTGGAAGTCGACATTTTGCTCTGACCGTCCAAGCCCTCAAGGTAATTCTCTCACCCCATAACTAACTTTGCATCTTTCCTAATCATCTCATACACACATAACCTTCCTCCTCTTGCAATACTCACTGTTTGTTTGGCAACATACTGAGACAACATAAGCCTTGACTTGATTGTAATGCATTCAACTAATACAAACTTATTTTGCACTTTTGCAGACTCTCAAACCTGACATCATGGTTGAATGTTTAACTTCTGACTTTCGTGGTGACTTGACGGCTGTAGACACTCTGCTCTACTCCGGGCTTGATGTCTTTGCTCACAACATTGAGACCGTCAAACGCCTCCAGCGAATTGTCAGAGACCCTCGGGCGGGGTCAGATGCACTACCCATTATCTTATTTTTCTTCTTCTTTTTTCTATTTCTTTTCCCCAAAGCCTTTCAGTTATATATTTTGCTTACTAGTCATCTGCATCATGCACTACCCATTGTCCGTTTAACTTGTTGTTTGGGCATGCTTATTATGTTCACCCACAAATTAGCATAAATATAGTTGGAGTGTCATTTCCATTATGCTAGCAGCATAGATTATTCACATCCATTCACCATATAGCTTAAACAAAGGGAAATTAGACACCAAAGGAATTCTTCTGGGTTAATGTGTACCATAATTTTGATATTAGACACAGCAGCACATTTTCATTAAACCACATTGATCTATACACATGCCTGCAAGTGCGTGTATAAGCGCCACATGCTTAGGCACAGATGCTCAAACTTATTGTATGCTTACACACAGAGAAATGGGGCTACTGAATGTCATGTGTTGTAGATGTTCCCTTGTTGATAAGTCAACAGGCTCATCAAGTTATATCAAGATATGCATTGCTTACTTCTCTATTCCCTTTCTCCTCTTAGCATAGCTTAGCTTGTTCACTTGGGGATAGGCAGACGGGTTTTGAGTTAAACTTAAATGTGAATGGTACATAATTGGTGTTGATCTTAAAGGATTTGACTTTGAAATCCATATATTCCCATAGTTTGCACATGAAATGTGGTCTGTGAATTGTGAAGTTTGCATTTTTCAATGATGTCAACTAGAAACTTGGATTAAGCAAAATTGTTTTAAAGAATTTTCGATTCAAATGGTCTCTTAACTAAATTCTTCGTTCAAATGGTCCCTCAACTCTTTATTATAGGGTGAACTGGTCCTACCGTAAGAGTTAGGTCTGCACCTTATGATAATCATGCCACTTCCTTTCTGAAACTTATAAATTCTCTTTACTTGGAAACTTGATTCGTATAAGTTTGCTTCCCTCTCCATGTCCAACCAATGGATGCAAGTGTTGGGGACCTCTAGTTGAAAAAATTAGTGAGATTGAGTTGTAAGTGTCCCATGTTTGCACCAATCCAAATTCATCTGATCATATTCTCACATCTTAACTGTTGGTTTTCAGCGATAGACCACATTAACCACTTTCAAAAGCCTTGATATGGAGAAAAACCTGTCCAGGCATCCCTCTCAGAATCTGTCTACCTGCTTTGTGGCTCTTTGAAGTTATGAAACTTTGGATGTGCTCTCACTCATTGTAACTTAAGCCTCTTTAAGTTGACGAAATGACACATATGGAACTTCCATGGATTTCTAGAGCGTGGAAAATCATCCGTCTGTTTCTAAGAGCGTCAATCCAGTTTAGGGGTAAATGTCTCGATAGTAGGGTAGTTAACCTAGTACATCATCTGCTTTTCATAGATTAGTTCTCATTCTGAAATTGTGCTCACTGCTGCTACTTGAGATTATTATATTTAATCTGGTAATGCAGGTATGAGCAGAGCTTATCTGTTCTAAAGCATGCAAAAGAGAGCAAGAAGGGGATGATAACAAAAACTTCTATAATGTTGGGCCTGGGAGAATCAGACGACGAGTTGAAGCAAGCTATGGCTGATTTAAGGGCTATAGATGTTGATATATTGACACTTGGACAATATTTACAGGTTAGTTAATACACATAGCTTTCATGTATTTAGCATTGAGTACTTCATGCAAATACATTGGAACTTACAGTTGTAAGACTGGTGCCATTTCATATGAGTCCCCAAGGTTGGACCGGGTTAGCCCTGGAATTTTGGCTGTCTATTCGCGTTGTATAATTGAAGAATGGCTGTAATCTGGCCCTGTTTACCCGTGGTAGTTTTTATTTGCATAAGCGATCCACTTTACTGTTTCTGAGGCAATCCTCAAATGAGACTGTTACTCCAGTAGAATTTTGTGATAAAGACTTCGATTCTAAATTGCTTAAATTGTTGCAGCCAACTCCATTGCATTTGACGGTCAAAGAATATGTTGTCCCTGAGAAATTTGTTTTCTGGAAGGAATATGGGGAGTCTATTGGATTTCGTTATGTAGCCAGTGGGCCCTTGGTGAGATCTTCATTAATGTCAATTGTATAGAACATGAGAATTATCTTTTGTTACCATTCTTGATTGAATGCAGTAACCTAGTTTTGCCATTATTGATGAGAAATCTCTGTGTTGATTAATTTTTTCAGGTCCGGTCCTCATATAGGGCGGGGGAGCTGTTTGTTAAGACAATGGTCAGGGAAAGGGTTAAGGGCTCTACTGGCATATTTTAGCAACTTTTATGGACTCCCATTTTAATGGCTACCGAAGCAACAAGAATTTAGTGGCATGAACAGCTGAAAATAGGGCAAATTTGTAGTTGCAATGAGCCAATGACCATAATTTTTTTTTTTAGGTTCTGAGTTTCATAGGTTTGCTATAGAAGTATCTGTTCAATTGAGAATGTTGATGTGCCGTGCCGCAATCATTTGTTTGTGAACATAATTACTTTTGCGTTCAAGTTACAGTCAATTGACCCCAATAATTCTTTTTATTTCCCAAAATCTCAAGTAAACATATGCACAACGTTATCCTTAATGTTCTTCAGCTTCTTAAGGGGAGGGACAAAATGTTTAGTGTTCACGCCCCACAATGATAAATTTTTGGCTCTGCTGACTTCTGATGGCATCTAAAAATCCGAATTAATTCTCAGTTTAGGTATAGAAGACGAGATAAATTTGCGTAGTTGAACTTGAGGGAGTTGCACAGTTGGGACAAATGGTGGTTGTTACCTGGATGGCGAAGCTGTCAAAAATGAAAACGAAGCAGTGGTTTTTTTTCTTTTGGTAAATTGGCTTGGCAATTCGAGTTGTGTGTGTGAAACCCAGAAACCAAGTCAGGACTCAGAACAGAACTAAACTCACGCGCAAGACAAGAATGACAATGCGCATAACAAAATAGGCGCACGCACAAGTGCGTTGTGCAGTGGCAGTGCCCATGTGGGTTGGGTGGTGTGGTGTTTGTTGGCATTTCGAAACTCTCTCCTCTCTCTCTCTCCGTGCCAATTGCCAAAAGCATAATTTTCTTTAAAAGAAATTTGAACCTACCTACCAATATCTCTCTATTTCATACCTCTCCGTACACGACTTTCGGTGTTACTTTCGGTCTACTTGTTCTCTCCTTTTCTCCTTACGCCTTGTTTCTGTAGAACACACCACACTTTTCAAAGATTTCTCTTGTTTTGGCTTCTGGGTTTTTCCCAGTTGGCGAGTTTTTGGCTTCCCAGATTGATTCCCTTTATTGGGTTATGCCTTCTGGTATGAAATCTTCGATCTCTAGCTGTTTGCTTTTCATCTTCATGCTGCCTTTTTCTTTACTCTCTTATTGGTGACTTTTGCTTATGCTTTATATTAGATTCTTGTTCTGATTATTGCATTTGTTTAATCTACTGCTTTGTGAGGTCTGGACAGCCATCTTTTGTCCGTTCAATATCATCTCTTGAGCGGCTAAGCCATTTAATTCGCATGCCTATATTTATCCCTTTACCATTCTGAGTCAAATTTCAAAGTGGAATCCAAATGGTCAAATATTTTATTGGTAGAATTATATGGAATCATAATACTAAGAACTGAAACTGCATTTCCCATTTTCTTTCATTCATCATCTTCATCCAAATGTTAAAGTTTTACATATTAGTTTATGAATTTTTTTTTTAAAGAAAATAAATGGTGGTATTTCTGGACCCTCACCTCCATTATATATGATATTTACATTAGTTGGGGAGATTTAGATATTTACTATCATTGGTATCATCATAACATTGTCACAGCCCTCATTGAACTGTCTTGGGACTCCATTGTTCATGGAATTGCGAGCTTCAGTTAGGCATTTCAGTCATCAGGTATTTGAACTAATGGCTCAGCCAGAACAATCCTCAGTTCGCTGAAAGAAGATGTGAAACTCGTGCTATGGCTGCCATTAGCTCTAATAGAATGTACACTGCTTCCCCGTATTGTTGTTCACTATTTCATGGCTCTTTTTATTTTCCTTTTATATATGGCCTTTTCAGTCGTTAGGTCTTGTGTTGTAATTTGTTAGTGATTTGTTAAACCTTTGCCTCTGCTTATTTTTTTCTTCAATGCAATTTTCTTCTAGAAAGAGTTTCATGCGGATGCATTAGTGGTCAGATGTTTATCTTTTTAAATTTGCTCCTTTCGACTTGTAGAATTTCTAAATGGGCTGAGTTGAGCATTTTATGGGAGGTAGGGAGGACAGCGAACCACCTCTGAAACGTGTTAAAGTTACCTTGACGGAATCAAAGAACTCCTCAGACCACTCATCTATTACAGATCCTGTTGCTTCCTCTTTGGGAGACTATATGGCTAGGCCTCTACCATCCCAAGGAGATGAAGAAACAATTGGTAAAACAGGAGTCATCAAAAGGTCAGAATTCATCAAAGTTATAACTAGGGCATTGTACTCACTAGGTTATGATAAGACTGGAGCCATACTAGAGGAAGAATCTGGAATACCAATGCACTCGTCAGTGGTCAACCTGTTTATGCAACAAGTGATGGATGGAAAATGGGATGACAGTGTGGCCACTTTGCGTGCAATTGATCTCTTGGATGAAAAGACCATGAAATCAGCATCTTTTGTGATATTGGAACAGAAGTTCTTTGAGCTTTTGAAAAAGGAAAAAATGGTTGCGGCCTTAGATACTCTACGGAATGAGATTGTGCCTCTTCGCATCAATGTGAACAATGTACATGAACTTGCTGCCTGTATGATTTCTCCTTTGCAGCCTGTGCAACTTGAGCCTTCAAGTCAAGATACTGATGGTGCAAGCACACGATCAAAGATATTGGAGAAACCCTTGACGTGCAACGAGATGCTTGTGTTTTCCATAACACTTTTGATAGTGACCTGTCTTTGTATTCGGACCATCAGTGTGGAAGAGACCAGATTCCTTCTCAGACGTCGCAGGTTAGAATGTCTTCTGCTTTTATGGATGCTTGCTTATGATGCCTCTCATACCATCTATGTATTTGTTTCTTCAGTTGGCCTATGAGCTGATTGACTCTTGCATTTTCTTCGGAATATTGGGCTAATAGTCACTCTCTCAAAATGAGTAGTCTGTGTTCAGGAAACATAGTTGAAAGTACTAAATTTCCCCCCCCTTCTATGATTTGTAATGGCATATGATTGTATCATGCTGCCTATACTTAGACTTGTCAGCATTATCATAGTTACTGTTGAAATATACTTGCTCGATACCTATGTTGCACTTGGAGGTGTCAAACAGGCCGTGCTGGGCTCGTCCATTTATGAAAATCATCAATCCCGGCCTGAGCCCACAGCCCTAGCTGGGCCATGCTCGTGCTGGGCCACTAAATGGGCCGATATGGGCCCACGACAAATTTGACATATGTATTGCATTTTTTTTTTGTAATTTTTTTTACAACTTCATTTAAATATTTTTTTTTTACAATTATGTATATACTAACAAGATTTATTATTTGTTGAAAAAAGAGGACAATAACTTTATTTAAAGTACATTTAAATAGAAAATGGCTAGATTATTGTTTGAGTTTTGAAATTTGAGAAATAGATTTGAATTTAAGATATAAATATAATAATATTATATATTATTTTTCTCTAAAACAAATATAATTTAATATATGAGCTTTAAATGGGCCGGCCCGTTGGGTTTCAGGCCTGCAAGGCCCAGCCCTGTCCGTTTGTGTAACTATGTGTCATCATCTTGCCATTGACAAATTTATTATTTTGATTTATTGGATTTCATCTTCTGTTCAATCAATTTGGTGATGTCCCATATATAGTTTACCTCGAATTGGACAGAAAATTTGCCTCTAATTATGATTTTGTTTTTAACTGTTTGGATGGGCTCCATGTTGCCAATTTGAAAACTTATACTCATTTATTGTAACAGATACTGCATGCGCATAGTGACGAAATATGGTTTTTGCAATTTTCACACAATGGGAAATACTTGGCTTCTTCTTCCAAAGATCAGTCGTCCATTATATGGGAGGTAACTATTTATCTGATTATTGGCTGTTAATTTATTGAGAAAGAATTTTAAACCTCACTTGTTCTCTCTCCCTCCCTCCCCTCTTTCGTACAATTTGAATAATATTTGGATCACATTACAATTTAACATGCTCCCATGTCCTGAAAATCCGTTCTGCAGATGGAATTTCTTGTTGAAATCTCTTGATTTTATATGCAATCTAAATATTTATTAACATTATGTTTCTTTGATATTACTATCCTCTAGCAGATTGTTTTTATTGCTCATAAACACAAGTGTGGCATCTCCATATCAATCCAACCATGTGCGAGCACAGACACAATATGTTTCGCTTTATTAATCCTTCTGAATGCAATTTTACCTTTTTAGGTCAAAGGGGATGGCCAAGTTTCAGTGAAACATGTATTGACTGGTCACCAGAAACCTGTGCTGACTGTTTCATGGAGCCCTGATGACCGCCAACTGCTGACATGCGGACTAGAGGAGGTCATTAGACAGTGGGATGTTACTTCTGGAGAATGCCTCCATGTTTATGAAAAAAATGGTGTTGGTCTTATTTCCTGCGGGTGGTTTCCTGATGGTAGAGGGATATTCTCTGGCATGACTGACAAGAGTATCTGCCTGTGGGATTTGGATGGAGTAGAGCTAGAATGTTGGAAAGGGCAGCAAACACTCAAGATATCGGACATGGCTATAACTGATGATGGGAAGAGGATCATAAACATATGCAGAGAAACCACAATATTATTACTTGACAGGGAGGCAAAGTTTGAAAGGCTGATTGAAGAGGATGAAGTGATTACTTCATTTTCGTTATCGAAGGACAATAAGTTCCTGCTTGTCAATCTCATAAACCAAGAAATTCATCTTTGGAGCATAGAGAGTGAACCTAAGGTTGTTTCCAAGTACAAAGGTCACAAGCGTGCCCGATTTGTCATTAGATCTTGTTTTGGTGGATTTGAGCAAGCCTTTATTGCTAGCGGGAGTGAGGATTCACAGGTACTTTTACATGAACTTACTTGTCTGACAAAAATTAGGGCTGGTTGCTTGGTTATGACAAATTGATTTCCCGTGAAATGGGTATAACAGGACGCAACTGTCCTTTTTACACCAGTTTATGTCCAAAAACATTACATGATGTCCTAACAGTAGCAATCCTGCGTACTTTATATGTTTACTTTTATTCCATTGTTATGGGAAGAATCAGAAATACGTGAAATTGCTTTGAGCAACTTGTATGCTAGTCGGATTTCAGTCATACCTCAAATCTCTGTCGTTATGTAATTGGAACATCCATGGACTGTTATGCAATTGATTTGTCTTTAAAAAATCAGTTTCTTTTCCTTATTCATTTCATTTTTTCAAATGTTCTTTTGAGATGTATGAAATTGGTTGGAATGTAGGCAAAGAAATGGGAAGCTTCTTCACAGAGAGAGACTTTAGCCACTCATGGAACCAGAACAACATGCTTGTTCCTTTTAGAAATTTTAAAATGGTTTAATATGCTTGATTTATTAAGGCATTTTGGATTGACGTTGTAGGTTTGATCTTACTTGTTGTAGGTGTATATATGGCATAGAGGGTCTGGGAAGCTCCTATTGGCTCTTCCTGGGCATTCTGGAGCTGTAAATTGCGTGAGCTGGAATCCTGTGAACCTTCATATGTTGGCTTCAGCTAGTGATGACCGTACAATTCGAGTATGGGGTTTGGATCATCTCAACCTGAGACGGAAAGTCTCTCAAAGCAATGGCATTGCCCACCTTGCTCACCAGTTTAATGGTAGAACTTGAAATGATTTCTCTAGACAGTTCCAAAAATTACTTGGGTTTGTTAACCACTGTTGTGTTCTTCGAAAGGTGTTAGATTTATCTAGTGAATTATTTTTTCTGTTGCTTTTTATTGTTGGCATAGCAGGCACAGACAGAATAGTCTGTCATCTGCCGAATACAGTGCAAATTAATGACCATATGAATGATTGTAGCCAGTAGAAGTTGGTTTTAGAAGCTGTATTATTAAACCTTGTTAGTTTGCATGAATCATTTTCCCCCCGCCTCAAAATCCGTTATCACATTCCCTCAAAACCAGGAATTAGATAAACTAGGGGGAGCAATTGATCCGATTCCCATTCATTTTTTCCCTGCCTTTCAAAAATACCATTTCCACTTTATGATAATTTCAAAACGCTCCAAACCTTAGAAGCCTTTTTTGTTTGGAAAAAAAAAAAAATCAATGGCTGTTTTTTAATCACTGTATGAAAAAAAAAAAATTTCCCTTTTCACCTTAGTTACTAGCCTCTACTTCGCTTGTTATACTTTTTATCACCGTGTCATATTTGTTATTTTTTTCTATTATATTCCTTATATTATCATATACTAGTTTTTTCATCACTTGTCATATAGTATCATATATTATATGTTAATTGTAAATAAAGTTTTGTCAATTTGCTTTTTCACAAGTTACTTAGGTGAAAAATATATATAATATATGTGCGAGGCATTTTAGTAATCAAATTAGTTTATGTTCTGATTCAAGAGAACTAATAAACAATAACAATGGGAATAAACTCCATTCATGTGTTGATTCCATATGGTTAGTAAACAATTTAATGGAAATGATTCCTCTCATACTGATTCATTACTTCCTCATTCATGGTAAGTAAATGGCCTCCCTAAATTATCTCCTTATTAATCTTGGGAATGCCATAGTTATCAGTAGAGTAATCACGCACAACACATAAGAGAAGACGTTATCATATTCAAATGGTTTTTTTTTTTTTGTCAAATCACAAATGGTCATGAGGTTCGTGAAATTATCACTTTTGGTATGTGTTGTTTGAGTTTCTGTCAAATTTTCTGTTAAATTACTTGCGTGACACATATGTGGAGCCCACCAAGTGGCTCTATATCAATGAATGTGTGGGCTCCACATATATGTCACCTCATCAATTTAACATAAGGTTTGATGGAGAGACTAATTTGATGTAAGTATGGTAACGGCCAATCATGTCCAAAAAGAAACATAAAGGAGAAAGTGATAATTTGGTGCCAACTTGATGCAATCACTTAATATCAACAATCAAAAATTAGTTTGCACTTTGAATATTCCGTCATTAAAGTATCTTTTTTTAAAAAAAATCTAAAATATAAGTAAGAAGTTAAAATAAAATAAAAATAAAAGAAGGCTTAATAAAAAGGAATTAAAACAACAAATACGCCCCACTTTAAGTTTGATTTGAATTGGAGAAGAGAGAGGGACTTAGAGCAAGTGCAGCGCTAAGACCATCTCCAATCATATTGAGGCTAAACTCAAATTTTTACCCTTTAAAATACAACTATTCATGTATTTTTAGGACTCAAATTGTTTTTTCCTCCAACCTTGTAGACTCATAATTTGAGTCTACTACTTTATCTAAATTGTTTAAAAATAGTTAGCCTTCAATTTTTTTTTTGCCATTAATTTTTCTTGATATTATTTTTATTTCAACATTCGTGATTTAATTTTCTAAACATTTTAACCTAAAAAAATCCAAAATTCAAAACATAAATTTTTTTTTTACTCCAAACAGAGCAACTTTAAGTTGCAAGTTTAATAAATAAAAAAAATGAAAGAAACAATAACTACAAATGGTGAGCTGCCACTTGTCATGCAAAAGCAAAGGGAGAGCTGCAACTTTCTTCCGCGTAGGGCCCACTCCATTTTTCCTCTTCATATGGGCTGTGCAGCATGAGTTGGGGTCCACAAAAAATTTCCAGTCCAGGCAAAACTCAGACTGGAATTCCACCCAAAATTCCACCCATCTCAAATTTCCACCCTTGAAAATACATGGGTTGGAGATGAATTTTGGACTCAAAACTCAAAATTTGAGTTTTCACCCATTGGGTTGGAGATGGTCTAAGGCCTTACTTTGGCAATAGGCCCCCCCAGGCCCGAGTTCCACCTCCAGTGCTTCAAACTCAGCTCGGGCAAGGCATGGGATTCACTAGCCCGGACAAGCCCACATGCAAAATGGACTAGGCTGTTGTCCGAAGGCTGTTGACATCAGTGTGACCCACTATCCCACATAGCCCAATGGCTACAAGCCATGTGGCTTCTCCTGGAGTCTCCAATCAAAAAATCTTGCCCAATCCAATGGTTGTCTAATTTTTGGTTAAAAAAAATATCAAAAATATCAAACAAAAAAAATATCAAAAAATATCAAGAAATTATGGAAATTATTTCTATAAATACCTATCAATATTATTCACTTTCCACACCAAATCTTCATATAAATTCATCTCCTTCCAATATTTTTCACTTTCCCCACTAAATTTTCTACTACTAAATTTCATTTGTGCAAAAATATAAATGCTTAATTACTACAGTGCACCTTGAAATATTGGTCAATTCTCATTTTACCCCCTTAAAGTTAAAGTGGCCCATTTTGCCCCATTGACTAAGGTTTGATGTTTCACAGTGCCCTCTACCGTCAATTCCATTTAAAAGTCCGTTAAGTTTGATGACGTGGCATGAGTGTTTTAGTAATTTTGTGTACATAGGTTTTTTATTCACAAATTTGAGTGGGTAATATGGTCAAGTGGAGCTCACCTCCAGCATGAATAAAAAAAATTAATAAAAAATTAAAATACAAACATAAAATTTAAAACTTTAAAAAATTGAATTCTCTCTCTCTCTGCGGGGTGGGTTGCGATGAGTTCAGTTTTCCTGTTACCATTTTCCCTGTGCCACCCTGTTTCTTTCTTATTTTTGTGACACCTGTCCTCTCTTACTTACCATTAACCTAACTCTGTTTATGGGCTAGAGGGGCATGGGTCGGGAAGAAGGGGAATGGGTATGGGGGCTGGGGTTCTGTGGGAGTGTGGTAGAAAAAACCAGAGGGAAGGGGCCATGGGTCTCGATGAGGAAAGGGAGGAGTAGAGAAGAAATCGGGGGAGGTGTAAGAAATCAGTGGGGAAAGTTTACAGATCAGACCTGGAACTGAAATGGGTTTGTCTCAAAAATTTCATTTCTTGCATTGGAGCACCATGTTCGAGATAAGGGTAGGAACAAAATACAAATTGGGTATGTTTCAGACCTTCCAAAACTCAAGTTGGTGTTTATTAGGTACGTTGAACTGCAAAACCGCCAATATCTTTTTGCAATTTGATGTAAACTAGATTGTCTTAGAGTCTCTTTGGTTGCTCGGTTTGACATCAACAAAGCTACAAAGCTAGACTCCGTTGAGGGAGAGTAGTCCTACTGGTGACTGGGACTGGTCGCCTCCCCTTCCCCCTTCCCCATCAAGGTTTCCCTGATGGGTTACACATTCTGCTCCCCTTTAACAAGTTGACTACAGAGTATTGCCTTTAATCTTATATTTAGAACATCTGGGAAACCTTGGAGAACATTACTTACTAATCACAGAGGCAATCTAAATATATTCATAAAACCATGGAACAACATTCTATAGATTTTTAATTGTGAAGGGCTTACTACATACCTTTCATGATTGACCCTGTTTTATATTTGGTGCGACTGGAGGGGGGGGAAAGGAATAAGTTTCTGGGTTATGCGTAGGGAGGGGTGGGTTGCAGGTGC
>NC_024127.1:14631745-14662820 GCF_000346735.1 Prunus mume
GGGTTGCTGGGTTCTGCGCATGGAGGGGTGGGTTGCAGGTGGGGTTACAAGGACAGAGAAGGAAGGGGTGGATTTGGTGCGACTGGGGGAGAAGGGATGGGTAGGGATCTTTTATTATTATTTTTTTCCAATTTTATGTTTGTATTTTAATTTTTTTAAGTAATTAAAAAACCTAAGTGCACAAAATTACTAAAATACTCTTGCCACGTCATCAAACTTAATGGACTTCTGGATGGAGTTAACGGTATGGGCAATGTGGAACATCAAACCTTGATCAAGGGGGCAAAGTGAGTCACTTTAACTTTGAGGAGGTAAAATGAGAATTGACCAATATTTTAAGGTGCAGCAATTAAGCCAAATATAAATCGCCTCTTCCATTGAAGTCGGAGGGTCGTGGACAAACGTTCGAAGAGGTCAAAATCTTGGCGACGAGGTAAAAAAAAATTAATTGCCATTTTATTTAATTTAATGTCTTTATATATATATATACATATATATATATATATATGGTAGATCCGTGACACTATGTTTTTTACATAAGTTTTGACAAAAAATTTCAACCATTAGATTAGAATGGATTGAATGGTTGAGATTATGTTTCATTAATTACTTAAATTAAATTAAATCTCTAATGCCAAGTAAATTTCATTTTATTGATTTATTATGATAATCCCGAAAATCACTCAATTATCTTTCCCCCCCATTGTTTTCTTATCACGATCTTCTCAATTAATAACCTGTGAAACCTCACCATTACCTTCACCTTGCCATTGTCATCTACACAACCGAGCATTCTTCCACGACATAGAAAATCTGTCTCAAGCTACCAATATTGAAGAGAAAATAAGATATTAATATTTAACCAAAAAAGATAAAGCCCAGATTTGTTGCAATATTTCTTCTCTACCGTTTGGTTGATCTAACTCTGTGTTTCTCTCTCTCTCTCTCTCTGTTTTTTTCTCTAACATCTTAATGGCTTACAAGCTTTTATTCATTATGATTAATAATAACATTAAAAAATATATGGCAAAAGACAGTTTGCTGTGCAGTTCATTGTGTGTGTGTGTGGATGGGGTTTTATCCCCAAGCCTTTACTTCGAGAGTCATAATCTATGTATAACTGTCCCAAAAATTAAGCAGTAAAAAAAAAAGCAAAAAACAAAGTTAGGGATAGAGATGAAAAATAATCAGAAACCGGTAAAGTTTTAGAAGAAAGAGGAGGAGGATGAGAAAGTCATTAACTGAAGAATTATAGATGATAGAGAACAACGAAATATAAAGATTTTATAAAACATTGATTGACGATAGAGAAATAAGAAAGAGAAAGTCAATTAATAATTATTTTTAATATATATTTTTATTTAAAATATATAATTAGTTTAGTTAATCTTAGCCATTCAATCCATTTCATTCATAACTTGTGTCAAAAATATAGTGCCACGGGGTGCGTTCCGTGTTGAAAATAATAGTCAACCAAAACAGGGCAAATATTCAATTATGCTTATATTTGCTCATGTACTTATTCGTCTCCAATATAGAGGTGTTTATACAAGTACAAAGATGTGTTAACCCTAAATAAAATAGGAAATAAATTCAAATTACAATAGAAAATAAATATAAATTATAATAGGAAATAAATCTAAATTATAATAGGACTAGATAAATGAGTAAGGAACCAAAATCCTAGGAAATATGAAGTAAATCCAAATTACAATCGAAAATAAATATAAATTACAATAGGAAATAAATCTCAATTATAATTGGACTAGATAAATGGGTAAGTAATTTATTACAATAGAAAATAAATATAAATTACAATAGGAAATAAATCCCAATTATAATTGGACTAGATAAATGGGTAAGGAATCAAAATCCTAACTAAGTAAGGAAATATGAAATAAATCCAAATTACAATAGAAAATAAATATAAATTACAATATGAAATAAATCTCAATTATAATAGGACTAGATAAATGGGTAAGTAATCAAAATCCTAACATAGTAAGGAACCAAAATCCTCACTAAGTAAGGACTCGCCAACAATAATGACACTATTACGTCATCCAAAGGAAAATACTCCCCCATGTCGTGATCCGGTGGAACAGCCTTCGCCAATGATTGAGTCGGACTATGAGTACCGAGAGTATTTCAATTGTATGATGAGTGAGTATGTGTTTCAATTGTTTGATAAGTAAGATGTGAATTTTATAATAAATATGGATACGTGGTAACTGAAAATCTTATCCTAAAATTTTATCCGAAAATGTTATCTGAATTTTTAGATGAGAATTTTATAATTAATATTGACACGTGACAACCGAAAATCTTATCCAAACAACTTATCAAAATTAATGGTTTAAGTATAAAAATTAGAAAATAAATTAAAATAAATAGTAATTGTCATTCTCATTGAGTTAAAACTAGAAGACAAAAAAAATACAAAGGCGAAGGTGGATACCACCGGGCGAGAGGGAACGGAAAGGAAGAGAAAAGATAGGTGAAAAAGAGAAGTCAAAATAATAGACAGCTGGCATCATATGATTGGTGTGGGATACTAAGGTGTCTTGCTTAGCAAGTTTTTCTCACTTGACTTTCGAGGAAGATTGCTTTCTAATAAAAGCAAATTCTAATTTTTTTTTCCGTTTTCAATTTTAGTTTATTTGTAGTTGTTACCTTTTAAATATACATAATGGAAAACTAAAAAATAAAAAGGTTATCCATAAAACAAATCTTCTTGTCAAAATCAAAGTCAATAACAGAGTCATGGTTTAGCAATGTTGGCTATCATGTTCTTATCCTATGAGAAATATCTTATATATGTAACAAGCACGGCTGCTGTTGTCAGTTTTCATTAGGTTAGAGTCCAGAGTAGAGAGAGTGTCAGGAGACTGGAGAGCAGTAGAGGAGAGGGAGTGATAGAGTAAGAGACAGCAAAGAAAAAGAAGCAGCAGACGCAGAGTAGTAGTATTGGTAGAAATGTTGAACATGAGGAAAAAGGACGCCGACGGTGCAGTAGTGCCAACAACGACGATTGTGATGGCGTTGATGCTCTGCTCATTTATATCACCACCCATGTTAATGGGTGTTTCTGCTTCGCAGAGAACAAGAATGATGGTGCCAGAAACCCAAGAGCAGCACAGACGGAATCTGCTTGCCAATGGGCTTGCATTGACTCCTCCCATGGGGTAAGCTAAGCTAGCTCTCTCTCTCTCTGCTTCTTTCTCTGTTTTTAGTTGGTTTTAGCTAGCTGGTTCGGTTATCAAATATCAATGGTTCACTCATCTTTCTGCAAAATTAGTGATTCCTCTCTGTTTTGTTCCCTTTCTGGATTGCAGTGATACTTTGTTTTACTCCTCCTAGCACTTTTACTCTAGTAATTCGAATTAGTGTCCTGAACTATATGACATGCACTTTTACAGCAGTATGTATGTACGATATGGATCAGAGTTTATTTTTCAGCTTCTAAGTTCTAACTATGTATGTTACATTCATTTCATATACATGTCTGTATACTAATCTCCTATTTGACTTTAATAATAAGGGAAAATCTCATCATTATTTACTACTCAGTGATTCCTCTCGCATTTGAAGTTATGAAGTTGTGACCCTTCAAATGTCTCACGGCTGACTGCAATTTTTATAATCCTTATATTTTCATTCCTTTTCAAATACTTGCGGGATTAATCAGGTATTTTCTTTTTTATCAGGTGGAATAGTTGGAATCACTTCAACTGCAAAATTGATGAGAAAATCATCAAAGCAACCGGTAACTTTAACTTATGCTTAATCTGTAACCAAAGCTCATGCCTAATCCAAGCTTCATATACTAAGTCTAAAGCCATGTTCCCAAAGCTATGGCAGCATAGTGATAAATGCATTGATGGTTGGGGTTGTTGGTTTTGTAAATTTATTAGGGTTTAATAACGGTTCTTGTTTCTCTGGTTTGACAGCTGATGCTCTGATTTCCACCGGGCTCTCTAAACTTGGATATACCTACGTTAACATTGGTACATTGCTATTTTCTTTTTCTCTTCGTAATTTCCAATTTAGTCAGAAGATGATGACATACTTCATTTCTTGCTATCTATAGATGATTGCTGGGCCGAAATTGCTCGTGATGACAAGGTTCTGTTTTTAATCATAAACAATTCGGCTTTTAGAATGATTAAAAAGGATATGGAGATTTACTAAGCATGAGATTTCAAATTCAGGGTAATCTAGCGCCCAAGAAATCAACCTTTCCATCAGGCATTAAATCTCTTGCGGATTATGTCCACAGTAAGGGTCTTAAGCTAGGAATCTACTCAGATGCAGGGTAACATGACTCCCATACACTCCAATACAGAAAATATATGCTGTATATTTGTTGTTACAACTAAACAAATAGTGCATGCAATTATACTTTGCAGGTACTTTACTTGCAGCAAAACAATGCCTGGTTCACTTGGCCATGAAGAACAAGATGCCAACACATTTGCTGCTTGGGTATGATATGTTGTAATGATTTTAATCAGAAGGAGTCATGACATCTGCAATGATGATATTTGGTCATAGGATCTTGAAATACTGCAACTTTTTTGCAGGGAATTGATTATTTGAAGTATGATAACTGTTATAATGATGGCTCAAAGCCAACTGCTAGGTAAAATAAAATATCTATGATGATAATGCAGTAACGCTACTCATGTTTGTTCTTCATGCCTGCACTTAAGTTTCCCTGTATTAGGTATACCTCAGATAAAGATTTCTATATCATCTTGTAGATATCCTGTAATGACCCGAGCTCTGATGAAAGCAGGCCGTCCCATATTCTTTTCTCTTTGTGAATGGTAATGATCTTGTTTGTTAAAACTCAAAAATCATGTAATTGTTTTCTTTTTTGTTAGTAATCCCTAATTGTTCTTGTTTTTTAGGGGAGATATGCACCCTGCTCTATGGGGTGCTAAAGTAGGAAATAGTTGGAGAACTACTAAAGACATTTCCGATACATGGGAAAGGTAGAAAAGTGTGCTACCAATGAACTCTCAAATTGGTCTTCTATATGGGTCACACATAATACTTTTCTTGCATTTCCCTTGGCAGTATGGTCTCTAGAGCAGACATGAACGAAGTTTATGCTGAATTTGCCAGACCTGGTGGTTGGAATGGTTAGTATTCTAATGCAGCTATGCTTTACCTATACTGTCGTTTAGGCACATTGTTGATGTTTCAGTAAGAGATTTACGTGCTGAATTTCAACAGATCCCGACATGCTTGAAGTGGGGAACGGAGGAATGACAAAAGATGAATATGTAGTCCATTTTAGCATATGGGCCATTTCTAAGGTACCATAAACATTTTCTCTTCTTTTATATGATATGTGCAGTTTAAGGTCATCGGTTTGGTAATGCATAAGCCATGCTGCAGGCTCCCCTTCTTCTTGGTTGTGATGTGAGGAATATCACAAAAGAGACAATGGAGATCGTTGCAAATAAAGAAGTTATCTCTGTAAACCAAGGTAACTAACTACAACCTTTAGATAGACACTTGTTTTCCTTCCTGGTGACTGAACGAGTTTGCATTAATAGAACCCAGAATTGTAAATTTGTGTTGATTAACTGTAACAGATCCACTTGGTGTGCAAGCCAAAAAGGTCAGAATGGAAGGAGATCTTGAGGTAAAACTGAAAATGCCAGCAATCTCTTCTGATATATGTAGGCTGCTGTTCTGCTTCCGTAAGAATTCTGTCACTGTCTGTGAGATTGATCGACTCTCAATTTTATGTACTTTGAACAGGTTTGGGCTGGTCCGCTCTCAGGCTACAGAGTAGCTTTACTCCTTGTCAACCAAGGCCCTTCGCGAACTTCCATTACAGCTAACTGGGATGATGTTGGAATCCCCACAAACAGTGTTGTTGAAGCAAGAGACCTTTGGGAGGTATAACCTATAATTATATGGTCTAACATAAGGCCGTAATTAGCATTCTTTCTCAGTTCTTCCTACTCCGTTGCAGCCATATTGTATTGTGAGATATTTACTGATATGTCTCTTTCATGCAGCACAAGACATTGAAGGCACGATTTGTTGGAAACTTGACAGCCACCGTGGGCTCTCATGCATGCAAAATGTATGTTTTGAAGCCAGTCTCGTAACCATGAGTTTAGTTGGATTGGAATGTTGATGTTGCTGTTGATCTGTCGACCGCCCAACTATATATCTAATGTCACGCTCATGGTTTACTATCCACGAGTTCCTATTTGGCATTTTCCCAAAACTTGATTTCCAATTAATAAGAATATGGAGGAGGCAAAGCTCCTCTTCTCCACTGATTTATGTGTATCTTCCCATTTTCTGGTGGATGGACATAAGGAATGAGTAAATCTTACGCAATGTGATCTTTTTCTATTTTGAGTCTATGACCTACCTCCATGCGCTTAACCTTAACATGACTTAAATTAGTACTGTAAATTGATGCGTTGAGCTATGAACAATTGAGAGACTTGCTTCGATTTCTACGACTCCCGGACTTTTCAAGATAGATCAAACCAACTCTTCACTTTTCAGGTCTGAATGGGGATTCGAACTTGGACTTCTTCCCACATTGAAGAAGGGGATGAAGGGAAATATTGAAATGGAACTCTCCCCGAAGCTATATCCTTCACAGGACATCCATGCGGAGTGAAATGTGAAAGTTATGTGACATTGATTATCAGAAACAACTTGATGAACAAATAAAAGATTGTGGGAAATATTAAAACATATAAAACATTGTTGAGTTTAATCGAGAATTTGAAATAGAGGCAACATGTGTGATATCTAACCATTGCCTTTTACCCTCAAACACCTTATTCATGGATTTACTCAGACGGAGTTTTTGAGTATATCTTTGATTTGAAAGTTAAGAGGTTTTTTTGTCTTTTTTGAAAAAGCTTTGGCTTTTTCTAAAAGTGAATTTTTTTTTTGGCTAAAACCTAAATTTACTTAAAACTTAAAACGTTGTTGAGTTTAATCGAGAATTTGAAATAGAGGCAACATGTGTGATATCTAAACATTGCCTTTTACCCTCAAACACCTTATTCATGGATTTACTCAGACGGACTTTTTGAGTATTTAATATCAATTTCTATCTAAACTCGAGTTTTTGAATAAATTTGTAGCAATTCAATAACAAATTAGTATTCCTATTGTTGAGGCCCAAAAAAGTCACGGGAAGCCCAAAGACATTTAAAGCCCAATATAACATATAATGTCAGTCATGCGTTAATTCAAACTGTATTTTGGGATTTAATTCATTAAATAAATATAGAAATAGCGTACATGCCATGTCAAACTAATAATACATTTTTCCATGTCGATCACCTATCAAGCTCACATGAACCCAAGTCATGTGGTTTACGGGGCTTGCATGAGGGATTGTGGTGTGGAAGGTTACGGAGGTCCACAAGGCCATGGAAGCTCTCGGATAATGGAAACTTTAAGCTAGCTACTTGAGAGCACCAAAGTCCAAGCCCATTACTTAGAGTTCTCCAATGTGGGTGAGCAAATGAGATATTTTTCAAGCACTTCCTTTTACCCATAGGAAATAGTCATTTTCCAAATACTTAGCTTTACCCATTGGAAATAAGCATTTTCCAACACTTCCTATTACCCATTGGAAACAAGCAGTTTCTAGTACTTCCTTTTACCCATAGGAAATAATCAGTTTATGGTACCTAGATTTACATGCTGGAAAATAGTATGCCCCAGTGCTATCTTTTAACCACTAGAAATAGGCTGGTTCTAGCACTTCCCTTTACCTATTGGAAATAAAGGAAAACTCTCACCCTCTATAAATTGGCAGTCATGGCTCAAGCAAACGGCACCAATTTTTCTTCAGCCAACACTCCTCACTTGGCTGCTGTAAGCATCCCAGTAGTCATCAACCCCTCTTGGTTGCTGCAAGCTTCTCAGCAACCATGAGAACTCACATTTCCTTAACTGTTACAAGTATTCCAGTAGCCTTCATAGTCATTCCTTAGCCATCACAACCATGTCTTCTACTTTCTCATCCTTGAAATCCATCATCTTCTCCATAAAGCCTCACCAAGCATAACTCCAAGTTTTTCATTCCTTCCCAGTTTTAAACATCATAGCCTTCAAACCTCAAGTTTTTCCTTCCATCATCATTCTCTTGAAACTCTTAAATCCTCATAGCTATAGCCACACACAACAAATTATAAACACCAAACTCAAATATATCCAACACCAAGCCAAGCACATGCATTCTCATTTGCTAAACTTGTGGGTATTTAGCTCCCACACTCCAAGCTCTCATGTCAAACCCATATAATCTCATATCAACATCAGCAAGTCATCTTCAACTCTTCGTCGAGTTGCCAGAAACATCAACACAAAACACGCAGCCGCTAGAAGAAGAACAAAGTCCTCTCCCGGGACTTGCTTCTCCCTTGGGATACTTTGGGCCTAGTTCTCACCAACTCAGACAAAGGGGTAACGAAGTCTTCATTCATTACTCTACAGGGATCCAAGAATCAACAAAACCCGGATGAGCCTTCGAACGAAAAAGACCCCAACACCTATCAATTTCTTTGACGGTGTAAGGGGCAATTTCATTAACCTAAAATCCTTAAGCATAAAAGCTCATTTGAAACTCCCTTAATTTCATATTTTTACAAGTTTACCATATGATTTTTTAATTTTGAGTCAATTTTAATCATTCAAATGGTTGGGCATTTTTAGAATTTTGAAATAAAAATATTCCCAAAAAATATATAAGTTTCAAAAATTCAGAGTTTTCCGAATTAAAATGGATATTGTTCCGAAATTTTTTAGAACAAATTTGGAATATAATTTTCATTCCAAATATTTTTGGATTGAAATTGAAATCTTAATGGCTTACAAGCTTTTATTCATTATGATTAATAATAACATTAAAAAATATATGGCAAAAGACAGTTTGTTGTGCAGTTCATTGTGTGTGTGTGTGGATGGGGTTTTATCCCCAAGCCGTTACTTCGAGAGTCATAATCTATGTATAACTGTCCCAAAAACTAAGCAGTAAAAAAAAGCAAAAAACAAAGTTAGGGATAGAGATGAAAAAGAATCAGAAACCAGTAAAGTTTTAGAAGAAAGAGGAGAAGGATGGGAAAGTCATTAATTGAAGAATTATAGACGATAGAGAACAACGAAATATAAAGATTTTATAAAACATTGATTGACGATAGAGAAATAAGAAAAAGAAAGTCAATTAATAATTATTTTTAATAATTATTTTTATTTAAAATATATAATTAGTTTAGTTAATCTTAGCCCTTCAATCCATTTCAATCTAATGGTTGAAAACTTGTGTCAAAAATATAGTATCACGGATCCAAAAGGGCAAGGTTAAAATGAATAGTAATTGTCATTGTTCTTGCCTTTTTGGGTTGAATAAAAAAGGCAAGGTTATCACTATTCACATACCCAAAAGGGTAAGGTTATCACTATTCACACGAATAGTGACAAACTTTGCATTGTCTTTGCACCTTGGGGTGGAGTTGTTCTTAAAAGGGGGAGTATTGAGTTGAGACTAGAAGAAAAAAAATACAAAGGCAAAGGTGGATACCACCGGGCGAGAGGGAACGGAAAGGAAGAGAAAAGATAGGTGAAAAAGAGAAGGCAAAACAATAGACAGCTGGCATCATATGATTGGTGTGGGATACTAAGGTGTCTTGCTTAGGGGTGGTTGCGGTTCGGTAACCGCGAATTTGTACTCAAACCGCAAACCGACCGACTATTTGCGGTTTGATGATTTTTGAAACCGCAAACCGACAACGTTTTGCGGTTTACCGCATTGCAGTAAACCGCAAAATACGGTCGGTTACCGCGAATTAGCGGTTGAAAACCGCAAGTTCTCAAGCATTCACAAAAATATAAATTCACAATCTAAATAAATAAATACACAACCTCAATTTCTCAAACATATATAAATTCACAATTTTCTTAACTTTTCAAGCATTCACAACCTAAGAAAATTAAAGTTACAATTCCAAGCATTCCAATTAAAGTTAAACTTCTCAAGTATTCCAATTCCAAATCCTTTAAAGTTATAAACTAAAAGGAAAATGCAAAGCAAAATGAATTAAAGTTACAACAAAAAAGAAAAATCAAATTCAAAGTTAATTAAAGTTACAAACTAAATGGAAATTGCAATGCACCAATGTTACAAACTAAAGTTACAAACTTAAGTGTTGGTGGTGAGTGGATTTGAAGAACCCCGTTGTGTTGTTTGAGCACCAATATAATCTACAAATAAAACAACATAGTTTAGTACATTTTATTATAAGAAGAAGCATAAATAACATTAGCATAAATAAACTAATTACTTACAAGTTGTCATATGTTCCATTTCCTTGTAGAATTCAACTTCATTATCTGTGCGGCTATACTTTGCGGTATGCGGTAACCGCAAATTTTGAAAATCAAATACCGCAACCGCAACCGCAAATACGGTTCGGTTCTTAATACCACAAATGCGGTTCGATTTACCGCAATTGCGGTTTCATTGCGGTGTTTAAAATGCCACCCCTATTGCTGACCATAGCAAGTTTTTCTCACTTGACTTTCGAGGAAGATTGCTTTCTAATAAAAGCAAATTCTAATTTATTTTTTTTCCGTTTTCAATTTTAGTTTATTTGTAGTTGTTACCTTTTAAATATACATAATGGAAAACTAAAAAATAAAAAGGTTACCCATAAAACAAAGTCAAAATCAAAGTCAATAACAGAGTCATGGTTTAGCAATGTTGGCTATCATGTTCTCATCCTATGAGAAATATCTTATATATGTAACAAGCACTGCTGCTGTTGTCAGTTTTCATTAGGTTAGAGTCCAGAGTAGAGAGAGTGTCAGGAGACTGGAGAGCAGTAGAGGAGAGGGAGTGATAGAGTAAGAGACAGCAAAGAAAAAGAAGCAACAGACGCAGAGTAGTAGTATTGGTAGAAATGTTGAACATGAGGGAAAAGGACGCCGACGGTGCAGTAGTGCCAACAACGACGATTGTGATGGCGTTGATGCTCTGCACATTTATATCACCACCCATGTTAATGGGTGTTTCTGCTTCGCAGAGAACAAGAATGATGGTGCCAGAAACCCAAGAGCAGCACAGACGGAATCTGCTTGCCAATGGGCTTGCATTGACTCCTCCCATGGGGTAAGCTAAGCTAGCTCTCTCTCTCTCTGCTTCTTTCTCTGTTTTTAGTTGGTTTTAGCTAGCTGGTTCGGTTATCAAATATCAATGGTTCACTCATCTTTCTGCAAAATTAGTGATTCCTCTCTGTTTTGTTCCCTTTCTGGATTGCAGTGATGCTTTGTTTTACTCCTCCTAGCACTTTTACTCTAGTAATTCGAATTAGTGTCCTGAACTATATCACATGCACTTTTACTGCAGTATGTATGTACGATATGGATCAGAGTTTATTTTTCAGCTTCTAAGTTCTAACTATGTATGTTAAATTCATTTCATATACATGTCTGTATACTAATCCCCTATTTGACTTTAATAATAAGGGAAAATCTCATCATTATTTACTACTCAGTGATTCCTCTCGCATTTGAAGTTATGAAGTTGTGACCCTTCAAATGTCTCACGGCTGACTGCAATTTTTATAATCCTTATATTTTCATTCCTTTTCAAATACTTGCGGGATTAATCAGGTATTTTCTTTTTTATCAGGTGGAATAGTTGGAATCACTTCAACTGCAAAATTGATGAGAAAATCATCAAAGCAACCGGTAACTTTAACTTATGCTTAATCTGTAACCAAAGCTCATGCCTAATCCAAGCTTCATATACTAAGTCTAAAGCCATGTTCCCAAAGCTATGGCAGCATAGTGATAAATGCATTGATGGTTGGGGTTGTTGGTTTTGTAAATTTATTAGGGTTTAATAACGGTTCTTGTTTCTCTGGTTTGACAGCTGATGCTCTGATTTCCACCGGGCTCTCTAAACTTGGATATACCTACGTTAACATTGGTACATTGCTATTTTCTTTTTCTCTTCGTAATTTCCAATTTAGTCAGAAGATGATGACATACTTCATTTCTTGCTATCTATAGATGATTGCTGGGCCGAAATTGCTCGTGATGACAAGGTTCTGTTTTTAATCATAAACAATTCGGCTTTTAGAATGATTAAAAAGGATATGGAGATTTACTAAGCATGAGATTTCAAATTCAGGGTAATCTAGCGCCCAAGAAATCAACCTTTCCATCAGGCATTAAATCTCTTGCGGATTATGTCCACAGTAAGGGTCTTAAGCTAGGAATCTACTCAGATGCAGGGTAACATGACTCCCATACACTCCAATACAGAAAATATATGCTGTCTATTTGTTGTTGAATGTTGATATATACTCATATTTGTTACAACTAAACAAATAGTGCATGCAATTATACTTTGCAGGTATTTTACTTGCAGCAAAACAATGCCTGGTTCACTTGGCCATGAAGAACAAGATGCCAACACATTTGCTGCTTGGGTATGATATGTTGTAATGATTTTAATCAGAAGGAGTCATGACATCTGCAATGATGATATTTGGTCATAGGATCTTGAAATACTGCAACTTTTTTGCAGGGAATTGATTATTTGAAGTATGATGACTGTTATAATGATGGCTCAAAGCCAACTGCTGGGTAAAATAAAATATCTATGATGATAATGCAGTAACGCTGCTCATGTTTGTTCTTCCTGCCTGCACTTAAGTTTCCCTGTATTAGGTATACCTCAGATAAAGATTTCTATATCTTCTTGTAGATATCCTGTAATGACCCGAGCTCTGATGAAAGCAGGCCGTCCCATATTCTTTTCTCTTTGTGATGGGTAATGATCTTGTTTGTTAAAACTCAAAAATCATGTAATTGTTTTCTTTTTTGTTAGTAATCCCTAATTGTTCTTGTTTTTTAGGGGATATATGCACCCTGCTCTATGGGGTGCTAAAGTAGGAAATAGTTGGAGAACTACTAAAGACATTTCCGATACATGGGAAAGGTAGAAAAGTGTGCTACCAATGAACTCTCAAATTGGTCTTCTATATGGGTCACACATAATACTTTTCTTGCATTTCCCTTGGCAGTATGGTCTCTAGAGCAGACATGAACGAAGTTTATGCTGAATTTGCCAGACCTGGTGGTTGGAATGGTTAGTATTCTAATGCAACTATGCTTTACCTATACTGTCGTTTAGGCACATTGTTGATGTTTCAGTAAGAGATTTATGTGCTGAATTTCAACAGATCCCGACATGCTTGAAGTGGGGAATGGAGGAATGACAAAAGATGAATATGTAGTCCATTTTAGCATATGGGCCATTTCTAAGGTACCATAAACATTTTCTCTTCTTTTATATGATATGTGCAGTTTAAGGTCATCGGTTTGGTAATGCATAAGCCATGCTGCAGGCTCCCCTTCTTCTTGGTTGTGATGTGAGGAATATCACAAAAGAGACAATGGAGATCGTTGCAAATAAAGAAGTTATCTCTGTAAACCAAGGTAACTAACTACAACCTTTAGATAGACACTTGTTTTCCTTCCTGGTGACTGAACGAGTTTGCATTAATAGAACCCAGAATTGTAAATTTGTGTTGATTAACTGTAACAGATCCACTTGGTGTGCAAGCCAAAAAGGTCAGAATGGAAGGAGATCTTGAGGTAAAACTGAAAATGCCAGCAATCTCTTCTGATATATGTAGGCTGCTGTTCTGCTTCCGTAAGAATTCTGTCACTGTCTGTGAGATTGATCGACTCTCAATTTTATGTACTTTGAACAGGTTTGGGCTGGTCCGCTCTCAGGCTACAGAGTAGCTTTACTCCTTGTCAACCAAGGCCCTTCGCGAACTTCCATTACAGCTAACTGGGATGATGTTGGAATCCCCACAAACAGTGTTGTTGAAGCAAGAGACCTTTGGGAGGTATAACCTATAATTATATGGTCTAACATAAGGCCGTAATTAGCATTCTTTCTCAGTTCTTCCTACTCCGTTGCAGCCATATTGTATTGTGAGATATTTACTGATATGTCTCTTTCATGCAGCACAAGACATTGAAGGCACGATTTGTTGGAAACTTGACAGCCACCGTGGGCTCTCATGCATGCAAAATGTATGTTTTGAAGCCAGTCTCGTAACCATGAGTTTAGTTGGATTGGAATGTTGATGTTGCTGTTGATCTGTCGACCGCCCAACTATATATCTAATGTCACGCTCATGGTTTACTATCCACGAGTTCCTATTTGGCATTTTCCCAAAACTTGATTTCCAATTAATAAGAATATGGAAGAGGCAAAGCTCCTCTTCTCCACTGATTTATGTGTATCTTCCCATTTTCTGGTGGATGGACATAAGGAATGAGTAAATCTTACGCAATGTGATCTTTTTCTATTTTGAGTCTATGACCTACCTCCATGCGCTTAACCTTAACATGACTTAAATTAGTACTGTAAATTGATGCGTTGAGCTATGAACAATTGAGAGACTTGCTTCGATTTCTACGACTCCCGGACTTTTCAAGGTAGATCAAACCAACTCTTCACTTTTCAGGTCTGAATGGGGATTCGAACTTAGACTTCTTCCGACATTGAAGAAGGGGATGAAGGGAAATATTGAAATGGAACTCTCCCCGAAGCTATATCCTTCACAGGACATCCATGCGGAGTGAAATGTGAAAGTTATGTGACATTGATTATCAGAAACAACTTGATGAACAAATAAAAGATTGTGGGAAATATTAAAACATATAAAACATTGGGAGACTTTGGAAAAACACAAAGGAGAGAGAAATTTTGTAAAAGAAGCCAAAATGAACAAAATTGCACTTATTTATTTTTGGATTTCCTAAGAAATCTTTTACATTTGCATATCTTTGATTTGAAAGTTAAGAGGTTTTTTTGTCTTTTTTGAAAAAGCTTTGGCTTTTTCTAAAAGTGAATTTTTTTTTTGGCTAAAACCTAAATTTACTTAAAACTTAAAACGTTGTTGAGTTTAATCGAGAATTTGAAATAGAGGCAACATGTGTGATATCTAAACATTGCCTTTTACCCTCAAACACCTTATTCATGGATTTACTCAGACGGAGTTTTTGAGTATTTCATATCAATTTCTATCTAAACTCGAGTTTTTGAGTAAATTTGTAGCAATTCAATGACAAATTAGTATTCCTATTGTTGAGGCCCAAAAAAGTCACGGGAAGCCCAAAGACATTTAAAGCCCAATATAACATATAATGTCAGTCATGCGTTAATTCAAACTGTATTTTGGGATTTAATTCATTAAATAAATATAGAAATAGCGTACATGCCATGTCAAACTAATAATATTTTTTCATGTCGATCACCTATCAAGCTCACATGAACCCAAGTCATGTGGTTTACGGGGCTTGCATGAGGGATTGTGGTGTGGAAGGTTACGGAGGTCCACAAGGCCATGGAAGCTCTCGGATAATGGAAACTTTGGGCTAACTACTTGAGAGCACCAAAGTCCAAACCCATTACTTAGAGTTCTCCAATGTGGGTGAGCAAATGCGATATTTTTCAAGCACTTCCTTTTACCCATAGGAAATAGTCATTTTCCAAATACCTAGCTTTACCCATTGGAAACAAGCATTTTTCAACACTTCCTATTACCCATTGGCAACAAGCAGTTTCCAGTGCTTCCTTTTACCCATAGGAAATAATCAGTTTATGGTACCTAGATTTACATGCTGGAAAATAGTATGCCCTAGTGCTCTCTTTTAACCACTGGAAAGAGGCTGGTTCTAGCACCTCCCTTTACCTATTGAAAATAAAGGAAAACCTTCACCTTCTGTAAATTGGCAGTCATGGCTCAAGCAAAGGGCACCAATTTTTCTTCAGCCAACACTCCTCACTCGGCTGCTGTAAGCATCCCAGCAGCCATCAACCCCTCTTGGTTGCTGCAAGCTTCTCAGCAACCATGAGAACTCACCTTTCCTTAGCTGTTGCAAGTATTCCAGTAGCCTTCATAGTTATTCCTTAGCCATCACAACCATGTCTTCTACTTTCTCACCATTGAAATCCATCATCTTCTCCGTAAAGCCTCACCAAGCATAACTCCAAGCTTTTCATTCATTCCAAGTTTTAAACATCATAGCCTTCAAACCTCAAGTTTTTCCTTCCATCCTCATTCTCGTGAAACTCTTAAATCCCCATAGCTATAGCCACACACAACAAATTATAAACACCAAACTCAAATATATCAAACACAAAGTCAAGCACATGCATTCTCATTTGCTAAACTTGTGGGTCTTTAGCTCCCACACTCCAAGCTCTCATGTCAAACCCATATAATCTAATATCAACATCAGCAAGTCATCTTCAACTCTTCGTTGAGCTGCCAGAAACATCAACACAAAACACGCAGCCGCTAAAAGAAGAACAATGTACTCCCTCGGGACTTGCTTCTCCCTCGGGATACTTTAGGCATAGTTCTCGCTAACTCAAACAAAGGGACAACGAAGTCTTCATTCATTACTCTACGGGGATCCAAGAATCAACAAAACCCGGATGAGCCTTCGGACGAAAAAGACCCCAACACCTATCAATTTCTTTGACGGTGTAAGGGGCAATTTCATTAACCTAAAATCCTTGAGCATAAAAGCTAATTTGAAACTCCCTTAATTTCATATTTTTACAAGTTTACCATATGATTTTTTAATTTTGAGTCGATTTTAATCATTCAAATGGTTGGACATTTTTAGAATTTTGAAATAAAAATATTCCCAAAAAATATATAAGTTTCAAAAATTCAGAGTTTTCCGAATTAAAATGGATATTGTTCTGAAATTTTTTAGAACAAATTTGGAATATAATTTTCATTCTGAATATTTTTGGATTGAAATTGAAATCTCCTAATTCCGATCCGACCTGTCTTAAAATCACCCCTATTCCCGTATTCGCAGATTGGGCTTTGAAGTTTCCTGCTTTGGTAAACAGAATGGGCTCGCTCTAGTAGAGGGAGTATCTCATTAACTGCGCTCCAGCGGTTGCGGGAGACAAAGAAAAAAGAGTATGGAATTTAGAAACACATTGTCTCTTGTCAAAGGGAATAGAGGAGTGGATAAATGAAATGAAGGCGGCCATAGCCACAGGAGCCACAGCTAAAGGCGGCTTTATACTTCCGTATAATAAAAGTAGTAGAACTGAAGAATCCCACTGTCATTCATGGAAGAAGAAAACGGTCTTTCCCAATCCCAATTCCTATCTGCCAAAGCCACCTCGGCTCTTATTACTAGTATGTGCCACTGCCAATGGCACCAATACCAGTACCAATGAGCTGGGTCTGGGTGTTGGTGGTGGTGCCAAAGGCTCAGGAACCACTGCCAGAGGACGCAGACTTCTTAAAATTCGTGAAGAGAAGAGGAAACGCGAGCACGATCGCCTTCACAACTACCCTGCCTGGGCCAAGTAGTGCTCTCTCTCTGTTTTTCTTTTTCATATTTATTATTTATTAATTTGTTATGTATTTCCTGTTGCCTATTGGGTCTCTCTCCCTCCCTCCCT
The DNA here is from genome assembly GCF_000346735.1 of Prunus mume. Next base: position 14,649,276 of record NC_024127.1, read on the forward strand.
CTCGCAGAGTGTTGGAAGACGCCTGCAAAGACGATGCTGAGCTGCGAGCGGTTCTTGGAGATAGCATTGGCAACCCTGAGCTCATGAGGAAAAGGGTTGAAGAAAGAGTTCGCAAGAAGGGTAGGGACTTCAGCAAATCCAAAACCGGTTCTGTCCTTGCCTTCAAAGTCACCTTCAGAGAGTAAATTTCTCATCTTTCTTTCTTTCTTTCTTGTCTGCATAACGTAGCCTAGTGTTCCATTTGATTTGTAAAATAAATAAATAAAATGCAAACTATGCTTTTTCTTTAATATTATTAAATGTTCTTTTGGTGCCTGGCAGCTTCAATCCTCTTGATTCCTACATATGGTTTGAATTCTATGGATCACCATCTGATCGTGACGTCGAGCTCTTTGGCAGTGTATTTCCACTTGCTTCCTTTCTGTATTTTGAACATTAGGCCTTAGAAAAACACTCTTTTTTCCTATCTGGATGATTTATTATTTCCACTGAATCTACTGGGAAATTTGTGCAGGTTATTCAGTCATGGTATGTTATGGGACGCTTGGGTGCCTTTAATTCTACTAATCTGCAGGTTCGTGGCCTGCTATGACTAACTTTATTGTTTTGCGAGTTATTATTGCTTAAGACCTTAAGTTCTTACAACTTTACTGAACATTTGTAAAATGGTATATTGGTAATTCTGAATAGTTTAGCCGGATTGGTGATCTTAAAATGGTATATTGGTATTCAACATATGAAGATATGATGATAGGAGTGGCGAGGGGTTTTGACTATAGGGTGATCATGGCAATGCTAGTGACATATATAACAACATCCTGTTATCAGAAATGCATACGCTCCTAGCAATTACAGCCAGCCTTTTGATAATGAACCATTTACAACTTTCAAAAAGGAACCCGTTTCTTGTTTGCCTCACTGGGCTTATAACATCTCATTCTTATTCATCAATGCATCATCTGGTTGCTGACAATTTGGGAGGAAAACGATTTGCAGTATAATACAACTGGAATTTGGGTGTAGACCAGTAAAAAGTGGAAGAGATTTGGTTTCTGAAATGTTTGTGTTGTGTTGCATATTTTTTTATACCACAGAATCTAATACAACTGAAGTCCTTATCACATCAGTTTGGCATATTGTTGGCGTTGTTGGTATTAGATTGTAACATAGTATCAATTATATGCTATGTAGAGTGTTTTTGTAGATGGTAATTGGCTATGCGAATAACACATGTTGTAAATTCATATAACTGAGTTCATTATTCAACTAGCTTACAACTTTTTTTCCTAACGCAAGAGGCAATTGTATCAGGTCCTTTTGCTTTATAAAACATATGCAGAAACTTGCAGAAAGTGCTTCATCTTGTCAATTGCTTTAAAATTCTAGTAATAGTTGTTGCTTTGTGTAAAACAATTGAAATGCGCTAACATAGCATTGTTGGCAGCTTGCAAATTCTTCCATGGAGTATAATCCCCTCTATGATGTGGATAAGGGTTTCAAAGTGATGCCATCTTCATTTCATGATATCAGTGACGTTGAGTTTCAGGATAACTGGGGTCGTGTTTGGTATGCGTTGCAGAACTTGCTGAATTTTTGTTTTGTAATACTTTGTAATTCTTGTCCATATGATAGTTCAAATATAAATGTACAACAGGGTAGACCTTGGTACAGCTGACTATTTTGCCATGGATGTGCTCCTCAACTGCTTGACCGTCTTGAGCTCAGAGTAAGTCTGAATAATCGAAAGAGAGATGTCTCAATCTTTGACTGGACGGATATTGACTACATTGCATTGTTTCCTTGCTTTCTTGTTGGCAGATATCTTGGCATTCAACAGATAGTTTTTGGCGGGCAAAGAATTGGTGATTGGGAAGAGGGGATGACCAACACAGAGGATGGATATAAGTACTTCAAGATCTGAATATATTCAGATATAGATGTTTCTGAAAGTTGTACTATTTCGAGGGGCTTGAGGTTGACAACAAACATAACATGTATTTTATGCCATAGTATTACGCCATGTTTTATCGTTACCTCTTCCGAGGGCTTAGAGTTAGCAATTTGTGACCATGTACTTGTACAATTTGCGTACTTTTTTAAGGTCAAGCTATTAAGCATCTATATTTATTTTTCGGTCCGAGTTCAGCATCTCTAATTGAAGTTGTGACAAAGTGTGATGGGTAATCTTGGGTGGTCGTGTTAAAGAGTGGCTCACACATAGATTGCCATAGATTAAATAGTAAATTGATAAACTAAAACAACAAAAATGAAGAAAAGGCTTCTCAAAAAGAAAGAAAAATGAAGAAAAGGCAAAGAGATATAAATAGAAAGGTGAGAGAGAGTTGAGGAAGGTGAGTGATGGGTGGGTAGTCTGTTTTATTTTGACTTGGGAAAGGAGGGAGAGAGACCCAGCTCTCATTTTAAGATTGATTTATCTTCCGGGACAAGGCTACTTTGGAAAGAAGAAGAAAAAGATTTTAATACAATACTTCCTCCAAGTGTTTTTTATTTTTTATTGTTTTTATTTTTTATAATTCCAAAAACTTCAAAGTACAATTCCAATAAAACGAAAAAAAACAAAAAAATCAAACAAAAGCCAAAAATAAAATGTTATTATACATTTAAGGAGGGCGGAGGGTGACTCAATTCGTGACAGCGTCTTTACTCTGCTTATGCGTATTTACACATATATTGGCACTGGCCCGCCGCTGCCTTTGTACTTGAGCAACCAAAATAAAAAAAGAAAAAAAGAAAAAAAAAGAAAGAAAGAGAAATAGAATAGAAATGGACTGAGGAGGAGGAGGCTGGGAAATGATGTGGAGTTGGAAGCAGAGAAATAGAAGACGACGAGGAAATCCATGCCTTTGCCTTTGCCTTTGCTTATAATACTCAGTCTCTGCCTGGCTGCGACAGTAACTTCCTCCTAGTTTAATTATCTTGTAAGAATACTCTATTACGCTACTGTTTCGTCTCTGTGTTGCGTATATTTTCAATTTTGACAAGAAAGAGAAGAGACTAAACCATGTAATGTAGAGTGTGAAGGAACAAGGCAGAGAGTCGAGACGGCCTCAACTTGAGCGGAAAAAAGGAGCCTCCAAGCCAAGGACCAAGCAACGTTGTTCATTTCCTTCCGCAATGTACCTCATTCTGTAAGCTTCAACTGTTCTTTTTGAGCCTATTATTATTATTATTATTTTTCTCTCTTCCTACTCTCAAGCCTGAAGATCTAATTTATTATATCCCTAAAGTCTGTGTGTATTAGAATTTTGAAATTTGAAATTTGAAGGTACGGATTGAATTCTTCGAGATCCGGCCTGAACAAGATGAAACGCCCATCAGCATCAGCATCCTCTTAATCAGCGCAAGATTTGATTTTTTTTCTCCAAGGGCGCAAGATTTGAGTTGAATGTGTGGAGTGGAGAGTTGGTACTGCTATATTTATTTACAGAAAAGATAAACCTTGAAAGAATTGCTAGGGTTTCTCTTCTTTCTTTGCCCATGACTACTAAACGCGCTTACAAACTACGTATCCTCCTCTTGATTTAATTATGTTCCTGAAATTACCATACAATCTCCCTCCCTCACCTGCTGATTGCACAATCTATATATATATTTTTAATCTTTAAACACATGTATGTATGTATGTGTGTATTCATAAGTATCAGACTGAGAAGAATATGTATCCGAAAGTTTTAGCCTTAACCTGGGTTGTGGCTCAGAGGAATTCGTAGCACATTCTTCAGCTGTGAATTGCCTTAAGATTGGGAGAAAATCTTCCAGAGTTCTTGTCACTGGCGGAGAAGATCACAAGGTCAATCTCTGGGCCATTGGGAAACCCAATGCCATACTGGTAACCTTCTCTCCCTCTCTCGCTCTCTTAACCACCCTCCTCTTCTCTCTTCTCCTCTTAATTTAAAGGTTTTCAGCCCTCATCATATTCTTGTGAGGTTAACTGACACAGATGCAAATTTTCCACTGAAATTGTATAATTATCAACTTAGACCAAATTCTGTTATTTTGTCGATTCTAATCTACTCAATGTGCCTTCGTACCCAGAGTTTGTCTGGACACACCAGTGGAATTGATTCGGTAAGCTTTGATTCTTCAGAGGTCTTAGTAGCTGCAGGAGCTGCAAGTGGCACAATTAAGCTTTGGGATTTAGAAGAGGCAAAGAGTATGCCATTTATTTTTTACTCTGCAATATATTTCTTTAAATCATCAGAACAAGAGACTGCCCCTATCGAAACTGTACTGGCTGTTTTTCTAGATATCTGCTGTATGCTGTCAAATTGTCTTTGATATATCTTTATTGTTTTTGCAATGTGATTTTGTGTGTAGTTGTTCGCACACTTACTGGTCACAGATCCAATTGTATATCTGTGGACTTCCATCCTTTTGGGGAGTTCTTTGCATCTGGCTCGCTGGACACAAATCTCAAAATATGGGATATCAGGAAGAAGGGGTGTATTCACACATACAAAGGCCATACTCGAGGAGTCAACGCTATCAGATTTACACCGGATGGCCGTTGGGTTGTTTCTGGTGGAGAGGACAACACGGTGAAGGTTTGAATTGCTTTCGTCTTGAAAAATATTTGCTTCTATCTTCTTGGGCAATTATAGATGTTGATACATGTAACTTGTAGATAGTAAACCAAAATTTGCCATTTGATTTTGACAAAATATAAACCAATATCTAATATTTTACCAGTTGTGGGATCTGACTGCTGGTAAGCTGCTGCATGATTTCAAGTGTCATGAGGGCCAGATTCAGTGCATAGATTTTCATCCCCACGAGTTTCTGCTAGCTACAGGTTATTGATACTTCTGTTTTTTAATCATCAGTTATGCATTTTGCTTGCGTTATTAGCTGTATGTTAGAATGCATTGTTTCCTGGCAATTGAAAATAGGTGTCGATATCCTTGGTGTGTCACGATAGTCCCTCGAGATATTGGATTTTTCTGTTTTAGTGCCGTTTTGTCCTCCTACTGCTGAACATAGATCATTGCCTCATTGTAAGCCGCTTCTCCCTTGCTATAGATGGTAGTTTAACCCATTATTTTCATTTCTTATGAAAATTCTAGGTTTGTATAGCCATTGGTTCTTAACTGCATCATTTTGATCATTGAATACCCTGGTCTCTGGTGCTTTGTGTTGTTAAGAGTAGGTTTTCTGTACAATGGGCAGGACCAGCTACAAAGAAGGACTCCCTCACTCCCTTGGGTTTAATAATTGCGACTTCTTTCTGTGACATAAGATGGAATATGTAGATACCTCATACATCTAGGTTCTAAATCTTATCTTAGTTTTCAACTAGTTTGCAACTGTTATGGTTAAAAATATGCATGGTTGAGCTTTTATTAATTTGTGAGACATTTCTCCTTTCTGTTAAGGGGTGGAAATACTTTCATCTGTTAGACTCCACATCTGTTCCTTATGTATTATTTCTCATTTCCTTTCAGGTTCAGCTGATAGGACAGTCAAATTTTGGGACCTCGAAACCTTTGAGTTAATTGGCTCATCTGGACCTGAGGTATACCCCATGAATACTGCTAATGGTCCAAATTGCCAAGAAGCTAATGTTTTCAGGATTGTCTTTCTATAAGGAGATTATTTGTCTAATTTCTAGTTTCTAACAGACAACTGGAGTGCGTTCTTTGACTTTTAGTCCTGATGGGAGAGCCCTACTCTGTGGATTGCATGAAAGTTTGAAGGTAAGCTCATGTAATCCTTCATATGAATCAGGGTTGTGAAATTTGCATGCTTAAACTCTTAGTATGTAGGTTTTCTCGTGGGAGCCAATAAGATGCCATGATGCCGTGGATGTTGGATGGTCTCGATTGTCAGATCTTAATGTTCATGAGGGAAAGCTTCTTGGATGCTCATACAATCAGAGTTGTGTTGGAGTGTGGGTTGTAGACATCTCGGTATTACTCAGTTTATCTTTGTTCTTACATTGAGATGTTTTCTTGTTTTCTAGTTCTGGTGGTATTATCTATTGATATCAAACTGATCTGTTGCTTGGCACAGCGCATAGAACCGTATGCAATTGGTAATGCTAGCAGATTGAATGGGCACACAGAATCTAAACCGTTGTCTGGCGGGAATCTGTCATTACTCAATGAGAATGCTGCTAAAAGTTTGGGTCGGCTATCTGTTTCCCAATGTTCAGATTCTTTAGTGAAGGAAACAAAATCTCTTGGAAGGTTATCAGTTTCTCAAAATTCAGATCCCACTAAGGAGCCAAAAGTTATTGCATGTAGGCAACTTTTTAACCTTTACTGTTTTTAATTTCTTCATGGAGTATTTTTGTGTGTATCTATTGTTTTTGGGATTCTCAGATTTGTTTTATCATGGATCTTATCTTGGCCTCTTTGCATGTCCTTTTGTTATTACTTCTCTGATGTTTAGACTTTTTATGTCTGGCTATCCATCCTGAATGAAGCCACAGGAAATGTTCCTGGTACTCCTCAAAGGATCAATTTGAACTCCAGTCCAAAAACTATTGCGGCTAGTTCAGCAGCAGTTCCTAGTGCAACAACCCTGAAGAGGAGTTCTACTAAGATCAATTCAACAGCCAATCTTCCAACTTTTAACAAGTCTGATGTCATACCTGTAATTGTACCGAGAACTAGTATAAGATCAGAGTTGCCAGCTGAGTCCAGAAAAGAGGCCGGTGGTTCTGGGAGAACACTGGCATTTTCTTTGCAGTCAAAGGCAACTGATTTCCGGAAGTTGTCCAATAGCAGAGAAGAAGTGGATAAGCCAACTGTCTCTTCAGTGTCTGATTCCACTGCTTCTAAGGCTACTGAGTTAAGCAGTGCTGCAGATAAGAATGGTTTCTCAACAGTTATAAGTTCAACCCAGGGAATACATACTGCTGAAAGGAACACAAAGGATGACAGATATTTTGGACCTGGGAAGCATGAGACAAGTTCAATGATGGAGGCAACTGCGAGCCACCAGCATGAAAGTTGTATGTATCTGATCTTTAATAGCCCTCTTTCCACTCATAGCTTTTCCATCACAGAACATACAATTAAAAAAAGGGGGTGCGGGGGAGTCCACTCTTAATAGTTTTTTCTTTAACTGTAACTTGAACGTAGAAAAAGAAACTTGTACCATACTTAGTGTTATTAAAACAGTTTAAGTTTGTGACTCAGCCTCACACCAGAGGTGTTTTGAGTCTCAATTGAAACATCATTTCTTTTGTTAACTATCTGAGAATGTCACATGGATCAGATGTACATCCACCACGGGCAGGAGGCCTAGACCTACCAAAACAAATATAAATCATTAACCTGAATGATGACAAATCTGGTGGATATGAGAATGTTGTTTATTGTTCTGGTCATTATGAGTAATTAGTGTTAACAGTAATGGTGGTAGAATGGAGTAATGCAGTTCATTTGGTTCCATGTCATGGTTTTCACCAGGGTGTAGGATATTAATGGAAGTTCGGCATATTTAGTATATTTCCAATTTAGTGTAAATATGGATCTGGATTTTGGAGGTGCTTGTCAACTTTGTTATATATCTTATCTCAGTTTTACTTATGGATTTGAAGATGTTCACACATCAATGACATATCTATATATGAGCCATAATATTGCAAGTTTGATGGATTTTCTAGTTTCAGCTGTCCAAGCTTTCAATATGTGAAAATTATATTTATACTTTAAATGATTTATTTCGGGCAGGATGTTGTAAATATTAGATTTCTAATCTCAGCCTCTCAAGCCATTCTGTGTGTTTGTGGTGTGTGAGTGGTGGAGATCTCCCTCCCCTTTGCCTCACCCCTTACTTAAATAATCACTTTTTGGTACCACAATAATGTTATAGGTGTTCTTACACTAGCTTGGGAATCAAACAGTTAATTTTCACACAGTTGCAAAGGTTGTACAAGGCTGGTTGAATTAACCCAGCATTCAGTCGAACCACAAGCCATCTCATTTCATTAAATGATTGGTAATCATTATTCCACATAGGTTTTTATCAAATAGTTACTCGAAGAAAGGGCCTTCTCAGACTAGTGTGAAAGCAAGGCAGATGGGCCTCTGAGCATGAAAACCATAATAACAACTACCCCTTTGATGATGGTATTGCCAGCAAAGGGGATGGGGCCCTTACTCTGAGGATGGATTCTCCATATTTGGATTCACTAATGGCAGTTAAAGGAACATGTGTATGTTTTTCATATTAAATGCTGTCATATCTCATGTGCTTTAGCTTGGTTTCTCTGTTCCGTAATGCTTAATTCTATATTTTGTGTAATGTTCTCTCTAATGATTGATGGCCTTGTACTGTGCATGTGGTTTTGTCTATCTTAGTCATGTACATATGTCCTCTTGAGATGGAGTGTCATACTGCCAATGCTAAAGCTCCAGTATTTTAATCTTTGACCTTTATTTTTATTTCTTATCTAGATGAAACTCGAGGGCACAAGGTGAGCAGAGATGCATACTCTGCTGAAGGTCAAAGAGGAGGTATAGCTTTTTACTTCTGCTTCATTTCTATGACTAGTCTCATGAAGTATGACCGAAGCTTTATATGGTACATCTAGGAAGAATGCGCTCACTTGCTGTTAATTGGGAGAAAAGAGATAGATATTCTAACTACGAGGGACCTACACCCAATAGTACCCTGGGAACAGCATCTGCGGCGAACATTCCCCCTTTGAATGCGGTATTGCCACATTTTTGTTCTGCCCTTTTGTGACATCTTTCTTTCTTAACATGCATCATAAATTGCATTTAAGAAGATGGCAGACTTTTAGCATTTCAATTTAAAGAATGACATTTAACCATAAGTTAAACTTAATTGCTTATTTATTGCTAATTCTCAAAATATTTTTCTTTCCTCATGATTTCATTTATGAGAACTGCTAGAAACCATGAATTGAATGCCATAGTGGAAACCTTGAACTTGTATAAGATCTATCATTTTCTCATGATAACTTCTGGATGGTTGTTTGAAGTTTAAGCAGCGAGGTTATCCTACATCTGCTGAAAAAGAATTGGTGTCTGCTAGTGATGAGGATGCTATTGCAGATCTCATGGAAAAACATGACCAATTTGTTGGCTCCATGCAATCTCGTTCAACCAAATTACAGGTCATCTTTATTGATTTTGAGACTTTGCTTAAGTGTTTGTGCAGTGCTGTTATCTTCTCTATGTATCTATTATTTCTTTACATGACCTTTGGGTATTTTTGAGTTGATGGTGGGAGCTCAATGCTTGTTGGTTGGGTAGTCAATTATGCTCAGCTCTCTTGACCATTATTTATTGTATCCCATCTTTCTTTCTTTTACATAATTTCTTTTCTTTCTATTTTCTGTCCAAGAAGAGTCCTTTAGGTCCTCCGTTTGAAATTAAATTGCATGCAATACTTCTTTATTTAATTGTAGGTTTTGCTTGTGCCTTTGTTTTTTTTTTGTTGTTATTTTTTTCCTGTTTGCAACATTGTGGCTACGGAGATGAAAGACCTTTTGAATGCTTCGTAGTAGCAGTTATATCAGTGTTTTGTGATACTAGCTTTAGGAATGGGAGAAAAACTAGCGAATAGAAAGGGGGTTAGCGTTTATGATGGATTATAAAAATAATGGTACCACCTAACGGTTGCAAATGGAGTTTAGCAAGCTTTAAGAACAGCTGAGCTGCAATGAGGAATTACCAATTGTTGAAGTGTTGCTTAGTCACAATAATAATAGTGACGATTTGCAGACGGTATATATTTTACTGACGAATCTTGTGGGTAACTGTTTGCAGGTAGTCTATAGATATTGGGAAAGGGATGATGTTAAGGGGGTCATTGGTGCAATGGAGAAGATGGCTGATCATGCTGTAAGAATATTCTGTGGATTGTCTTAATTGTTTTTCTTAGCCCTCAGTTTCTAGATACTACTGAATGTGGAACAAATATCCCTTTCAGTTATTGTGAAAACTTAAATATCTTTTTAATTTTTTGGGCTTTTAATCCAGGTCATTGCGGATGTAGTTAGCATTATGACAGAAAAAATTGACATTGTCACACTGGATATATGCACTTGTCTTCTGCCACTCCTCAATGGCCTTCTAGAAAGTAACATGGATAGGTAAGAATTTTAGCAACCTCTTCCTTTTTTCTTTATTTTTTTATTATTTGGGGTCTTTGTTAGGTAGAGGCCTTCTAGAAACTTAATGACATCAAATTGTTTCATGTGGAGAGATTTGCTACCTTCTAGAAACTTTCCTTTTTTTATTTTATTTTTCTTTGTGAGTTTTAGTTGTAGTCAACTGCACTGCAGTACTACAATCGTCCAAGCCATCTATTAAAAAAGTTTGCTTTGTTGTCTTTTTCCTATTGTTCTATCACACAAGGAGGTTCACTATATTGTAGGTGCCTCTTCCCCCCCCCACCAAATGCTTTCCCAACCCCAATGTGTACACATAGAAGTATCATCCACTCATTTGTTGTGGCATGTTCTCGTTAAATATGACTTGCTGTGGCTATTTGAGTTTGCAATTGGAAAAGCTGGTGCAAGCTTTGTCTATGGGAAATCATTCTACTATGTTATTTCTTTGAACTTTATATGCTTTGAGCCTTTGATTATTTTTTATTTATTTATTTATTTATTTTTGTCTCTTCTTTTGGGAGTAATGTTGCCTGCAGAGATTATCGTTTTTTCTTTGTCCTTTTCTTTTGACTTTATTTTTACTCATAATATGGAATGCTATGTGGTTTTCTGGTGTACTGCGGAGGTTGAATGAAACTCGTGACATGCCATGTGAGCAATCATGTTACTAGGTAGATGTTTTGTAAGAAGTAGAAGCAGTGCTGTATTGTTGCATGTAATTTTACCTAATGGGAACAATTGTTTAAAGAAGTTTGGAATCAAGAAAGAAAAAGGCGGGAGGGTGGGTTGTTGGTGGCGGTGGAAGAGGGGACTCTAATCACAATTCTCTCCAGGGATGGATGTACCTGGGTGATGTATTTTGTGATCCTGGAATCTTTCATCTGCAAATTTTCTAAATTTGACAGGCAATTATAACATTCCTAAGGCTAATTGTGAAACAAAATCTCAACCAGTACTTATTTGATTTTGTGCTTGGAATCTTTCATCTGCAAATTTGCTGCTCATTATTTGATGGCCTGACCGTATTCAGGCATTTAGGCATTTCTTTGGAAATGCTGCTCAAGCTGGTTAGAGTATTTGGTTCTGTGATCTATTCAACATTGTCCGCATCATCATCTGTTGGTGTTGATATTGAAGCCGAGCAAAGGTATGCTTTGTTTGTTGTGATATACATTTTTCTTTACCTTATATACAGATTTTAAGCATTGATCGCATTTGAGATGGCTTTCTATTTTGAATTGCTTATCATAGGCTGGAGCGTTGCAACAACTGTTTTATGGAGCTTGAAAAAGTCAAAACCTGTTTGTCTGCTCTTACCAGGTGCCTGTTTTCAAAAAATTTAGATTTTTAAAGTTGGCTTGACCAACACTTTGTTTTGCATTTTAACTCATTATGCCAGAGGTGCCAATATCCTTTTGTTCACTCTTTTGCCCATAGAAGAGGAGGATCAATTGCGAAGTCTGCACAAGAGTTGAATCTAGCACTTCAGGAAGTTTCATGACTGAAAGTGAAAGTGCAGTCTGGAGGGAGTTTGTGCATTTTGGAGTTATGGACCCCTCTTCTTGCAACACCTGATGGCTGGCTATCGACGCAACGCTCTGTGTCTTGTGTGGCCTGGCTCGGGCATCCCCTGGTTGTACATTAATGCTAAGTGGAGTTATTAACTACAAGCTTATTCTAAACTATTCAGTAAAACAAGAGGCATTGGTCCAAAAAAAAAATTCAGTAAAACAAGAGGCTAGTTGACATGTCGGTATACATCCTGTCTGCACGGTTTTGGGAACTATCAATCCATTTCTGCTCAGCGGAGAAGAGATACCACTCCGTTTCACACTTAACCGAATATGTAGCATCAAATTGTATCCTTTGGTTGCATCAGTGATGATTTAATTATTATTTTTTTAAATAGATACGTTCCTAATGTAAAAGATTGGTGCTACTGTAACAGGTATCCTGAAAAAAACTGCAAATGTGAGTAACGGCTTTAATGTTAGATTCTTTCAAGTCCTCTTTCACCTCATTGTCAATGGTGAATTACATCCTTTTCGTTTTGTTATAGTTACTTTTTCTTCCCTTGTTTGGATTCATAAAATAAGAACAAAACAAAAATTAGAAATTTCATGTGGGAAAAAAAAAACTTGGAATTTTTAGCCACAAACAACCCACCACCTTCATTGCCGTCACCACCTCCCTCACCATCACCTCCCTGCAACCACCACGACATTTAAATCTACAAAGCACCACCTCATTTATGGATTGATGCCCTCTTAAAAGAATTCCGTGTTTAAATCTCATAATATTTTGAGTGCTGCTAAACGAATTCTAAAATTAATTGAGTACACCCTATGATCTAAGTACACCATAATATTTTAATTAAAATGTAAAATTAACTAAGTACACCCTATTGAACTACCAAAAATACCTATGGTACACCCTAATACTTGTAGCATTATTTTATAGTTGATTTTCAACTTGATTTTTTTAATAGTGTGTATAAATCTTTGACTTTTCATATGGATTTATGCTTCTACTAAAACTGTTGACACTTTTTTTGCAATTCCAAGTTCTTGCAATCACCACCACTTTCGTTAATAGTGATTTTTTATGCATGTTTCAATTATATACTACTATGCTACTGTGAAATTTATTTGTTCTCAACTTTCCCAACCTCTCTAGATGGACTATTCGTAGTTATTATCTTTGCTGATGATCCTATTAATGTTGCTTTTATTTTGATATATGCTACATAAAACTGGAATAATATCTCTGCAATATACTAATAAGAGGTCAATTCATTTGTGTCCTTCCAAAACTGTTTTGGCTTGTTCTAAGCCCCACATTAAGGTGGACGTGCACGAATAACAAGACTTTTTCCCCCAAAGCAAGTGCTCTAAGGTGTACTTTTGGTATCCACTATGAACATAGAAAGAGGGAGACGAAAGGATCGATTTTGAGAAATATTAATCTTTTTATTGTTTGCTAGTAATGAGTTAAGATTCTCCTACCTCGAAGCGGTGGCTTTGTTTTGCTGGCCAAAGTCTATGGCCAGAAATCAACTTCAGCCTCTTTCTTTCGTTGTCCCTAGTTGTACTCATGGATCACAAAGATGGGAACCAAGTAATCTCTTGATTAGGGTTGAATATGGTTAGTAGGGTGTACTTATTAAAATTTATATTTGTTTCACAATTCCATATATCATTTTTGGTCATTTAATATTAGGGTAAATCGTAATTCAATATATACTTTTGTAATATGGTATACTCAGTTAATTTTAGGGTTCATTTAGCAGCACTTAACCGAACAGGAAAATTAAACAATTCCCAAAACACATTTATCCACCATTTTTTAATTATTTTGTACTTGAATGATAAGAGAAACTGTGTTTAAATTATAAATACAAATTATGTAATGAGTGGTGCTATTGTCACCCA
>NC_024127.1:14662865-14680092 GCF_000346735.1 Prunus mume
AGATGGGTAGTTTGCTGCGTCTTTCTTTTTTCAGATTTCTCTTTCATTTTCTAATTGGTTTTAAAGGGTTCTAATTGGAATTCACATGCCAAAATATAGTTGTTGGGTTACTATGTGTGAATAGAATATCTATATAAAGTAAAATATTCTTATAGTAAGAATTTTGAGTATAAATCGATTGGGAGAGGGAGATTTACCCAAATTCATTAGGTGCCTCGGAGTTTCGAGCATTTGCTCACATAAGCGGAGGTGGAATAGCTTAATAAACTGAGCTATAGGATTTAGGATACTAAAAAGCTATACCCATTGGCCTTATTTAAATAACACAAAATTACCATTATTTAATAAATAATTTGAAAACACAACTGCGTTATTTTAAAAGAACAAATACGTAAAAAATGAAGATCTGTTACAAAACAAGTAATTACTAAAAAGGCAAATAAAAGTTCAGATCCAACAAAAATTATCCATATATAAAGATACAATAAAAGAAATTAAAAATTGGTCGAGAAACTATAATACTCAGGAGATGAGATTTTTCCAATATCTCTTGTTTAAAAAAAGGGGGTTTATTGGGCACTTCAAAATACTTCCTCCAAACACAAATATTGGTCACCAATAAGGTTTTAATTGGATTGGCTCTCAAGCCGTTGGTGTGCTCTTAAGTGATCTGAATTCAAGCTTCTATAGTAGTCGTGTGTGTGAGTACTTTCCGACTCCCCTTTCCTAACTTTGGCATAAAAACCTTACGAAATTTTTCATGGGAGCAAAATTTTAAAGGTGCAAATTTCCCTAACTTTTTCGTTGGAGGGCGAATCTGACCTCCTCTCCAAAATTCCAAATGAGAAATCAGGTTGCTGTCATTGTTTCTATTCTACTTCTAAAGCTGCCATTTTCATTCTGCCATCTTCGTTTGGTTGTAGGTTTTTTTTTTCCACTGCTTGAAAGTGACTTAAACGTGTGTGCAATCCGTTTGTTGCCGCGGTCAGTGGTCACTTCCTCGCTCAGTACTTTGAAATTCGTCACCATTTAATTTCGAGTCTCCTCATATTAAATCTTGTTTCTTTCTTCCTTCCATAAATTAATTTTGGATTATCACACATATACTTTCCATATATTTTGATTGAAAATTGAATAAAAAGGAAAAAGACAGATGTTTTAATATCTGGCTTTGTGCATAAAAGTAAAACAAGAGATTGAGATTAAATTACTGGGCTAAGGTAATTGTGACTCTGAGCAAGACGACAGGCATTACAGGGAGGAGAGAGAGAGAGAGAGAGAGAGAGAGGGGAGGAAAGAGAGTGGGCTTTTGACACATGGTGTGTGATGAGAGGTTTCTTTTTTTTTGGAGAAGGGGGAATGGGGCTTGGCAAAATACACTGCAATTAATTACCAGGGGAGGGGATTGTCTAAGCCCCTTTTTTTTTATTTTAATGCAAATGAATTATTATGCTTGTTTTTATATGATTTTTTTTTTCCTTTCTTAGTCTGACAATGTGTATATATGCTGCTTTTCCTTTCCTTGCTTTTATACCTGCTGAGCAAGCTGAGCAGCTGAGCACTTCGAAGTGCAGATAGAAGAATCTTGCCAACTTAATTTCAATCAATCATCTCTTGAGAGAGAGAGAGAGAGAGAGAGCAGCAGCAGCAGCAGCACCGGACCGGAGCAACATCAGATCAAAATCATGCCCTACTCTCCCTGGGACATACCTATTCTCTCTAATCCCAATGAGTATTCCAACTTCCAATGTTTTCTTCAATCTATAACGCCCTCAGTCCCTACTCAACAACAGCCTCCCAAGGTAACCATTCTCTTGTTTTCAATTTTGTTTTTACATTTTCTTTCTTGTTTTACGTCTTGGTTCTATTTCAAATGAAGTTTTTGTATTCTAAATTTAAAATCAAGTACTTCTGCTTTAATCTTTTTTTTTTCCTTAAATTAGAATAATTTTGGATTATTTAAAATTTTAACTATAAAAAACCTTTTTCATAGATAGACTGTGTTATCAAAAAATTAATTATTCATTAAAATGAATTCATCTTTTGATTCATTATTTCTCATTTCTATCTCAGTTGTATCTAAATATGATGAGATGTCGTCTGAAAAAGCATACCCAAACGGACCCTAAATTTTACAAGTAGCTAGGAGTCACTTTCCCAAATCTCCACTTGTATAAAAAGAAAAAGGAAAAGGAAAAAAAAACACTCAACTTTTCATATAATATTTTTTGTTGTTGGTTATTTTAATAAACTTTTTTTTTTTCTTCTTGTTGTGAATATTTATAAATATATTATAACATACAGGTTCCTGTGCAAATGCTAAATGGGTGCCTTTCGCAATCCCTTGGCAATAACAGTACCGGGTGTTTCTCTTTGAGTGACCTTTGGAAGTTTTACAAGGATTGGAGTTGCTTTGGTGCCGGTGTCCCGATTCTCCTCAACAGCGGCGATGGCGTCTTACAATACTTTTCTCCATCCTTATCTGCTCTCCAAATATATACTCGGAAACCCGTTGATTATTATTCCAGGTATTTGAAAAGTATTATTTTCCTTTGTTTCTCGAGCTCAAAAATCTCCGATTCATCTCTGATTCGCTTGCTATTCTTCTGGTAACAAGGTTAGGGATAAGCTGCACACCGAAACTCGAGAGTGACTCTTCAGATGTCACTTCAGATGATTCTACCGGTGACCATGAGGTCTCTTGCCAAACAACTGAGCGCTTTGGCCACCTGTATTGCCAGTACAATGAAACAGCCAGTCCTTATGATAGAGTTCCGCTCACCGACAAGGCAAATATCCCAATAACCTCCATTTCTTCAATACAAGTTTTGGAATTCTATCATCTTTTTATTTTTATTTTTTCCCTTGAGAAAAAGTCAACTTTGATAACTCTTATTCATCATATAAGCAATGGGATGTTTGATCAGATCAATGAGCTAGCTCAGAATTATCCTGCTCTGCTGAAGTTTCAGAGCGTGCAGCTTTCTCCCTATAGCTGGATGGCTGTTGCTTGGTACGCACGATTTTTGCTCTTGTTGCTAGTAATTTTCAATTGAAGATTGCGATACTAATCTTTCTACTTATCAGTATAGAGTATATTGTGTTTCCATTTGCGGATCCCTTCAATGTTTTTTAGTATCTTGTTTTTCCACTTTGGCCTTTTACTAGTATCTTTGTCTTCTTGTGTTTCCTTGATCAATAAAAAGAAAACCCCAGGAAGCTGTTTCATAAACTATAGTCCAGGTTAAGATGAATGCAGTTGCTTCTGCAAGAAAAACTACAAACAACTGGAGTTAACTCTAGTTATTATTTGTCAACAGTGCAGTCGTTACAAAAAAAGTAATTCATTTTTAGTGGCACTAGGTAGGACATTGCAACTTCAACTCTCATAGGAAACATCTTTCGTGTGCAATGAGAAAAATATTAGAACAATGTCTTACTCTGAACCTGACGTACTTTTCACCATTGTTTACTTTCGTTTCATATCTTGTCTTAAGAGATACAAATATAAGAATTTTACAAATGATTCTTCATTGTTTATTAGGTATCCTATCTACCAAATTCCATTCACAAGGACTGCGAAGGATTTGTCTGCATGTTTCATCACTTATAACACATTATCATCTTTTCAAGGTAAAAACGTATTCCTCTCTCTCTCCATTGTTGGGTGAGAATTTAATCTCTGTTGTTTATTTCCATGCATTTTTTTTTAGTTTTCTAAGTATAACTACATTTATATTATACCTTTTGTTGTTTTATACATTTAATTGATCTGGTAGCTTGTCTCACAATCTTCAAAATCTATTATGTTTGATTCCTGTAAGTATATGAGACAGAATGGTTTTCCTATGATTTTAATCAATTATGAATAATCAATTATGGTTTTATGAATATGCAATTAAGAACTGATCAAAGGTGGTAGTTAAAATGAAATATCCCCGTAAAGTGATTCTTACGTAATGTAACCAGCGTTTAGTCCTAGGAATCAAGTTCTTCAATCAAACACTCATATGTATGAGCAATCCAATCAGTGCCTTTTCCTTTGGTACATTTCTTAATCCTTTGGTATATATGTATGCTTATAACAGAACCTATCTTTAATGTGTTTGTACTGGGAGAACTTTCCGTAATGAATGTGTGTATATATATATATATATATATATATAGGGAATTCATCTCTTGCTAGATACTTATGTTGTCTGAACCCACACAAAATAAGAATCCACATGATAAATAGTTCTGAATTCAGACCTGGTAACATAATATGCTCAGACTTTCTTGGAAGAGAACATTTTCCTTATAAATGTACGTGTATATGCGTATATAGATCCCCATGATGATTATCCACACAAGAGAATACAAATTTAAAATGGATTAATAGAAACACGCCCCTCTCTTTTTGGTGTTGTCTCCTTTCTTACATATCTACCAAAGTGTCTGAAATCCCTACAACCTCATGTCATATAACAGTAAATGTAGACTAAAATTTACATAACTTTTAGAGGTCCAAAGAAAAGATTCTTAGTGTGAAAACCTTCCCAGACCATGTACTAAGCAAGATGTCAAACGGAAGTTACATCAAAAGAAAACTTTATTTATTACAAATATTGACCAACAACAATTTGTACTATAATAGAACAAATTGAAATGGTTTTTTTATTTATGGAAACTTAAGATGGTTTTTAAACTGTCTATCAATACACATATAATGTAGAAAGATAAATGTGCTAGGCTACCAAATTTGTACGTTGGTGATGAATAGCTTGATTTTGAGTGAACCTATTTAGGGGCGCATATAGAAGAATTGATGTGCATTTATTGAAACAAATGCACTATCTTTCCCAAAGTGTTGGGTGGAAATGTCATTTAATTAACAAGAGAATACTAGGAGCTCTCTCTGTCTCTCTCTCTCTCTCTCCCGCTCCCATAGAAAAATAACAAGAACTAAAGAAGAAGTAGAAGAATGCTGTTCTAGAAAAGTGGCAATGTTAGCCCATCAACGAAGAAGCAAGCATGTAAACATCATGAAAAGTTGGTCTAACTGAGTTGTTTCCATGGTTTTTCTGTCATGTGCTTTCGTTCACCCCCCTTCTCCCCGGTGAACTGCGAACTGGTTCAATCGTCCCAACCGCAACCCAAATCGTAGAAACTAACATCCTAGATGATTGTAAGGTTTAATAGATTTGCAAACTCAAATCGTGAAAATGAATAAATAAATAAAAAATGGCGTTGGGTGACTTAGGGCAATCACTGTTCCATCTTCATCCAAAGTTCCAAAATTCAATGTCTGGTAATTCTTCAGAAAGCGGGAAGAAGATGAGCTCTTAGAGACTCTTGACGGTTGAGGAATAGGACGAAGATGAAGATGGGTAAGTCTGAGTTAAACTGTCTGACTTGAGAGACAAGAAGAATACGAGTCTGCGACAATAGAGAATGTGAAAGAGGGAGGTGCTGGAGGAGATGTTTTGGCTTCCAGTTCCAAGGGGAAGGTGCATGTATGGAGAAGTCTCCATTATGCAGTAATGGGGTCTCGAAAAAATTGCGACCCAAAATTTCCGACTGACTATGCACCCAACGAATCCGTACAATAGAAATTACCGAACCTGTACCCGTTCCACGTACTGTATCGTTCCCCGTACGAGGTAACATTAATTACACACAACTCTTGGTGCATTTACACTTGGTATTACTGAATGCTCAGAATATTACTAATGACAGTAGGTTTTCTATAACTGACAGAAGTCGTTGAAGCTTTTGAAAATCAATGTTACCAGATATACACCACAAGATGTGTAAGTATCATTTTCATATTTATTTTAATGAAGAGTATGTAGTTGGTAGAGGAAATGGGTCCATAGAAATGCTAACAGTATGATAGTATGGCCTGTAGAGCGTGATTTGACTGATATGATTGCAAAATTAAATGCGGCAGTGGCTTTTGTAAACTTAGGGTTGCAAATAAAATTTATTTGCTGGTGCTCTTTTGTTCTTCTTATTTTCCTATTTGTTATCTTCAACTGTTGCTAGAATGAAGATGTTTTGGTTTTGTTTGACAGTTTGTTTAGAATTTTTCTACATGTTGAATATATCAGAATTGTTGGTTGCCTTTTTCTTTGATGGAACAGTTGTACAGAATTTTTAATAGACTCTTCAGACGTGAATTCCTTAATGTATGTATGTATGAATTATAATCATTAAATTCCCGATTCCTTCTACGATCATTTTGTGTATATATAGATGGATAAGAAATAGATTTAAGAATTTCACAAGATAATAGTAAGTGAATATAGGAATAGGTGGTTTGGTCTAAAGTTAGACAGCTCCAAACTGCTCCTGAAATCTGTTGATGATATTGAAGAATAAAATAAAGCTTGAAAACCAATAAAGTCATTGCAAATTTTGAGAAGTATTCCAAGGAGCTAGGTGGAGTAGGGTCACAGAATAATGACTCATATAAGCTTCAGAAGAATCGGAACACAGTATCAGAAAGAGGAATTAATTGGAGTGCATCAGAGTGTTTAAAAGAATTTATTACTTACCCACTATTGAGGTTTAAGAATTACATCGAAAAGAAAATCGAACTGAAATAATTTCACTACTAATGCAGTTACTACAAAGAAGTTTATGTAGGTAATTATGGTTAGGTGAGACTATGGTTTATGTGCTTCGATAAAATGATTGTTGAGCATACTAGGAGGATTATATCACACACTCCAATTACCATTGTGGGGTTAGTTGGATGGTCAGGTCCATGGTTTGCTCCCATGTGGTCTGCGTAGTGTTTCTGGCCTCCCAAAGATAGTAGGGTTCGACTGGGGCCACAGTTTCAAAGCTGTGTCCGCAAAGCGGGTTGGTGGATTTCTGGGTACCAAAGAAAGAAAAAAAAAATATTTAAAAAAAATGGCAACTGAATGAATATGAAGGATATATTCCAATTTTGTTCATGACAATTATGACTACTCTAGCATTATCCAATTGTATAAGAACACAATCAAATAAAGATATTGTCATGATCCCAAATAATTCAAAGCATTGAATTAATTTTGTTGGTCAATCTTTTGCTACATTTGGTATCAAATCAGCTTGCATGGCGAAACTGACGCCAAGACAGGGCCCCTAAACTTATTAACTAGAACTGATGCAGTGTAGCCATCACAAATATTGGAAAGGGCTACCTACTGTCAGAGTACATGGTTTAAATGATGAAAAGGTCTACCTTGAAGAAGGCTAACTGGAGAGGACTGTAGAGAGTACTCCGTTAAGTAAAGTTGTCTTGATGCGGCAGGAAGACTACCTGCCACCAAAGTGAAAGCCATCTAGACTGAAACTGTTCCTGGAGTAGAGCGAGAGTTTGGCGTGATGAAAAGGCTACTTTTCGCCAGAGAAGCTACATAGATTGGAGCTACCTAGGATGTTGTTTGCAGTCTTGCAGAAGACTGATCATGAGTACTTAGTTGATCTAAAATAGTGAATATAGAGAATAGAAGGATAAAACTATAGAATAGAAGTTGGAACGAAGATAATTAAGTTTAGGGCAAAAATCCCAAAAGAAACTCTATAGACTAAAAGTCTGGAATTATATTCATAAAAAAACTCCATACAAGAGTCTCTTAATAGCCTATTTATACTAGAATACCAAAAACCTAATTGACAAAAGATATTAAAAACCAAAACAGGAAATTAAATCAAATCCTAGTAAGAATGGGAAAACAAAAAAGTAACTAATAATTTAAAGTAAAGAGAACCCTAGTCCAATTGACTAATGGCCCAAGTGCTCTTGGAAAAGACTCGTCCTCGAGTCTAAATCGTTATCGTCAAAGACACCCTGAGAAGTTTGAAACTGAATTCTTCCTTTCAAAACAAAGAGGTATAGACGAATTCCAATGCTTTGATGAAAACTATCTAAACAGAACCTCTGCTTACATAAACTGTCCATAGAACTTTGACCTTGAAATTGAACCTTCCCACTCCAAAGAAATAGATATTTAGAATATTTGATCCTTTTGGAACAGTTCCAATTATCTTATGCAACCAATCTCTCAGCCCAAAAACTCTGCAATCCAAAAACCATTAATTGACACAATCAACAAAGGTCTTGGCAATGTTCAAACTGAAAGCATCAACACCAAGAAATCAACATACTTAGAATTAGTAGTTTCTAAAGCATGCACATGGTCTCGAAAATTTTGGGTTATTTGCTCATCTTCAAAAATTCCTTCTGTACTTTGTTGTATCACCTTTCCTTCGAACTTGTATGGATTGTGTTCCTCCAAACGTTTAGACCCAACCTTCTCTTGATCCATTGCCTTCAAGATTACATTAGATTCAACTTTTTTACCCTCACCAAATACCTTGTCAAAAATTTCTCAACCCCAAAACGAACTTCACAGTCGTCTTCAAAACAATGATCAAATATGGGAGGGATATCCAAATTTAGGAAACTAACTGAAGAATTAGAGCGAACCGCTCCTTCCAATCCACCTCGATTACCATCACCATAGTTTTCAGCTTCATGAAGGGGGTTTACATCTTCTTAAAGGTCATCCTTAGGACCACCTTCCAGTGTGTCTAAGGGTTCGCGGTTGCGTTTCGGAATCTCCATATAGGCATCCGTGCGTTCCTGTCGTTGGAGGGCTTGCACTGCTCTCGACAAATCTTCGATCATACACCACATCTCAACCATCTCTGTTTGTTGGGCTTGGTTCCTTCGTCCACAATCTCTAGCATGTCTAACCATGGTGTGGAGCAAAGATTTAACCTGGCTTTGATACCAATTTGATGCAGGGCAGCTGCTATAAGCTGTTGTCCAGTTATCCAAACATACAATAGAAGGATAAAGCTATAGAATAGAATTTGGAACAAAGATAATTGAGTTCTAGGGCAAAAATCCCAAAAGAAACTCTATAGACTAGAAGTCTGGAATTATATTCATTAAAAAACTCCATACAAGAGTCTCTTAATAGCCTATTTATACTAGAATACAGAAAACCTAATTGACAAAGGAAATTGAAGACCAAAACAGGAAATCAAATCAAATCCTAATAAGAATAGGAAAACAAAAGGCGTAAGTTGTAACTAATGATAGAGTTTGAGCTCTTTTGGCTTCCTTTTAGCCACGCGTGGCGGCTATCCACGTGTCCCAAGGTGACGTCCATTTTAACCAAGGCCCCGCTCCCTATCTGTATCAACCAGATCAGGTGATAGGGGGCGATAGTGTGGAGACCATAAAGAGGTGACTTAAAGTAAATAGAACCCTAGCCCAATTGACTAACTGCCCAAGTACTCTTGTAGAGCCCAATAGATGCTCCTGCATCAAATAATCTAGTAATAAATACAATTGATACAACAATAGGCAATTTCTTTTGTAGTTTAATTTTTTTCTTTTGTGTGGCAAAAAGGCTACCTGCTGCCACGGAGTAAAAGCTGCCAACATTTGAGCTGCCGAAAAATGTTGCCTGCAGACGTCATGATCGAATGCTTACTCGATCTAGCAGTCCATTGGATAAATGTTAATGTTAATTTGTTTTGTAGTTGATTTCGACTACATTTCCATAGGGAGTGCTTGGAGTTTTTCTTTTCTTTTGGCATTTGAGAAAACTGTTATCACATTATGTGTAGCTTTTAAATGTTTAGGACCACAACACTTATCCTTTAATGTATTCTATCAGAAGGGAATTGTCTTTTCTAATTTTAAGGGCATATGGGGAATTTTACTCAGCTAATAGTACAGGTTTTTATTTTATTTTTGTGGTTATTTGATTGTAGGAAGCAAGTTGGGTGCTCCAAAATCTTTTTACATTTTACCAGCATAAGAGAGAGTGTTGGAGTATAAAGTGATTGAAATGAGATGATGAAAGCATTGATTAAATGATTATCAGGATTTAGTGAAAATTTGTTGTAGGAACGTAATATACGTGAAACCTCTTTCTGCATGCCAATTCCATGCTTGATTAACTAAAAGGCCCTCCCTCCTTTAACAATTGTGAAATCTGTTATTATTTCTGCATTCTTTCCATGGTCGTGTAAGTCCTAACCAATTAGATCTAAGTTTGCATTTGTTTGTGTGATATCTGTGTGTGTAAAAAGGGCACTCCTTGTTTATTTGAAGTAATGTGCATGTACTTTATTTCTTTTACCATGCCCCAATTAATCTAGTTTTGCATATTAAGCATATTTAACCGCTTTTAACAAAGCATGGTCCTTATTTATACAAGTCCACAGTGGCAATAGGTTGGAGCAGTTTTCTTGAAAATTTTAAAAAATACCATGCCTCTTATGCAAAGTATACAAAGGTCTAGTGGCTTACTACTCTGTCTATTCTGTTAATGGTAGTTGCCCTGTTACTCTTACTTTGGGAGAAAGTTTGATCTTACATGTTATATGCTATCATAGGTAGAAGCTGATAAACCATATACTTGAATGATCCATTATCGGTGAGTTTTCTGATAAGATCAAACTGTCAGAAGTTTTGTAACTGTTGTAACTGAACTTTCCTTTTTTCTGTTGTTGGTTCTTAGGACTCCCGTGTACCATATTGGAGGAAGATGAGAAGTTTCAAAGCATTAATACTCTAGGAAAGGAATGGGGTGGCAGGATGCTAGAAAGAGATAGCAGAAGAGGTGAAATTGCTCTTCCTCCTTTTGCAGTGGCTACTTATAAGATGTATGGGGAACTCTGGACAAATCCTGAGACTTCAGACAAGGAAAATATTGCCTCTTATCTGAATGCTGCAAATTCCTGGCTGAAACATTGTAAATTCCAGCATCATGACTTCAATTTCTTCATGTCTCGTAGGTAGTGATGCGTCCATCGTCATCTAGCCTTTTTTTTTTCCTTCCTTGTTTACTTAATAGAGTCCTAACAATCTAACTTGAAACTTGGAGCTAGTTCAGGAAAATGGGTAACCACAGAAAGTGCAACTGATTCTGTGGTTACCCATTGATAATATTGAAAACTCATGTTGAGGGTACAGTTGATCACAAATAATCAGTTTGAAGGGAGAGAAAAAACGAATTTCATATCTGTTGTGTTCAGAGGGGCCTGGTGGCGTTCTGTTTGTGGGTGCTGCATTTAATTGCCATAAATGGGAAATGTTCTCTTATTTCCAGAACTCAAGTGACTAGTAGATACGAGCTTGTCAGTTAGGAACAAGGGGCTTGTAGCTCAAGTAGTTAAGCATATTTATCCCTGCATCTAAGGTCTTAGGTTCAATTCCCTCTCCCTCACTTTCGCTTGCATTAAAAAAAAGAGTTAAGCTTGTCAGTTGTCACTGCTCCAGAAGGTACATACGAGCCAAGCAGGTCCGAGCTTTCTCCGACTTGAACTTGGCATGATAATTTTGTATGAGCTCCCAAGGAGTTTAACCTCAAGTTCAGCTCAATGATTGATGCTCGAACATGGCTTGACAATAAACTAAGCTTGTGCCTAGCTGGAGCTCTACTTTAGCGCAACAAACTAAACTTAAAAACTACGGCACAAATAATTTGAACTTGAGCTTGAATTTGATATTAATTTCAGCTTGCTTAATTGATTACCAGTCTCTCAGGCATGCGTCCCGCGCATGTGAAGAGGCTTTTTTTCCTAATGAACAACCATTATCGATCAAAATCGGGCGAACGGAATGTGAAGAGGCTTTTTTCCTAATGAACAACAACCATTATCGATCAAAATTTGGGAGAATAGGGAGTGCGGGTGATGCAAAACAATTAGAAAGAAGCGTTGACTCAGAGCTCAGTATCCTAAATATCACCAACATTTTTTTTTATACAAGGGCTACAAATAATTTGACACAAACCAGCCATGTTGAGTATAGAATTATTCAACATAGACACAACCCTTGTATATTCTTGTTGAACGTCTGTCAGAAGTTGCATCAATGCAACTCTAGCGAAGGGGATTAGGCAGGCTACCCAGAAACACAAGTTACATACCTGTACGGACTTTCGCTTAAACAATCCCAGTTAACAATACCAAAAGAAGGGGGTGACTCTAATCCGCAAAAACTTCCAAAGAATCAAATTTTGAAATAGCTGTTTGTTACATACATTTCTGCATAAATCTTGAGCCATTTAAATCCATCAATTTAACAGATTGGTTAAACCAACCAGATGAACCGCAATTGCTGAAGAAGCTTAAGAGTAGTAATAATAAGAATAATGACAAAAGAGAATAAAATACAATCAAGTGCAGTTGAGAAACGAGCAGCCGGGCTATTGATTATTAGATAATATAATGTGTGTGTGAGAGAGAGAGAGAGAGATAGGGAGAGAGAGAGAGGGAGAGGTTATAGCCTGATATACATAATGGATTATCCATTGATCAAATTCAAAGGTATTCGAACTCGTCCTCCTTGAGATGGGCGAAGAACTTGACAGCGCCACGGCCTTCAACATCGACAACGAACTGCACCTTATAAGGGAGATTGGCTGAAATCCGCTTGCCCTTCCAGAGCCCAACGTACTGCTTGAGCTCACCTTCCATTCCAGTGATTTCCAACTCTGGTACTCTGGGCACGTGGTACACCTTCAAAGGCACCTTCACCTTAACCCTAGCTCCGATCTTGGAGGAGGCGACGGCTTCATCTGATGATGTTACATCGGCAGAGGAAGAATAAGAAGAAGAAGGAGACGAGGAGTCTGATCTGGTAGCGACCTCGCAACTAATCCTTCCACTTTTCCTCCTTGGCCTTGGGCAGTGGGCGAGAGCGCTGGGAGTGAGTTTGTGATGTGAAAATGAAACTGCCCTTCATGTGTCCCGCATCCGCCGCCGTACTCAGGGATGAAGAGGCTGCTATGACTGTGGTTACTGTTGCTATACTCATCGTTCCTCTGTCTGCTCTGTATTCTGTATATCTTATCTAAATTCTCCGTTGAGACACCTAACCAGTCGTCTTTTGTTTCCTATTTCCCAATCCCAATCCCAATCCCAATTCAATCTCCAAAACCCCCTACCCCACACCAAAATACTTCTTGTTAATTTCTTATTATTTTTCCTCTTTCTCTTTATCGATTATGTGGAGGTGTGTACTTGCAATCTCTACTCTCACTCGTCATCTGCCACCCACTTTTCTTATCTCTTATTCCGTCCAAGGGCAAGGGTGAGATTTTAAAGAAGGCAAACCAACGTTCTTGATTATATATATATAAAAAAAAACAAAACAAAAAGGATTAATTACATTTTACTCCACATAGGTGGGCAGGGTTAGGTTGGGTCGGATTTAGTCTCAACCCATAATTCAATCCGATATGTAGCGGTTTATGATTTATTGGATTCAAGACTCGCTTATTATTAGGCCAATTCAACTCAAATTTTTTGTAATCGGGTTGGGCGGTTTGGTCGAATTAACTCAAAATTAAACATACTTTTAAGTTTTGGTTCCAATCCGTAACCTAATGGTTTATGATTTTTTGAACTCAAGACTCGCTCATTTTAGACCCAACCTAACCCACTATGAACGAGTTTGATGGTTGTCATATTGACCCGAAATTGTGCCTACCCCTAACCTGTAGGTTAGAGTCATTATCAAAAGGCTTATTAGTTAAAATGCTCCCTGAAACATAGGTTAAATCCCACTTTCCCCCCTAAAGCTCAAAGTGACCCATATTGCCCCTTTGACTGTGGTTTCATGATTCACTTTGCCCTTTATTGTCAACTCCATTCCAAATTCCGTAAACAACCCTAAGGATGACTTGGCAAATTGTGGAACCCACCCTTATTCAGAGGCCCATATAAAAAATAACAAATATTAGAAGTATTGGTGTGCCAAAGGGCTTCAAACCCTTAACCTCCTGTTAATACCCAAAAAATTCATGGTTCAGCCCAAATGAATTCTCAACCCAGCGCAATATCTTATTAAGAAAATACCCAATTTGGAGCACGCAAAAGTTCGTTATTCACGTTCGCACGAGTCATGATCCAGTGCCATGCCAAATAAATATGCAATTTGTCATGCTAAAAATTGAAATGAGCCTATAAAAGGCACTGGCTCTACAAGCCCATACTAAATTGAATGTCTTGTCCCTCTTCAGGGATGATAAAATTAAATCATGCCAAGTGACATGTCATGCAAAGCAGGAAATCATTACTTCACACCCAAACACGCTAACAAGCCTAAGTGGGCCCAAGCCACTTAAATGCCCGGGGCTTACTTGAGTGGGTTGTGGTATGGATGATAATAAGTTGACATGAGACCCATTCATGGGCCGAGAAATGGAAGTCCCGGGGTTGTTTGGGAGCCTCAAAACTCATGCCCATTTCTTAGGCCCAAACATGTGAGTGAGCACAAAAGATAAAGTACCTCATTACTTCAACCAAAATAGCCCAAAAATTTATGAAGTTAGCCCATTTACTTGATAAACCAACTTATTGTCCTAGAAGGCCCAAGCAACCCAAGAAAATATCTACAAATCTCCAGCACCTAACTGAAAACAAACACCACGATGAAAGCCAAAATATCCATGTCAGTGAGCTGTTGGAAGGCTCCAGCACATGGAAAGGAACAAGTTTCAAGCAAAAAGCATCCAAGGGACCAAGGGATATTGGCGCGCAGCTTGCTATGAGGGGAATCACCCTTTGAACTAGCATGCATACCCATTTCTTTCTCTCATCAGACTTGGCCATGGAAGAAGGAATGAAAGAAAGGAAGGAGATGGCTGGGAATAGAAGTTCTCTACTGAGGCAACTGCAAGAAGAGCATTAAGCTCTCAAAAATCCCTGATTTTGTGAGATTGGGCAGAGAAGATCTTGTCAAAATAAAATAAGTCAGAAGAAGGGAGGAGAAAGGAAGGAAAAAGCTTGGCCAAATTGGATAGAAACCATTAGGGTTTCTTGAAAAATGATAGCTTCCAACGGCTATAAACTAGGCATCTTCTACCCAACCAAACAACCTACATTTAGAGAGCAAGATTTATCTCTCATCTCTGAAACTCTGCAATTTCGTGCCCTTTTTCTCCATCTCATCCCATTTTCTCTTATGGCAAGCCATTCCAGAGTCTGACATAGCTTTTGTCAGGCTGTTGGAAAATTACCCTACACACTCAATGCTTCACCACTAGCCACAATCACATCCAGAGAGCAAGCTTCCTCTCTCACCTGCAAAACCCAACAAATTTGTGCTCTATTCATCATTTTCCCCTATTTTCCATCTTATGACAGGTTGTTCTAACACTTAACAGAGCCTCTATCAAGCAGCCGGAAAAACACTCAAGCCACCAATTCCTCTCCGTTTCCCTCATTCTCAGCCAAACCTTCATGCAGACCCTTCTTCTCTTAACTTAACACCCCTTTTTTCCCCTACTCTCATGTCAAGCTAGAAAATCTATTCGTAAGCTGTTGTTATTTTTGTTGGTGAAAGTAACCAAGGTGTTTCCTAAAGCATCTCTGTCCTTTCGAAGCATTTTTATGGCTTGATCTTCGAACTCAGGCTCAAGGGACAATTTCATCCATTTTTCTATTTACGACAGCCCAGGCCCTAGTAGCTGCCGGAATGAAAAGCCCATACACCTCCAATACTCAATTATAACGGCTTACCACTACCTCACGTGGTGTTCTTGTGTCATCCATGTACAATGATGGTATTTATTATGTTCTTAGAATAATGTAAAAAATGTTTTTAACACGATAGTACTATAATATAACAATATAACCCTATATGCCCACTACAATTCAAATAAGCTCTTCATTACAACTTATAGTATCTTACAGTAAGTGGTTCATTTCATTTTAACATAAAACTAAGTCATTTGAGAAGATTTGACCCATTAAATGGACTAAATCAATCATTTCAACATAAAACATAGTCATTTGAGAAGATTTGACCCCTGAAATTGACTCTCTCTTGCATTTATCTTGGGTTTGTTGTCCCACTACCACTCAAACAAGCTTGTCGTTACTACTTAAAGGATCTTAGAGTAAGTCGTTAATCCCATTTCAAAATAAGATTGAGTCATTTGAGAAGATTTGGAATATTTTGGGGGTCAAATCTTCTCAAATGACTCAGTTTTATGATGAAATTAAACATTGAGTTAGTTTAGGGGGTCATATCTACTCGAATGACTCAGTTTTATGTTGAAATTGGATCAATTAGTTATTGTAAGATCCACCTATATCTTACAGGTATGTTATAGAGTGAAAAACCAATACCTTACCAGTTATAAAGTGAAAAGCTTATATCTTGTCTTTGCCTTGCCTTGACGTTGCTTTCTCGTTACCTGCCTTGCCTTACCTTTGTCTTTGTCTTTGCTTTGCTTTTCCTTTCCATGCTTTTGCCTTACATTTTCCTTGCCTTCCCTTTCATTCCCTACCTTTCCATTGCCTTTACGTGCATTGCCTTACCGTTGCCTCAGCTTTCCTTTCATTGCCTTTCCATGAGCATCAAAATCAAGTGTTGCCTCACCATTCCTTGCCTTGCTGAATTAAACTGTATAAAATTTTCAATTTCAGTTGTAAGGGAAAACTGAACTGTGCCCACTCCTAGTTAAGGCCCACAAATAAAGTTGGGTCCAATTCTACTAGAGGTATATTAGGGCATTTGAACCAATAAATCGTTAAACTAAACCGAACCAGAAAAAATCGTTAAAATCAATTTTTGCTTAAACTAGTTTAGTTCCCAATTCTTAGTACCTAAAAACCGAACCAATTATATATTGATATTTAACTCATTTTTCTTATGAATCTAATACCTAAATCTTTGCTTTCTCATTTCTCTCACCCTTCCTCGTTGCCTTGCTTTAGCCTTGTACTATTTTTAGCATTGTAAAAGTGTTATCACTTATTAACTAATGTGGGTTAGACCAATTATATATTGAACAACTTAGGCTTAAAGGTCAAAAAATTTGGGTCGAGGTTTAATGGGTCGTGTTGACAATAGAGGTTGGGTGGTTTGAATTTGTCAGTACAAATAAATATAAATATTACTAAACTCAGAAATAATATGTACTAGGCTTAGCTCTTGATTTACCCCCTGAACTTGTACCTAACTTTCGATTTACTCACAATTTTTTTTTTAAATATAGAAAATTAAGGATATGAACTTTTTTTTTTTTTTTCCAATTTACCCCTTGACGTCTAAATCCAAAAACATTTCATCCAATTTGCCATTAAATATGAAGACAAATTTGTAATTTTGTATTTTTATCTGAAAAATTTAAAAAAAAACTTTTACAAATTGAATATATATATATATACACATATATACTCTCTCTCTCTCTCTCTCTCTCTCTCTCTCTCT
>NC_024127.1:14680117-14697527 GCF_000346735.1 Prunus mume
TGGCAGGCTGGGTTTTGGGGGGTGGGGGGCGGGAGCATGAATCTGTTGTCGTCTACAAGGAGGGCAGGGATGAGTCTAGGGGTGGTGGGGGGCAAGTGTCGGGGGATTGTATAGGTTTAGGTTTGGGTCTGGGCAAAGGCTTTGGGATGGGTCTGAGGTGGGGCAAGTGTAACATCTCATATCGACCAACAAAGAAGGGGTGATATGCCTTATATGTGCATGCCCACCTCCATATAGCAGGAGGCTTTTTGAGAGCTCACTGGCTTTGGAGTCATGTGAACTCCGAATTTAAGCAAGTTGGGGCTGGAGCAATCCTAGGATGGATGACCCACTGGAAAGTTGCTCGTGAGTTCCTAAAAACAAAATCGTGAGGGCAGAGAGGGGGGCCCAAAGCGGATAATATCGTGCTACGGCGGAGCCGATCCCGGGATGTGACAGCAAAGGCTGAGGATGTGTCTTGGGTAGGAGCGGGGTCTGTGAGGTTGAGTTGGTGGGAGGGGTGCATTGAGGGGGTTTGTGATCAATGAGGTTGTGGGAGAGAGAGAGAGAGAGAGAGAGAGAGAGAGAGAGAGAGAGAGAGAGAGAGAGAGAGAGAGAGAGAGAGGGGGGGGGTGACAGAGAGTTCAGAGGAGGGTAAGGGGAGGAAGAGGGATGAAGGGTTGGCGTTGGGTTTGGTTCAGTGGGTCCCAAGGAATTTGTTGTCCTCTTTTTCTTCAATTTTTTTCAAAAAAATATTTTTTTTATAAAATGATTTAACATAAAATTAGATGAAATATTGAGGATTTAGACGGTAGGGGGAAAATGGGTGAAAAAGAAAAGTCCATATCCTTAATTTTCTTTATAATAAAAAATACGAAGTAAATCGAAAGTTAAGTACAAGTTCAAGGGGGGCAAATCAAGAGTTAAGCTTATGTACTACACTGTACATGCATCTGGTCATTTACCTGTTTCTTAGCAATTAGAAGAAATGTGTGTGCGACCAACAAAAGAAGAAGAAGAAGAATATATGTGTAAAACAAAGATGTTTATAAATAAGAGTGGTGATTTCCCCACTCCTTTTTCTCCTATTTTATCCACTTACACTCCTTTTTTATAAATAAAAAAGGAGTGTAAGTGGATAAAATAGGAGTGGGGAAATCATTGCCCATAAATAAACCTAACAAAAACCTTTCAGTAATTTTCCGGATGCAAATGATTTAACCGACCTTTTATTCTGAGGGTTTGAGGTTGCCCCCTTGAACTATAGAAATTAGAAATTAGGGAGTTGGGCTTTAAGTTTGGGCTTTAGGTGAGGATTCAAGTCAATTAAAAAATAATAAAAAAACCGAACCGATCATACCAAATCAAAATCGAACCAAACCTCTCCTCCTGGAGGTAAAGCAGATGGGTAATCGGGTCGTGGGTGTTTCAGCTTTCAATACTGCCTAAATCTAAATGGGTTAATGATCAAATCAATTGGCTCAGAGATTTGTCCCGCAAGAGAGAAATACTGATTGACCAAAAAAAAAAAAAAAAAGAGAGAAATACTGAAATAAATAAAACAGAAAAAGAGAGAGGGAGGTGTTTTATTTTTTTGGTCGAAGAGAGAGAAGTCTTTGGTTTTCTGGGTTTGGTTGGATCTAAACAACCCGGAGACCAGTCCACAGAGAAACGAGAAAGGCGAGAAGAAGATCAACATCTCCTTTGCTGATTGCTTAACAAACGTTTAAGCATTTTATTATAAAAATGACGTGTTTTCGTTGTTCTGGTCGTCGTCCTCCTCTTCCTGATCCTTCTCTTTGGATTTCCTTAAGTTCCCCGTCTATGTAATTACCCACGGCCTGCTCTTGGTTTTTTTGGGCGTTTGGCTTATGTGCTCTTAGTACCCAACTCTAGTGTCACTCGGGATCTAGACTCGGATGTCAACTTCACTTCAACTGGTACATTATATTTGCATTTGCTATTTGTTATGCACATTTGCTTTCATAAATTTCTCAACTGTGTCATATTATGTGATTGATTGATGTTGTTGGGTATGTTGAGATTTCATCCCCTTCATTGCAACTGTTCGAATTAGCCCTAATAAAAGGCCACCAACAGCATAAGAAAATGGTGTTTAGTCGAATTGCCGATATAATTTCTTCTGCATCAAGTCGTTGGTCTAATCCTCAGGGTTCCACTGTATCTTCTCCTCCCAAAACGTGTGCCCATGCTTTTGCCTTTGCTAACCCTGCACGCAACAAGAACCATCTTCGACTCTCATCATCTCTCCAGGATTTCTCCTCTTATCATCAGCTCGATCCTGAAGATCCCCATCCCAGCATTGTGGCCCATTCCAAACACCCTCATTCCTTAGAGAGAGAAACTGCTGCCTCCAGCTTCTCAAAGGAGAAAGGACTGCCAGGAGGAGGAATCCTACCTGCCTGCAACAAGTTGGTTCGAGCCCTCATGCTTCTGTGTTGTATCTTGTTGTTCGGTTTTCTAATTTATTTGGTTTCCATGTTCATTTATTCTTATTGGTCTAAAGGAACTCCCAAATTTTATATTGTGCTTGATTGTGGAAGTACTGGAACTCGAGTTTATGTATATCAAGCATCCTTTGATAATGCGAACGATGGCACTTTTCCTATTGCCATGAAGCCATTAACGGAAGGTCTTCAAAGAAAACCTAATTCACACATTGGTCGAGCTTATGATCGAATGGAAACTGAGCCTGGGCTTGACAAGTTGGTTCATAACGTTTCGGGCTTGAAGGCTGCAATAAAACCACTTATTCGATGGGCAGAGAAGCAAATCCCAGAGAAGGCGCATAAAACAACCTCGCTTTTCCTTTATGCTACTGCAGGGGTTCGCAGACTGCCGAGTGTCGATTCAAAGTGGCTTCTAGACAATGCATGGTCTATACTCAAGAATTCACCTTTCTTGTGCCAAAGAGACTGGGTTAAGATTATCAGTGGCCTAGAAGAAGCTTACTTTGGTTGGATAGCCCTCAACCATCATACGGGCATGCTGGGGGCCAGACCAAGAAAGCCAACATTTGGTGCACTTGACTTGGGTGGTTCATCGCTGCAGGTTACATTTGAGAGTAATGAACGTGTGCATAATGAGACCAGTTTAAACCTTAGAATTGGGGCTGTGAACCATCATCTCACTGCATATTCTCTCCCGAGCTATGGTTTAAATGATGCATTTGACAAGTCTGTGGTTCATCTTTTGGAGAAGCTTCCAGAAATCACCAAGGCAGAACTAGTAAACGGGAAGGGAGAACTTAGGCACCCCTGCTTGCAGTCCGGATACAAGGAGAAATATGTTTGTTCCGAATGTGTTTCTAAATTCCAAGAAGGTGGAAGCCCTGTGATTGCAAAAAAGAGTTTGGGCAAAGGAGGAAGATCAGGGATTTCTGTGATGCTTAGTGGTGCTCCAAATTGGGATGAATGCAGTAAACTTGCAAGAATTGCTGTCAATTGGTCGGAATGGTCCAATAGAAACTCAGGAATTGATTGTGACTTGCAACCTTGTGCTCTTCCAGATGGTCTACCCCGTCCTTATGGGAAATTCTTTGCGATTTCTGGATTTTTTGTGGTTTATCGGTTTTTCAATTTGACTTCAGAGGCATCACTTGATGATGTATTGGAAAAGGGTCGGGAGTTTTGCGAAAGAACTTGGGAAGTTGCAAAGAACAGTGTTGCTCCTCAGCCCTTCATTGAACAGTACTGCTTTAGAGCACCATATATTGTATTCTTGTTGAGAGAGGGCTTGCACATTACAGATAATCATGTTATAATTGGGTCTGGAAGAATTACATGGACACTTGGGGTTGCTCTGTTGGAAGCTGGGAAGGCACTTTCAACCAGATTGGGCCTTCGCAGTTATGAAATATTCCAGATCAAGATCAACCCAATATTTTTTATTGCAGTTCTGTTTATTTCGTTGCTTTTTCTCCTTTGTGCATTATCATGTGTTGGAAAATGGATGCCAAAATTTTTCTGGAGGTCATATCTCCCGCTGTTTAGGACTAATGGTGCATCTTCTGCATCCGTTCTGAGTATTCCAACGCCTTTTCGATTCCAGCGCTGGAGTCCTATTAGTCCTGGTAAACACTTTCCCAAGACTCCTAATGTGTTTGTAGTTCTGAAATAGTTCCCAAATGATACCGTTATATTTATGACAATTTTTAACTTTATTTGTTCTAACTGTCTGTCTACGATTATTCCTCTTGAGTGGTTTCCTTGTACAAGACATTAACTCATCTTATCCACTTTCCGTAGATGTGAAGTCACCCTGAGAATGTGATGTTAGGGTACACTGTTAGCATAACAACTAGAGAAAAGGGAGTAGATTGAAGTGTTTAACAATCTTGTGCATGTCTGTAGGTTTTTCCTTTTTTTTTTTTTTTTTTTTGTGTGGGGGGGGGGGGGGGGGTATAGGTGGGGGAGGGGGGTTCAAACTGGGGATCTCTTCCAACGTTGGAAGAGAGGTACTACTAGACCAAGGGCTAGTTGGTGCATGTCTGTAGGTTTAAATACAGCAAATTCGTTTTGGGCATGGATATAGAAACAAATTACAAGCAAATTGTCTTTCATCAGTTTATATTGTCTTATTTGTGTGCAGTTATGTTATGGAAAATTGTTGTCTGGTGGAAAACTATACTATAGATACGTTGATCTTTTGAACATAAAAGAGGAAATCAAATGGGGGTTTAGATGCCAACTGGTTTCTCCTTGACTTGATATGATTCCATGTATCACTATTATTCTTTTGTAAAAAATTATTTTCTTGGTTTATTACTTACAGTTTCCCAATTATTGTCACCATCCAGTTTCAAGCTATTGATCAAGTGATGCAATCTGGTAAAACTTCAAGATAATAATGCCGATATTATGCTATGACACACGCTATCAATTTCTAAAAGTGATAATTAGGATATCTTAATATATGAAGGGGGACTTAACTGAAAAAACGGGGGGGAAATCTTGAAAAAGTTGAGAAAAATTCATGACCAAATTGAGATTTGAGTCCAACATGTGGGAACAAAAGTGAAGAGCCTTTATAATATTTGTACTATTAATCATTTGAAGTCAATGTCAACTTTGGCATTTCAGGGGATGGAAGAGTAAAGATGCCTCTAAGTCCAACAATTGCTGGTGGTGCGCAACGGAGACCATTTGGCTTGGGGGATAGTCTCAACAGTGGCGGTGGCATCCAGTTAATGGAGTCTTCCTTATACCCCTCCACTAGCAGTATGTCCCATAGTTATTCCTCAAATAATCTGGGCCAGATGCAATTTGACAGCAGTAGCATGGGTTCCTTTTGGTCTCCTCACAGATCTCAGATGCGTCTTCAAAGCAGGCGATCACAATCTCGAGAAGACCTCAATTCTTCGCTGGCTGAGGCACACATGGTGAAAGTTTAAGGGATGCTCATCTGCATATTTTGGTATGTTCATTCCTTTCTTGTTCAAATTAAGATTTTCTTACTATAAGAAAGAAGAAATGAAAATCGCAATTGAAGTTTACCGTATTCCTTTGTAACATGTAGCCCATTAAAGCTGAGAAACAGACTGATGCATACCTGGAAAAATTCCAGTGCGGCTGCTAAACTAATGAACATAATGATGACTCTGCACCCATGTCTCATTTTTTTGCACCTATATCTCTATTGATTGTAAAGCTTTATATATATATATATATACAGTTCTCCTCTCATCCGGACGTCCACACGTTATTACCGTGCGGACGCCATTGTAAACAAGGAGGAAAGCAAAGAGGGATAATAGAAAATACATGGTGTTCGAATGGTAATAACGTCCAGACGTCTGCATAGGAGAAAATATTTGTATATATATATATATATATATGTGTGTAAAATAGGAATAGGAAATAAAACATCTCCTTTGCTTGGGTACTTATTTATATATGATGACAGGTGCCAACTGTGACCAGTTTTTGTGAGCAGAAACTTTATTTTCTTTTACGTGTTACTTAATCCTTAAATATGTTCTGTTGAATATCAGTTTCTGTTCTTCCAAGTGCTTCAGTTTCTTTTTTATTTTTTTAAAAATTTCTCGCGGGAGGAGGGGTCCAAATGGTTTGTGGATCTAATGTTGAGCTGGCCTGATCTTTTAATTTCAACAGATTGTTTTGCAGGCGAATTTTCCTGTTCCCCTTTGGCAGAAGGGGAATTCACCTGTTAACAAGGCCGTATTTCCTTGGGATTTGGGTCATGTTCACTGCTATCCTTCAGTGATTGCGAAATTATTTTTTGTGACGTCAATCTTATTGGACTATCTTTTCACTCCCAAACATCTTCAACTATTACATTCAATCAGGGGAGATCGGCTGAGCTAATACACGAGGCACCTGCCTGATCGGATCAGACATCCAACTATCATAAGTTTTCAACACTATACATATGATATTAGTAGAGGAGTCTTTCATTGAAATTAGCAGTCAATTAACACAGAATTTTCCTCCTCCGTGGGTTAGCAAATGTTGACATGAAAAGTGATGATAGATGATTGCAGCAATTATAGTAAGATATACAAGTCCTCTCTTATACAACCACTTACTGTTTAAATAATTGTATACATACTTTTATTCTTTAAATAGTCTCAACTTTAAATTTCGACATTAAAATCGAAAGAATGAAAAGAGAATCAAAATCGCAGCCTCTACTCAAATAAGCTTATTTGAGGGACACCGTTGTATGGCTCTGCATTGTATTTCATTAATCTAAACCGTCTATTTTTAGATAATCATTCAAAGATCATTGCTACAAAAAAATATTTGAATTCAATATCATTTGACCACTCATTTGAGTTATTAAAATTTTAGTACTTTTTTGAAGCACCGTGTTCATTGATTTTGTAAGATACAATTGGATATCGAAATGATTTTCTATTTGTCTAATTTTTTGCAAGGATGATTTATGAATATAGACTTAACAAATAAATTGTTTGGATTGTTGAAAAAAAAATTCATAGGGGGTCCTAAAGGAAGTCTTTCAAATAAAATTATTTAAGGGATCCCTTAACAGAAAGGGGATTATATATATATGTGTGTGTGTGTGTGTGTGTGTGTGTAAATGTGTGTGGCTTTAGTTGAGGACACCCTTGCATGGCCCACTTTATATTGTATTTCACCAATCCAAACCATATATTTTGTAGATGCTCGTTCAAAGATCATCTCTGCAAAAAAATCACTTGAATCCGATATCATTTGACAAATCAATTGAATTATTGAAATTTTAGTACTTTCTTGAAGCATTGTGTTTATTGATTTTGTATAACATAATTGGATATCGAAACGGTTTTCGATTTCTCTAATTTTTTGCAATGATAATCTATGAATATAGACTTAAAAAATAAATGATTTGGACCGTTGAAAAAATATTTGTAGAGGACCCTAAATAGTGTCCCTCAAATAAATAGATACACATACACAAAGAGCTTTGATTGAAGGATTCCTCAAATAAGCTTCGGTTGAGAGACACCTTTGTATGACCCACTATGCATTGTATTTTAGTTATCTAAACAGTCTAGTTTTTAGATATTACCTCAAAGATTATCTTTGCAAAATTTTACTTGGATATGAAATCATTTGACCATTCAATTAGATGGTTGTTATTTTCTTGAAACACCGTGTTTGTCTATTTTGTTGGTCCCAACTAGATGTCTTAGTGATTTTCAATTTGCCTTTTTCTTTTTTTGCTTGGATGATCTATCAATGAAGACTTGCAAAATAGACGGTTTGGGTAATTAAAAAAATAATTTGTAGAGGATCCAAAGGGTGTCTCTCAAATAAAATTATTTGAGAAGAACTATATAGGTATAACTCTAAACGAGTTCTTCTTATCCGTACGTATGCACATTATTATTGTGCGGACGACGTACGCCATTGTAAATAGAAAGAGGTAATATAAAATATATAGTGTCCACACAAATGTCCGCATAAGAGAAAATCTGAATATATATATACACACACACACATACAGAGAGCCAAAGCCCTAAACCCTATATTGATTTGTACATATCGTGAAAAATATAATTATTCATTGATAAAACCTAATTAGTAAAAGTAACCCCTAAATCAATAATGGAAAAAAGATGGTATAGAGAATGATTTTCATTTAGGGCTTCGGCTCTGTGTATATATTACATTACATGAATTTAGATCAAATCTGATTTTTTCTATGTAATGATTCCTCCTAACAAATTCGTCCATCTATATTAGTCTAGTTATTCTATCTTGAAAAATGTTCCAAATTTTATTTTCCCTTCCCATAAATCAAAGAAAAAGGAAAATCTCATTTCTAAAAGTATGCTACCAAACACCCTTTTTTATAATTTATTGTATTTCTCCCTTGTATGAGAAAATGATTAAAAAGTCCTTTACACAATTTGCAATGTTAAATAAGTTCAAGGCGTTTTAAATTGTTTCTTCCAGTACATCGACATAACTGAGAGTGACATGAGAGTTATGTATGTAAAAATAGGACCGTGAGAGTTATGACATGAGAGTCAATGTCACTGTTGGAGAGTGACTGGACCTGC
Source organism: Prunus mume (assembly GCF_000346735.1). The sequence goes on from NC_024127.1 coordinate 14,688,648, forward strand.
TTGTTCAATTTTGGAGGAGCTTGATCATTTTGTCTCCGTACCTTCCTATTTGTCCTTATATGATAAGAGTGCTGCTAAACAAATTCTAAAATTAACTAAGTAAACCCTAATATTTTAATTAAAATATAAAATTAACTAAGTATAACTTATTTAACTACAAAAAATACCTTTGGTACACCCTAATCCTAAATGAGGTTTATCTTTTTACATGAATTCGTGTCCTCTTTTCAGATTTTGGATTTGCATCAAAATCTTTAATTTCGTAAGTTGTTGTGAGAATAAATTTGCTAACTCCTTCAATTCAAAGCTTGATTCGTATAAATTCTTGTGACTCTCCACTTGAAGCAAGAACTAAGTTTGAACGCTGCCTGATTCTTAATTCTAATTTCAAGTTGAATAATGTTGGCCGTTTCAGTGACTTGTTGGGGCTTTATTCCCAAGTTGATACGTCCAATAATATGCTGGTCTATTTGGTGGTGTTGCACTTTTATTTAAATCTTCTCTTTGATTGATATAGCCAGCTTGTAGTTATCCCTAAGTTTTCTTCCCTTTAATTTGTGTGGGTCTCTTCTAGGACCAGGAAGTTGTTTCAACATCTTTTCTACAAAGCTCTAATATTTCGATAGAGGTTGATAAGTGTTTGTCTGCCTGTTTCCCTCATGGCGCCATTTCGTTCTCCACTTCTTTCTTTTGGTAGCCTTTTTTTAATTAAAATTAGAGTATACTTATTAAAATTACATTTGTTTCACAATTTAATATATTCTTTTTGGTCATAGAATTGCAAATTAGGGTATACTCAGTTAATCTTTCCGTTTGGATGAAAGAATTGCAAATTACATAGAATTTTAAAATTACGGAATTTAGATTTCCATCATTTTAATTTTTGACAATTGAATATTTCAGTATTTGAATTTATGTATGTTGAATTTTATAAATGACAGAAATTGAAAATGTCAATGTTTGGATAGCTGATATAAATTGTAAATGACATAAATTAAATATTTCCAAAGAAAAAAAAAATTGATAACCAACATAGAAGGTATTCTTCGAAGTATAAAATAACATATCATTTTATGAACTAAATAACTCAACTTAAACAAACAGAGCGTATTAGCAAACCAAATCACTCCCCACGTGCAATAAACATCAGCAACATACTTTTTTTTTTCTTAATTGGGAGTGCCTTCAGCATCTGAAATTGTTTGTCATTTTCTATCAGTTTAAGTGGTTCATTTTCACTAGGACCTGGTACTACTTGTATTTCAGAATATACCTCTGTTGGATCAAGGTTCTTAGTATCAACATGGATAAACTCTTCAAATGATAAAGTCATTCTAGCAATTGAATTAGCAATAACATCTTTGACAATACCTCTTTTTCTTTGTCGGAAGAAAATCATAAGAATTTGATGCACAATTTATGTGTGAATTAATATTACTTTCCGATTTAGTTGTAACTCACTACATGACATGAAAAGGCAACACAACAGACTAATAGTTGTAACAATCCAAGAAACTGGAAAACAAAGCATATAGAAAGCAGAGAAGACAAAAGCATCACACAAAGCGATAAAGCTAGAAAAAAAATATAGAGCTGCACCATAAACACATATCACACACCAATATCAATGGGCAGAGAGTATTTTGTTAAAACTTCCCAAAATCTAGTCATAGTGCCGCAAAGATCACAAAACCTATTCATAACATATTCATAAATTTAGTCAGAAACACCCAATTTTGATAGCCATTTAAAATGCGTGGTAACCATAAAATAGAAAAACATAAATTGAAGGAGAGAGGCTTGAAGACTAACCTTTAGACTTGATCCAGAGAGAACTCAAGATGAACTCCTTCTCCTTAGCTCCCAACTTTTTTATGATGGCTTTAAGTGACAAGGCTTGCAATCTCTGTTTTCTAGGGTTTTATCATAGGTTTTTGGGGTTGTTTTTTTTTTTTTTTTTTATACATATAAATAAAAAGTTTGGCGCTTTTTTTATTATTATGTAAGTTTTGGCATACTGGAAAATATGAATTCCCGCGCTTAAGTTGCCAAATAAGGGAATTGTCAATTTCTCCTCTTAAATTCCCGACTTTTAGCTAAATTCTAAATTATTTTCCCTCATCCAAACGGGAAGTTAGGGTTCGTTTAGCAGCACTCTATATTAAAAGAGGTTTTCTATTTAAACCCCGCACTTCTCTTTGTTCACCCCAATACTTAAATCATTAAGCTGTAAGTTTTATTATTATGTAAAAAGACAGAAAAGGTCATCCAACTTAATAATTAACCCTAGTACATCTATACACACACCCCACACCCCACAGACCCCACCACTATTCATATTAAGTTTTAGAAACCTCCTTCCAACTTCTTGTTTACAAACTCTCTCTCTCTCTCTCTCTCTCAAGTTCTCAACTCAACAATACCCAAGTGTTAGAATTTCAGTTACAATTCTTGGAGAGAGGTAAAACTGTTCTCTTTCTCTAGAAAGTATTAAATTTCAGATTTTGGGTTTCATTTGTTTGTGTTTTTTTTTGTTGGGAACAAAGAAAATTGTAGGGTTTGAATAGAAAATATCTTTTAGTTCTTATTTTTTCAGTTTGGGGTGTATTTAAGGGTAGTTTAGGAAGATAGTGAGGTTTTCTTAGAAATTGTGAAAATTTAAACTATAAATTGAGGTGAACTTAGAATATGGGGTGAACTAAGAGAACTGTGGGGTTTAAATAGAAAATCTCTATTAAAATCCCTTTCTTGTATTGCTTTAAAAATAAAAAATTTGTTTTGAATGAAGAATGGGGGAGAAGAGAAGGGGAGGCATTATTGACCAAAAAAGAGGAGGGGAGGCGGGTCAGAGGGAAAGAAGAGATGGGGTGCGCGTGCAAGTCCTTGTTCATCCAAGGAAGCATTACTCCACCTCTACCGCCTAGTTACATCCGTGATAGAAATTCTGTTGCGCCACCGTCATCCGCTCTAAAATCCAATCCAGTGTTGCTGCCTTCGCTTAGTCTCAAGGCCTCACAATCTCACGCTCATGGACTGCCTTGGAAACGGTTTAATGCATATACTATCCTGCTGGACAATGGCGGTTGTGACTCTGGCAACAAAAACGGCGGCGGAGGCGGCGGCGGCTGGAATAATCCATTTGAGTCATCCTCATGGTGGTGGCATGACGAAGGTAGTTCCTTTTCGGATTCTTCTGGGCATCACCCGTTTATCTTCTTATCCTTCTTCTTCTGCTCTGTGGCGTGTTGCTTCTGCCACCTCCGATTGGCTTATGCGCTGGCATCATCAGAGGAGTGCGAGCCTGTGTGGGAAGTGAGGGGAGGCAACTGGACCAAGCTTATTCCTGATTTTGTTAAGGATGCCTTTGTTGTTGCTCATGAAGTTGGTTTTGGTTCATTAAGTGTTGGGAATCTGTGGTTACAATGCAAACATCTGCTTATGCGATTGATGCTCCCAGAAGGCTATCCCCACTGCGTTACCAGTGATTACTTGGACTACTCTCTATGGAGAGGAGTTCAGGGGGTCGCCAGCCAAGTTAGTGGTGTCCTTGCCACTCAGGTACTTCCCTCGCCTACCATTCCTATCCTAACCAACCATCATCTTTGTCTAATATTCTAACCAACCGCTGTGAGTTTGTTTGTTTGTGTTGTGTCTATAGGCATTGCTTTACGCTGTTGGATTGGGGAAAGGGGCTATTCCGGCCGCTGCTGCTGTCAATTGGGTCCTTAAGGATGGAATTGGATACCTCAGCAAAATTATGCTCTCAAAATATGGAAGGCATTTTGATGTCAATCCAAAAGGGTGGAGGTTGTTTGCTGATCTTCTTGAAAATGCTGCCTTTGGAATGGAAATACTCACTCCTGCATTTCCCCATCTTTTTCTTTTAATTGGTGCTGCTGCAGGTGCAGGGCGTTCAGCTGCTGCACTTATTCAGGTTACTTTCCGGTTTTAAGTTTGCGGCTTGTGTAGAATGACGGCTATCCTGTTCCTTCTTAAAGACATTTTCTCTACATTATAAACAGTCTTAGTATAAACATTTTTCTATGCCTTACAAACTGTTATTTTTAAAAGTAGATCTCGTGTTGAATGAACCTTTCTGGCCTCCTATATGATTTCAGTAGTTAATCATTATATGACTCCCTGCTGTAATCATGCTCACATTCATCCAATATAAAGACGTACACTTAATTGAAATTTCAAATCCATCATTTCACAGGCTGCTACCAGGAGCTGTTTCTATGCTGGTTTTGCTGCTCAAAGAAACTTTGCTGAGGTATCAAATTTTGAAATGTTTGGAAGCTTGGAAGCCTCTTACTTCCATCCATTTAAAGACATGTGCTATTACCTTGGTGTACTAATTAACATTTCTAAAAGGAATACTTAAATGTAGGTGATTGCTAAGGGTGAAGCTCAGGGAATGGTGAGCAAGTCTGTTGGTATCATGCTTGGTATAGCATTGGCCAACCACATAGGCTCTTCTACGTTTCTTGGCCTTGCTTCTTTTAGCATTGTCACGTGGATCCACATGTTCTGCAATCTGAAATCATATCAATCCATTCAATTAAGGACTTTAAATCCTTATCGTGCAAGTAATTCCTCTCTCTCTCTCTCTCTCTCTCTCTCTCTCTCTCTTCAACTTTAAATCCTCATCTGTAAATCGAATAATAATTATTTCTTAGCAACCGAAGTTATAATTAAATCTGAGCTTGGCTCCTGGTTAATTTGACAGGCTTGGTTTTTAGCGAATATCTTCTTAGCGGCCAAGCACCTTCTGTCAAAGAGGTCAATGAGGAGGAACCGCTTTTTCCAGCTGTACCATTTCTTAACTTGAAGCCTGCAAACCAAGTGAGCTATTTTTGTCCTCCTCATTTGGCTATTTATATTTCTACAAAGGTCACAAATTGATTCAGGCCTTGTTTTAAAAATTTCCAAATCCTTTACATGGCCAACATTGCATCTTAGTTCTAGCTTTTGAACTGGACCCTAAACTACTTAGTGACTCTTAGGTATAGAAGAACTAACCAATTGGTTGAAGCGAATCTACCTAAGATTTTCTGCCCAGTTTCCTTTGCTTGCATTTGCAATGGTTTTCTCACTAATAGTATTGCTTTCTAAGAAAAGAAATACTAGTAATCTTTGTAATGAAACTTATGGAGACCTCCTTTTACACTCTTCTTTAGTGGCTTGAACAAAGATATTTCCACTGAACTCATCCTTTCAGTCATTGAGTGTCTTAAAGAAACCAGACCAGCCCCTTCTTCAGTCTCACTGTCCCACCAGATAGAAGTTCAAGTCCCCAAAAAAACCAACAGATGTCACCAGAACTCACCTCAAGTTCATGGCACCACCGCCATACCTCTCTTTCTTATCTTTTCTCTGTGTCAGTCCAAAGAAGGCAGTAACTCCAAACCTCTCAGCTTGTAGTCAGCTTCGTACTCTATTTTGTTGTTAGTTAACTTTTAGTTATAACCTGCATGTAAGTGCTCCATACCTCCCAGCTTAGTTCTACTTCTTTATCTATTCAAATTAGGTATACAAGCACCATACTTAGGAAGATGATATGATAATCATGATGATCATATATAACAAGAATTTGCACAAGAGGAATAAAAGATTAAAAAGGAAGTAATAATACCTTCATTTTTTGGCTGCAACAATGACAATTAATAATTTGTTTTAATTACCTCATAATGCGTGCATGTATGTGTAAACAGTCTGTCTTGAGTGCGGACATTATACAATCTTGTTGCACTTGCAACCTGGAAATGATAGTTATTAAAAAAAAATAAAAATAGAAAACTAAAAAAAAAAGGGGTCAATTTCAGTTTAGTATCATGAACTTTACCTGATAAGGCATGTTAGCACATGTGTTTCGAAATTTTAAGAGTTTAGTACTCGTATGTTATGAAATTGTGACAATCTGGCTCCGCCATTAGGCAAACCTTCAGGAAATCCGTTAAGTGATGACGTGTCATGTGCCGGGGCCACTTTTTTTTTTGCTTAGGTGGACTAAAGTATTAATAATAAAAACTTTCAAACTTTCAAAAATTCAATTTAAAATAAGAATAAAATGAAAACTAAAAAAAAAAAAAAAAAAGCCCCACCACTTCCCTCGGTGTCTCCGGGCGACCCACCCACCTTCCCCCATACCACTACCCATTATCAGCAGGATTTTAATGTCATTCATCCATGTAGGATAATTAATGGTGCCTTATGCTCTGCAATCCAGTGCCAAGTTGAGAAGTTACATCATGAGTTGAAATGGGTTCCCCACCCACCAACAATTCCCACCCATCGCCCTCCCCCCCCAAAAAAAAGAGTAACCTATATAAATAATGTTTTTGTTTTTTGTGCAACGAAAGGATAAACTGTGTCAGGGTTCTTTCCCTGTAACCATGTGTTTGTCAAGAATGTATGAGTGATTTTTCGTGTAACTTGAGGTTGAGATGCTGTCATGTAAATGCTTGATTATAAATTCCTTTAGAAATTGGGAAGCGATGATACTTCTCGCACAATTAAGATCAGTGGAATATGTGCCAGACATTTTATGATACCTTATGATCAGGAACTAACTTGGTTAGAAAAATTTGTACAGTTATTAGTTTACAGAGACAGAATCAAAAATAGTCCATATATGTTCCTGTTGAATGTTACATGGTCTGATTTGCATGCATTTTTAATATTTAATTTTATTTATTTATTTATTTATTGCACATCCAAGGTACAATCAACAGTATTATCTTCGGAAGCGAAGGATGCTGCTGTTGAAATCGAGCAGAGGCTGCAGTTGGGATCCAAGCTCAGTGATCTAGTCAACAGCAAGGAGGATGTGCTTGCACTGCTCAGTCTATATAAGGAAGAAGGCTATATTTTTACTGAGCACAAGGGAAGATTTTGCGTGAGTAAATTATCCCTTTGGTATCAATCTCTGTATAAATTCATAGTCATTTTTTTTTTTTTTTAAATTTGTATATTTCCTATGAAATTTGTGTAGTCAAGTTAATTACTTATAGGGAATTTAAATTTCTTAAGTTTCTAGTTGTGACATTATTTAATCATCTACTGTTGACATGATTCAGGCCTATACTTCTGTCTATGAAAGGTTTGATATTTTAACAATGGAGAATGCTCTACTACAAGTTAAAAAGGGGGCGGGCAGAAGAGAGAGAGAGGAGTGAATATTTTTGGATGGAAAACATAAACTAAGTGGATACATAAGACAGATAAAAGCAAGATCAGGATATCATACAACTCTTTGTTTTGTATACGCATAAATTTTGCATGCTTCATACTTGCATATGTACACACATTTGTACATATACCTATCTTTTTGAATTGTAATTTATATATTGTCATGTATCAGGTAGTGCTTAAAGAAACATCTTCTCTACAAGACATGCTGAGAGCATTGTTCCATGTCAATTATCTGTATTGGTTGGAGAAAAATGCAGGATATGAAGCAAGAGGCACTTCCGCTGACTGCAAACTGGGAGGAAGGCTGCAAATATCTCTAGAATATGTGCAGAGGGAATTCAACCATGTCAAAAACGATGGAGAATCAATGGGTTGGGTTACAGAGGGGCTTATTGCAAGACCTTTACCTAATAGAGTTCGTCTAGGTTATGTGGCCGTACCAGATGGGCTTATTCCATGATGGTTTTGCATTGTAAGGAAATGAGGAAAGAAACTGAGAGGACACATGCCTATCTTTGAGATCCTCATGGGATCGCTCCATGCCTATACCTTCGATTCATTAGTTGCTGCAAAGCTTTACAGTACAGGTTCTCAAACAGGGTAAGACAAACTGAGAGGACACATGATGTTGCAAGAGAAGGCAGAGTTCGCACTTCATTCACCCCTCTTCTTTCAATATTGTGATTGAAGATTATTTACATAATGGGGAAGTGATGACTAATCAATTGGTGGGCATGGCGCCTGTTGCAGATACGCCCTTTATTTGGTCCAGGTTTCAGGTCATTGACAACTCCACTTGTAGTTTTTCATTACGTTGGCTTCTCTTTCACAAACTCAGTAAGTGCCTTTCCTTATATAGCTGCTTTTATCAATACAGGGATAATCATCCCTAGCGTCCCCCTTCACGTGTTATTAACTTCATGTTAATGGTATTTTCTAGTAAGTCCTCGTATTAAGAAAGTTGGGGTTGAAAATATCATTGGAAATTTATATTGCACTGTGTAGCATGAAATGGATGGCCTTCAGTTTCGATAAAGGCATATCCTCGACCAGAGGAACACTGACATGAAACTAGATAACACTGTTTTGCTATTCCCAACCAATAATGCTATGACACGTGTGATAACTTTTCCTCGTGGCATAGCGTTATTGGCCGGAGATAGCAAAATATTGCCATTCATGTTGCAACCAAGTTTTACTTCCTCTTACCTGGATGGCAACTGCAACGTTTTACTATCTGTAGCTTGTGAATCGCCACAAAAGGGATATTAATTATTACGGTGCCGAGATTAATGAATCTCCTTATTATATCATAAAATTAGGGGTGGTTGCGGTTCGGTAACTGCGAATTTTTACTCAAACCGCAAACCGACCGACTATTTGCGGTTTGGTGATTTTTGAAACCGCAAACCGACCGCGTTTTGCGGTTTATGCGGTCGGTTACCGCGAATTAGCGGTTTAAAACCGCGAGTTCTCAAGCATTCACAAAAATATAAATTCACAACCTAAATAAATAAATACACAACCTCAATTTCTCAAACATATATAAATTCACAATCTCATCAACTTCTCAAGCATTCACAACCTAAGAAAATTAAAGTTACAATTCCAAGCATTCCAATTAAAGTTAAACTTCTCAAGCATTCCAATTCCAAATCCTTTAAAGTTATAAACCAAAAGGAAAAT
>NC_024127.1:14697537-14708079 GCF_000346735.1 Prunus mume
GTTATTTACAAATAAAACAACATAGTGTAGTACATTTTATTATAAGAAGAAGCATAAATAACATTAGTATAAATAAACTAATTACTTACAAGTTGTCATATGTTCTATTTCCTTGTAAAATTCAACTTCATCATCCGTGTGGCTATACTTTGCGGTTTGCGGTAACCGCAAGTTTTGAAAATCAAATACCGCAACCGCAACTGCAAATGCGGTTTGGTTCTTAATACCGCAAATGCGGTTCGGTTTACCGCGATTGCGGTTTCATTGCGGTAAATTATCGGTTGGTTTTTGAGGTTTTTCGGTTTTTCGGTTTAAAATGCCACCCCTACATAAAATTGTAGATGGAATGGAAGCGAGAAAATTCAGTTTCGGTTTGCATAATTTGTCCATGTCGGCGAAGTCCTGTAAGCTAAGACAAAAGGATGTTTCTTTTTCTTAGTTCAAATGTAGCGAACTTGTTACCAAATTCTCACTTAAAATGCTCGAACTCTTCCTCGTTCTAGGGGAGAGAAAAAATCGTGTACGGTAAGCTCGGTACTTATTCAAATGCTTGGATAATTTATTTTTTTTCAGACGATAATAGTATGCTTGGATCTAGAGGTGGGCATCCAAACAATTTGTGTACCCATTGTACCAAATTGACTGTTTAATTTAGTTTGGTTTGGTTTAGTTTAGTTCATTATTTATTATTTATTTTTAATTCTTCCGATTTGATCCTTTCCGAAAGGTTTGATTAATAAACTGAGTAACAATATTCATAACCCGATGAAACTCCATACCGAATCGATAATTAAAATTATTTTATTATTTAAATACCAATATACGTGTCAGCTTAATAGTAGATGGTGTAGACGTGGAAATTTTAGTGAAATAAAAATTCACTAATTTACAGTCAATAGTTAAAATTCAAATTTGACTAGTTAAAGATAATTGGAAAATTCGTGGGTTCCACATAAATACACGTGGCACATGACTTATGCAGACAAAGGTGTACACTGGAGATGGCACATGTTAGCATCTAAGATCTTCATCAATCAAATGAAATCATATGCCGAAAAGGAATAAATTATCCTTATTTGGTCATCTTCCTAAATCACGAGTTAATTTCCCTAATTGAAGGATTTTGACTTAATTAAGAGCTAAATTAAATCAAATCAGAAACCAATCCCACAAATCAAGGGATTCAGATTGGGGATTCCAAACCAAGACTCAATTCTTTGCCTATAAATACTAGGCTCATATTCGTGAGAAAGGACCTTCGGAGGGGGAGACACACACACTTTGTAAAACCAAAGAGCTCTTTACCCGAAGCAACACCTAGACTCTCAAGTTCTTCATCAAGCTAGTGGAGAATCACTAAGCACAACAAACATGTGCCGATTCCTCCACAGCCAAAGTCGAAGACTATCCACTGTGTGACACTACTTGTGGTCCTGACGTATTCGAGATCAAGCCGTGACGGCCCTCAACGAAGTCTCATATTCCGATTCAAGATCAAGTGCTTGGCACCCTTGAATCGCGCACACTCTTGGAGATCGAATCAGAGGAAATTCTTTAATTTTTGTGAAAGAATACCCATAAAGATTGTAACCTACACACTTGATAAATCAATACAAATATTATTTTGTACACGTGTTATTGTCTCATTTGTCGCAGGAAATTAGTGTTTACATATGGATTATGTGTTTACAATGTGTTTGTATGTGCTTTATTTAGAAAATTTATAGTCACATGGGTTTCAGTGATATGGAACTGATATTGAACATAATTGCTCCAAAGAATTGTTATAGAGGATCATACTTTTTCTATTTTAGTTTCTGTTATAATTTAATTAGTTTATGTTGTTGGTTTGAACCTTGGTGCATATGTTGTAAGCTAGATTATGGATGTGACTCCCATTATGGTACTTCTTTCTTATAGTATCATTTAAAGACTGCATATCATCTCCATTTAAACAAATTTCATGTTATTTTGTAACATTATTTGCAATTTTATTATGTATTTTTCATGTTCGTTTGTAATTTTTAAACTAAGTTCTTTGATTTCGTATTTGGATTAATTAGACTATTGGTTTTTTTTTTTTTTTTAATCTTTATTTACTCAAATGGTCCTCAAATTTATACTCAAGTTGCATTTTGGTCCCTCTACTAATTATTCGTTCAAGTGGTCCACCAATTCTTCATTATTTGGTGAATTGGTCCACCGTTACAATTTTTTGTGAGTTAAAATTATGTGAACTGAGGAGAATAGGAAGGGTAAATGTGACTTTTTCATAGTGGAATTTTCAATTTCCCTTCTTCTTCTTCTTCCCTCCCTGCACAACCAAATGACAACGGTGCCGGAAGACAACCAATCAGCCCGGGAGAGATGACAACGGCGCCGACTTCGTTCAGACATGACTTCTCCGACTTCGATGGCTATGGTGGCTGCACGCATTGAGCTCCGCGATAGGTTACAATGGTGGAGCCGAGGATTAAGAGGAGAAGGCACATGGGTGCCTTGATCAATTTATGGTACTGAATTCCTCTCGATGGAGTTGCAAAAATGGAAAAAGAAAAAAGTAGTTTCTCTTTTGTTGCTCTGTGGGATAGATGCGGGATGAGATGAATGGGATATTTCTTGTTTTTATTATCACATGTTTTTTTTAATCTATTCTTCATTAAGAGAATGAAGAAATTTATGTTTTCTCCATGATGAGAGAAGAGATGAAGGCATAGCCACCCCAGCCCACACCCACTGCCCATCCCCTTTGCGTTCTCCCTCTACCTATGTTTTAATTAATTAATTAATATTTTAATATAAATTGATGATTTTAACCCTCAAATTAACGGCAATGATGGAGTGTAACAGTATGACCAATTCACCTAATAATAAAGAGTTGGTGGACCATTTGAACTAATAATTTAGTTGAGGGACTACAATGTAACTCACATATAAGTTTGAGGACCATTTGAGTAAATAACCCATAATTTGGAGTACTTGTTCATGAACTTATGTATTGTGAAATGATTATAAATTGTATTTTTATTACATAATTAGTATGTTTTGGTTAAACAGTACTAACAACCTATCGAACCAACTTGAACCGAATATCAGGTTAACCAATTCAAATGATTAAAGGTCATAATATTCGGTTAACAGAGGAAAAATTGGCCTACCGAAAACTTCGATACGATTAACCGAAGAGCCCTCTACCATTCCGAAATGACCTGTGCCCAGGTATACCTAGATATCCAAAATTACGTTGTCATTTTATTTTTTTGGGTCAGAAATTACTTTGTCAATTTTCCAGTCTTGGTCATTGCCCATTGCCCAGGAATAAGATATTGTTGGGTTGGGGTGGGAGATGGCTGGATTTTAACCATTTTGAAACTTTTTAAAGAGAGGTTAATTAGGCTCAGTTCTTTCAAATTAGGACCCATAACTCACTTAAGACTCCCAAGTCATTTTCTCACTTAACCCTAAGCTTCATTTTTTTGCTTCACTTTGCCTAATTTCAGCAGTTCTTATGAAGAAATCGTTAATGGTGCTCGCATGGCAACAATGCAGCATAGCAGTCTTTTCAAATCCGTGCATGCTATTAAACATGGGAGAGGGCAAGAATTCTCACATCACAGAAGCAAATGCAACTGATATCTGTGTAAACCATCGAGGCACAGATGGCTGGTTATGTACACATAAAGCTAAGAGACTTCAAATTTACTCGAGTGATGTAAAGGTTTCCACGATGGTTCAAGCCGCAGCAGATGTAATTTCTCAAGAAATGGTTCTAGAACTTTTGCCTCCTCTTCTGGGGCAAAAGCCATGCAAATGCTAGTCCCTGGCATTCACCATTAACAACAGGATCAGCCAATTAAATTTAGATACATTTTGGGGAAAAGGTACCAACATTGCACATTACATACCTGTTGTAGTATAACATCATGTCATGGTCTCTCCTCGAAGCCCAATTATGTGGTTGCAAAATCAGCAATCTTTCCGAAGCCATGATGGTCAGCCTGCAAAGAGTCTGGCTTCAATACGTTCAAAATGGAAGAAACTAATTGAGAGATAATACATACTGGAAATACTTGGCGCAACTAAGCAAACACTTGGCACTTATTTTAGCTATCAAGCACTTCAGAAGTCAGAGTAATATTCAACACCTGATAATTACATTGTCTGGAAATGCAGACTGCGGTCATTGTATCAAGTACTTCTTTTGTAAAATGAGAACAGAATTACATAGCTCTGCCCCTGGTTCAAACTCCGTAAACTACAGAAAACATACACTAAGTCCATCTTAAATTGCATATTTATCTATAAGCGGCCTAGTCTTGGTGTCTGAGTCATTTCTTAATCCGCAGACATCCTTAGTAGACACTACACCCAACACCAGAAATAACCTCTGCCAAAATATTAACATACATGGGATACTTTATAAGCTTCTCTAATTTCATAAAAGCCCTTCTGAAACTTATTATATCCAGGAAATGTCAAACAAATTAGAATGAACCGAACGCCAAAGAAAGCTTAGCTTATCCTTCCACGGTATGAACATACGAAATGAGACTCAAGCTGCTATATTAACCCTACCGGCAGAAACACAACTTATGCTGATTAAAACCGAAAAACATAAAAAGGCAGACTTAGTTACCAAATTTTACAAACTTGGAACTACATGTAGTGTGCATAGAATTAGTACCCCAACTGTTGGTGTTGTACTGCTTTATGAATTTTTGATGCATTAGTAAGTAAAATATATTACAAAATAATAGTAATAATAATACACCTCCAGATTACTCGTTTGGGGCCAGATCAAAAATTCTTCCCCAACTCAAGATCCCACAATGTTCAGACTAGTCTTCGGAAAACCTCAGTGTATATAATGCTAAGCAAAATTGCTGTCAACATGGAAACATATTTTCAGTCAGCATGAGACCTCAAAATATGCACAGAATTATATCAGAGCAAAAAATTCTTCCAAAATCCCCTAAATTTATGATCAGAAAGAAATGTGCCTTTAACTATGTATAAAGGAAGCAAGAGTCGAATGTCACCAATTCCACATCCAGAACTTAGAACCAAGTGCAAGTATGAATACTTTGCATCTCAAAGGACAGGTGACCTCCTGAAGCCTCTTAACTCAAAAAGAACAACATTAACTGCCTCCAAAACTTGAGCCAAACGGCAACCTATATCTCTTTTAAATTCAGTCTGCCACTTGTTGTCGAGTCTAGTTTGTCACTTGTTTCACTCGTGGTTGACTAAAAGACCTCCTCTGCAATTGGTGCTTCTCAAGTATGGTGTTATGTGACTCGCTTGTCAAGTTGGGCCTGCGAAATATCTTTGCCCAACTTGAGGGGGAGTGTTGGCGAGTCCTTACTTAATTAGGATTTTGGTTCCTTACTATGTTAGGATTTTAGTTACTTACCATTTATCTAGTCCTATTATAATTGAGAGTTATTTCCTATTGTAATTTATATTTATTTTCTATTGTAATTTGGATTTATTTCCTATTTTATTTAGGGTTGTACTTCTTTATAAATATTTCCACATTGGAGAAGAATAAAGATATGAGAATACTCAATATAAGCCAATATGAGCGTATCTTAGCATAACTGAATATTTGCCCTACTTTGTTTGACACCACTTACGTATGCTTCTTCCAGCCAGTGGTATCCCCGCCAGAGTATTCCACTTCTGGACACTAGATGGGCCAAAAACGCCCCTCTTTCGATAAGAATTGAGAAAGCATCCATCTCTCGATCAAAAGCCAAAAATGGTTCATCTTCAGCTGCTATGTAGAGCAAAGACTGCATCATCAAGTAGAATTAAAAAAAAAAATTAGAATCTCCAAGAATTTAACAGAGGTTGGGAGCAATTTGGTGTGTCTGGTACGCAGGATTAAGCCATTTGAAAGAAGACCACAGTGTCTTACGTAACGCGTATAGCCGGCCGGTTATACTATTTATAAAAAATATTTTAAAATAGGCCCCGGTACAGCCGCCCGGCTATACTATTTTAAACAAAAAATATCCCTAGTATCGCCGGACGGCTATACTATTTTTATAACAAAAACCGCAGTATAGCCGCACGACTATACTCTTTTTTATATATTTTTTTAAAACCACCGCCTATAGCCGGTCGGCTATACTATTTATATTTTAAAAAAGACACATGTAAAAATCGTATAGCCACGCGGCTATACTATTCATTAAAAAAATTAAAAAGGGGACAGCCGGCGCTAGCGCCCATTTTGCCATGTGTCAAAAATAGTATAGCGTTCGGCTATACTATTTTTGTTAATAAGAAAGTAGTATATCCGCCCGGCTATACCTTTTTATTAAAAAAAACCCTAGTATGGCCACATGGCGGTACTATTTATGATAAAAAAAGGGACCACCCGTCTGCGCCTGCTTTGCCACGTTTAAACAATAGTATAGCCGTGCGGCTATACCATTTTTTAATAATAAATAACCCTGAGTATAGCTGCCCGGTGATACTATTTATGGAAAAAAGGACCCGCCTCCTCTGCTTCTAAGTCGCCAGATGTCGAAAACAGTAATGCCGCTCGGCTACACTTATTTTAAATTTAAAAAATATTATAACCGTCCGGCTATACTCTTTAAGTATATTATATTTAGGAAGGTGATTTTCGGCTAAACCCTGATTTTCCTACTAACGAAGAAAAGTTAAATAAAACAAAAACAAAAAAAACCCAAGCCCACCCATTAATCACGACACCATTCCCATCCCCACCCCAAACGCTGCACCGGCCAACCTCCCCCATCCCCATCCATTTATCCCGTCTCTCTCTCTCTGTCTCTCTCTCCTTCCAAAACTTATCAACACACCCCACCCCCTTCCTCCTTCGGCGAAACCAGCAGCAACACCACCATCACCTGATACGACACCGCAATACCAGATCCAACCCCAAAACCCAGCATGTCACTCTAAACCCCGACACCATCAGATCTGGCCTTCAACACCGACGAGATATTGGAGATGGATGCGTCGGGGTAGGGATGATTCTCCCGTGCACTCTCTCTCTGTCCGTCTATGTCGCTCTCTCACTTTCAGAAATCATTCAAATATGGATGGGTTGGGCTCAATTTAATTTGTTTCTTGGAATTGATATGAATTTTTCTAGTGTAGGTTTGATTATTTGTTTTGAGTTTGAGTGATGTGAGCAAGATTGGAGTGTAGGACTGGTATCGCACTAGTTTGGTTGCAAGATTGGGGGTATGGGAAGGTGGGTGGGGGTGGGGGTGAATTGATGTCGTGTTTGGGTGGCTTGGTTGATGGTTAGGATGGCTGGGTGGCTGAGTTGGTGGTGCCTTGGAGGAAGCAGTCGGGCTGGAGGAGGCTAGGAGGCGAGAGAGGGAGAGAGATTTTTTTTTTCTTTTCATTTTTGATTTTTTGATTTATTATTTAACTTTCCTATATCAATTATCTGATTTTTTTTTAATTTTTTTAATATAGAAAAATTTAAATTTACCATATTATCCTCATTTAATTAATAATTTCAATTCTTAATATTTGCATTAACTAATGGTATTTTCTGGTATTTTGAATATTTTACCATTTTCTGTCTTTTGCTTTATATATATAGATTAATTTGCTAGTTTCAACATCTCCAAAGCATATATTGAAAAGAGAGAAATTTCACAGTAAATCAATTTGAGAATTCAATTTGTTCTTCTTTTTTGTGGGAATGTTTGCTTTTAGTCTAAAAAAAGTCTAGAATATAACCGCGTATCTATACTCTTTAAATATATTAAAAATGTATAATATAAATTATTTAAAAATGTATAATATATATTATATTTTACTCTTTCAACATGTCCAAGGCGGCGACTAGGCGCTAGGACACCGCCGCGATTTCAACCTAAGTTAGGTGCTGCTTCTTTACTCTTCTTAACCCAACCAATGGCAACGACGACTTCTTCGGTACTCATCGGAGGTATCTTTGAATTTTCGTAGAGGGGAAGTGATGGAGGCAGGAGATGAGAGATGAGTGAGGATAGGGTTCGTCCAAAAAGAGGTGAAGATAAGGTTAGTGAAACGTTGTGTTTCACTTGGGCGGTATTTTAACAAGTTTTTGTTATGGGCTTGAGCCCATATACTAAATCATAACCTAATTGTGTTTTTATTTCAAGCCTCTACTCTTTATATCAAAGCATGTATCATATGACTCACATATACACATTTTTTTAATATTAATTTTGGTATAAATTTATAATTTATAAAACAAAATAATTATTATAAAAAAATATTTTTTAAAAGGGTGATTTTATTGGCACCCCATTAATTGCTCTTTACACCCCATACTAATTTTAAATATAAATAACCTATTTTACCCTTGTACACAATTACCGTTAAGGACAAAAAAAATTAAAATTAAAATTGCTTACTACACCCCACATATGTTCCTGCAACCCTAGTTTGACTTTTTTCTCAAACTATCATGTTTCTAAACCCTAAACCCAATATTTATAAGTTTATACTGGTGAAAAAATATATTGTATTTATTCATGAAGGGTGAGATTGAAGTTAGAGACGCTTCGAATGAGGTACGAGTTTATTTTTTGGCGTTTTGCAAGTTTAATATTTCATAACAGTCGCTGGTTGTGTTCAGCACATCAGTACCGAACGCGACAGATAATTTCGGTGGGATGTCACCGAAAAGTTGCACCTTTTTCGATCGGATTTCACCGGTGAGAAACTTAATATTCGGTGGGGTCGACAGGTAATTTCGATGGGATGCCACCGAAACTTTACACCTTTTTCGGTTGGATTTCACCTAGGGGTGGGCACGGTTCGGTTTGGACCGGTTCTTGGAGAAAAATGGAACCTGATCCAATAGTGCAATCCGGTTCGGTTTGGACCGGTTCTGCTCAATATCCATACAGAAATCCGAACCAAACCGGACCTGTCCGGTTCCGGTTCGAATCCAACGGTTCCGGTTTTTTTTTTTTTTTTTTTTTTTTGTTTTTTTAATAATAATAAACAAACCTACCCAAAATGAATTTATATACTAACATACCTCAAATTTGAGGTTCTATCAAGCTTTCAACGCATCAAAATGAATCTAACTTTAACAAAAATGCAATCCAAATTCAATCCAACTTTAACATATAAATTACAACCCAAATTCAATCAAACTTCAAAAAAAATGCAATCCAAATTCAATCCAACTTCAACATATAAATTACAACCCAAATTCAATCAAACTTCAACAAAATAAGTTCCAAAATAAATTACTAGCCAAATACAACCCAAATTCAATTCAAATATACATTACAACCCAAATTCAATCCAACTTCATTAAATTCCTCCTAACATTGAAAAGTAGTTGGAGCTATGGTGCTAGGTGTGGATGAGACTGAGAGAGAAATAAAGGTTTGGAAGAAGGCTCAGGGCAGCTCTGTTCTGTCTGTATGAATGAAGGAACGAACGAAGAAGAAATGAAGTCGAAGAAGAGAGGAACGAAGACAAAAAAAAACCTAGGTCGTTTAAGTCAGTCAGCGTCTTTTTTTTTCCTCTGTGATGCGCGCCTATGGTAGTAGCGTAGACACCCAATCAAACTTAGCCAAGTATAAAAATATTTATATAATTTCAAATATAATATAAAAATATATATATATTAATTTTATTGGACCGGTTCGGATTGGACCGATTCCTAAGGGTGAAAAACCGGAACCGGAACCGGTCTGAACCGGTTCGGTTTGGATTTTTCTCGGTTTTTGACTTTTTCGGTCAACACGGTTTTTTTCGGTTTTTTCCGGATTGGTTTGGTTCGGTTTTACGGTTTTGCGGTTCCAATGCCCACCCCTAATTTCACCGGTGAGAAACTTAATATTCGGTGGGGATCCACCGTAAGATGGAACGTAGTTCAGTGGTATACTACCAAACTTTTACCCGCGTTTCAGTGACATCCAACCGAAATTTATTTATTTTTTCAGTAACTTATTGCTGACCACAAATTTAATCCAAGCTATTTTGATATTACTCTCATTGAAGGAACAAAATCAAGGTGACGCCCCTACTGAAGGCAACAATATGAGAACAGAATGTGTAATGGACTATAGTGATCAATTCACAACTTATTCGGTAATTATTTGTCTAAAATCCTTTTTGGTATAATTAACGTAGCATTAATGTTTCAAATTTTATATTTAAATAACATGAGTTTTATGTGTAGATATTCAATGGTAGAGATGCATTACTTCGATGGGCTTGTGAACAAGGAAAATTGAATAATATTGTCATTGTAATTAAAAGGTCTGATTATGAAGGTGAGGGCAAGAGTAGAGCTCGTGTAATACTTGCTTGTGAGAGGAACGGTAACTATAAGTCTTGCAAGTCTAGTGAGACAACTGATATAAGGTCGGATGCAAATAGTGATATGAAAAAATGTGCTAAGGACACTGGTACCAAGAAATGTGGATGCCCATTCTTGTTAAAAAAGTGTCAATATTGGTGATGGGGATGATTGGAAGTTGGAGGTGGTTTGTGGAGTACACAACCATCCTATTTCAGAGTATCTTCAAGGTCATT
>NC_024127.1:14708124-14767727 GCF_000346735.1 Prunus mume
ATGTCTAAGAGTTTGGTGAAACGCAGAGATATTTTGGTCACCATTAAAGATAGAGATGCAATGAATGTTTCAACTATGAAGACAATATACAATGCTAGGATCCGAAATAAAACCAAAGAATTTGCTGGGAGAACCCAAATGCAACAATTGCTTACTAAGTTATCCGAACACAATTATATTGAGTGGCATAGGACATCTAGTGATATTGTAACTGACCTGTTTTGGACACACCCTATTAATATTGATATTTTGCGCGCATTTCCACATGTACTTATCATGAATTGCACCTATAAGACTAATAAGTATCGTTTCCCACTATTGCAAATTGTGGGGGTGACATATACTAATATGACATTCTCTGTTGCATATATGTATATGAATGCAACAATTGGATGATATGTAAGAGAAACACACCTTATCAGCATTCAAAGCGTCAAGCCGCTGTCTATACTTCTGCACGTCTACCGATGTTGTGCCATTGTCTCGACTTGGAATCCAACGAAGTGCACGAGGCTGGACCTCTAAATAATCAAGGTCATGATCAGGGACAACAACACCATGCATGTGCTCATACACCCATGCCTCCAGCAAAGTCATGTACCCAGCAATCTGCTTCACCTTAGACCTCGAAGCTTGGCCTAATTGTCTATACAACCATGCTAAGCACCCAGAACCCCATGAATAACCAACAACACTATCAAGGTTTCTAAGTAGTCTAAGGTACACAATTTGGACTCTTGTGCCAGTCTTGTCAATAAACAAAGTGCAACCCAAGAGATATAGCAAATATGCTCTGG
The DNA here is from genome assembly GCF_000346735.1 of Prunus mume. The sequence continues at coordinate 14,708,922 of NC_024127.1, forward strand.
CCGAATACATGATGTACTCCTCTGAATCTGTGTCTGAAACATTGGAGAATCGCGCTCGTAACCATGACAAACTCACATACTCATCACTGTATTTGTGCAATTGTTCAGTAGCCTCTTCATCAGTCACTCCTAAGTACTTAACTAACAACTCAAAATTTGTGTCGTTGTCATCTCCAAGAGGAGCAACCGCTGCACCAGACACAAGAATGCCTAAAATAGATGACACATCATCCAATATGATGGTCATCTCACCAAAAGGCATGTGAAATGTGTTCGTTTCGGGATGCCACCTCTCAACAAATGTAGATACCACAATCTTATCAGCATTCCGATAAGAACACCTAATAAGGTGCTCTAATCCAGACCTCTGAATGTACCCTTTGAATATACCATTATTTGGATTACCCCACCAATTCCACTCACGAAGGGTAGATGTTTTCGACATGCACCTAAGGGGCTCACGTTCCTAGTTAAACAAAAAAACAAAATTAAGGTTAATTACCATGAACCAAACTTATATTCTACCTTCTATTATCACAGTAAAACGACTTACCTGGTTATTCCAAATTGCAGCTGCTATGTGAGTTTTAAAACTCTCTGTAGTATCCTCAATGTGATCTTGGGGAGCCGCTCTCTGTCTCCTCGCTAAGGTCGTGGGACGCTGTCTATTAGGTCGGGATGATGAAGCTTCAGTAGTACCCCTGCGAATCCTCTTCATATCTAAAAATAAACAATATTCAGTACATAATCACTGAAAAACGGAAATAAATTCCGTGGACAATCACTGAAGAAAGAATACATATTCGGTGGAGTACCACTGAAAAATCGAAAGAAATTCGGTGGGAGTCCCTTGAAAAATAGAAACAAACTAGGTGGACTACCACCGAAACAAGGTAACAATTTCGGTGGTAACCCACCGAAAGTACAGGTTCAATTCGGTGGACTACCACTGAAGCAATGTAATCATTTCGGTGGAATCCATTTTCGTAAAACTAGGTTCGAACTACCCAGAACCTTGAAATCGAAATCGAAATCAATATCAGACTTTGGCTTTTCAAAAGTGAAATCAAATGTAGGCTTAATCAACACTTAGAAATGTAAATATATAAATCAAATTTGAAATCAAACCTTGAATAAGGATTTGTGAGAACTTGACCTTCAATGGCTTTCGAGTTTGCAGAGATGGAGATGGGTGTGATGGTTCTGTTTCAGAGATGGTTTAGATTTGCTGGAGGCAATGGCAAAGGGCTTCTTCGATGGTGAGCAAAGATCTGTGATGGCAAAGGGATGAGTTCTTCGATGTTCTGCGATGGTTCTGCGATGGAGGTTGGTGTAAATGGGATGGGGTGTGCGATGGGGTGTGTCTGCAAGAGGAGAGAATTTTCGGTGGGGTGTGGCTGGATATCAGATAGGGTGGGGTTTGATTTCAGATGGGGTGTAGCTGAAAGGGAAGGGGATTTTCGGTGGGTGGTTAGGGGATGGGGTTTATACGGGCAATTTAGGGGAAAAAAAAGGGTTTAATGAGTAATTTGAAATTTTATTAAAATTTAGTGGGGTGTAAAAAATTATAGGGTGTAAAGAATAATTTATGGGGTTCATATAGAATTTCCCTTTTTAAAAAAGCCTACACCCCAATTACTCCTTTATATGCAAGGCCTACCTACCGCCCGCTTACCGCCTAACGATTTTTCCAACATTGATTTTATTGAAAAAGTAAACATCCAGTCCACTGTTGGGTTTTTATTTTTGGCCACTCAACACTTATCTTCCAACAAAAGGAAAAAAAAAAAAGAAATTAATATAAAAATAAAAAGTAATACAATTGAAGTTTACTAAAAATGTATGTGATCTTGTACATAATCTAAAAAGGGGGAAAACAAGGAATCTGAAAGAAGGAAAAAAAGATGTAAATTAGCCAGTGCTGCCAGATAGATCTCCAGAAATTGCACTTCCATATGAAGCTGATCCAGTTTGAGATGCAGTACCGCGAGCCTTCTGGATCTGCCGTATCCTGAAGGCATCTCTTGGGAGTGGGTGGCTCTGGACCGAAGCTTCCTCCTCCTCTTGCCCTACCATTCATAAGATATTTTGTTACTGAGAACTTGTCAATACTCTCCATATAACATTTAGGAACGCACGCATGCGCAGACGCATTAAGACAGCTTGATTTGTGCTCAGCACAACTCATAAAAGCGGTACTCATAAAATAATGATTTCAATTAGGGGTCTGTGTCGCTCATGCAAAGACTATGACCTTCCTAACAAATTCACAAAACCAATGCCAAGTGCATACACAGCCCCAGCTACTACGATTTAGTAATGTCAAATCCATGAAACCAGGGCACTGCCACGTCCATCAGAAACTGACTAGCATGGCAGTTTGATAAAATGACGATCTGCAATATAGCCATCAATGGCCAACATTACCAACAAAAATTAGATTGTAAAAAGCACAAATATGAGGCCAACAGGGTCTAGCCTAGTGGAAAATAGCCTTGACTCGCAAGTTCTAAGCCCCATGGAATCTTGGCAGTGCGTGTGAGAAAACCTCCCTCCCCCTTCCTAACTTTGGCTATAAAAAAATAAAGAATGAACATGAGTGTCCCTAGTTACACTGCGCCTAGTCCATTTTGAACATAAATTTAATCATGTCAATCTCAGAAGAACTTCGGTTAGTATTTTCCTTCTTTGACATCTCTCTTAGAGCATCTCCAACCGATGTGTTAAAAGTGCCACATAGACATTTAACGGCTAGAAATAACATCTCACATTACTCCAACCGATGTGTTAAAGCTGATGTGGAATGAAGGCTGGAGGTTGAGATGTTATTTTTGACATCCCAAAAGCAAGATGTCAAATGAATATTTTATTATTTTTAAAGATGGTTGTTACTTTCATTTATTATTTTCCTTTTTATATTTTTTTTCTTCTTTATCTTAAATGATTTGATTGTTACAATAATTATTTATTTGACATATCGGGTGGAATGTAAAACTGTGTAAATGTCAAATTGCCACATCAGCCATCAAATTTAAATTTGATGTTTAGTATTTGACATCTCCCTTGGAGATGCTCTTAATGGATGGAAAATTCAATTTCAAGAGGCACGTGACTTGGACTCCTACAATATCTTTCTAAACTAGTATACCAACATATATATCACCATACCAACATATATATCACCACAAAGAAAGAAACCACTTACTATCAAAATGTTTCCTTTTCCCCTTGGCTGGCTTGAAAGATGACGCACTTGGGATTGGATGAGACTTGCTTGAAACAGAAAGGTCACTAGTGGAAGGAGCAGGTATAGATGGCAATGGCATTGGGGCAGCCCCTGACTTCCCAGGCTGTGGTGCTGGTACATCACTTTGCAAACAAATTGACAACACAACATCAACATCTGGTATTGGACCTGAAAATTTCAAAAAAACAAAATTTCCATTCAACAGCGGCATAAAGGATCAGGGGTCATGAAATAAGGGTAAACCTTCATTACCAATCACAAACACCATCAGATTTAATATGATAAGACCAAATAAACTCACCATGCAATTGACAGATGGAAGAAAAAAATTACAAAGTCAATCCGGATCATAATTTTTTAAAAAGAAAAAAATTAAAATCAGGACACCTCCGATTTTGAAGTCCTCAGCAAGACCAATTCCTTAATCTATGGGATCCTAATATTCTCATTAATCTATGGGATCCTAATATTCTCAAATTTTATATAAATAGATACCCACCGGATCAAGCATCTTCTGAACATTTGTCACAGGTCAAATCATACGTTTGTCAATTGTCTTCCCATATTTTTATGAAAGTAGCAACACACTACGCATGAATATTTATAAACCCCCACAAGAATGACATTTCAGTCCAAATTTTTACCGGTCTATTCTGACATACAATTCAAGTCAGAATGGCTTTAAATATACAGACTACAAAGTTTGTAAACCGGAAGGGGGAAAACACATTCCGTTTAACTGAAAGAAAACTTCAAAATTTACCCTCAACAACTGGCAAATTTGATAAGAAGGCTACCAAAGCAGGCGGTGTTGCTTCTAATATTTCATCAAACGCACTCATTGTTTGACCACCTACTGCTGCAATCACAGGATTTGACAAGGATTTAGAAGCAGTGGGAACTCCAGCTGCTGTTGTGGTCTGAAAATTCCCAGCACCTACAGTAAAAGAAAATTATGAAAAGAAAAGACTAACAGATAAAGTTCAATCACTGAACTTAAGCTATATAAATCCAAAAAAGCATGGTACAATCACATCTATGATATATTACAATATAGAATTAGACATTCTTGAAACTTCATTGTTTTGAAGAGGTTAAAGAAAATGAATCATTTAAACTATTAAAACTATTCACAGTATATTTGAAATAAACAGACTTATTTGATCATGGTACAATCACATCTATGATATATTACAATATAGAATTAGACATTCTTGAAACTTCATTGTTTTGAAGAGGTTAAAGAAAATGAATCATTTAAACTATTAAAACTATTCACAGTATATTTGAAATAAACAGACTTATTTGATCATGGTACAATCACATCTATGATATATTACAATATAGAATTAGACATTCTTGAAACTTCATTGTTTTGAAGAGGTTAAAGAAAATGAATCATTTAAACTATTAAAACTATTCACAGTATATTTGAAATAAACAGACTTATTTGATCATGGTACAATCACATCTATGATATATTACAATATAGAATTAGACATTCTTGAAACTTCATTGTTTTGAAGAGGTTAAAGAAAATGAATCATTTAAACTATTAAAACTATTCACAGTATATTTGAAATAAACAGACTTATTTGATCATGGTACAATCACATCTATGATATATTACAATATAGAATTAGACATTCTTGAAACTTCATTGTTTTGAAGAGGTTAAAGAAAATGAATCATTTAAACTATTAAAACTATTCACAGTATATTTGAAATAAACAGACTTATTTGATCATACCCCATCTCATCAAGTTGAATTAAACTATGAGAAAAATCCCTAAAATTCTTTGACATTGATGCCCATAAAGACAGCAAAATTCTATCCCCTCCAATAACATATCCGCTTTGTTCCTCTTATCCAAAATTTGTTATTTGTCTCTCTATCCGAACTGTTCAAAGAACCACCGTAACTGCGAAGCACCATGGGGCATTATTTTATTTTATTTTTTGTGGAGTTAATAAGTTAAAAGCTTCAACTTAAATGTGATAATAGATCTTCTTCTTCAAAATGTTTGACGACTTGTGTTTATTACCAAACCAATTCCAGCATATCACCACAGACAGTCATATCCAAGGAATTTAAAGATGTAGTCCACATCAGGAAACAATTACCATAAACCTCTTGAAGAAATATTTCTAATTCACAGAATCAACAGATAGCATAAGAAACAAAAAATTACAAGGTCGTAAATACATCCCATTTAACTGCTGAAGACTCACCCACTTTTGATCTATCTCTATTATACACGTTCAAGTTACTGAAATTTAAAGCTCAAGACCAATTTTTTTTCTTTCACCAAACCAGTTTTCTATTTCTTTGAAGTGTACTTTACTGTTATTTTATGTATTGCATGAAATTAATCAGGCTCACTAAATATCAATTAAAAATTATAGACTCCTGATGGCAATATCAAAGCATACTGCTTAAACATACAAAGCAGGTAAAATGCTGTTATATAGTAACTAAGCAGACAAATGAATTGCCTACCAGGTTTTTGCCGTGGATCATAGATAACCATTTGGTTAGTATCTGGATAAACTACTTTTGAAGACACTGCTAAATTGCTTGTCAGGCCTGTAGAACCCTCATCTATACAGAAAGGGCAGAGATTACTAAGTAATAGCCAAACAGTACCAACTACAAATATAGAAAGGGCAGAGATTACTAAGTAATAACCAAACAATAGTGTACCTACAAACCCAAGTCCATTCAGCATAGTTGACTTTTCCACTTTCTTATTGATATTTTTAGCAAGCCACTAAAAAGCAGAAACAGGGTGAGGTACTAATCAATGGAGAAACAAATAAATTATAAGTGACGTGATGCAGCAGCCATAAGCCCACAACTAGGTTATAGAAGAATTACGCCTCTCACTTAAAAAGAGTAGGTCCACTTACGGATTTTGTCATGTCAACAGGAATACAAAATCAAACCCTCTACCAGAATGCTTAATAGTTTATGACAGCATGAACTCAATGTAATAATGCTTGCTCTTAATCTCAACTTTTTGGATTAGGGTAGGTACGAGGCTGTGTGTGTATGTGTGTGCTAGGAAAAAGGAAAATACTGATGAAGAAAGCTGTTAATAGTTTCAATGGACACATTAACATAATATTTTCATTAGAGGTACCTCTTGTCGGGCTAAATGATCCAATTCCTTTGAAGAGCAGGGCCAAAGATCCATGAAACTGTATCGTGATGCAACATCTTGCAATGAACTTTCCAATGATGAAGGGCCCTCTTCACCTGTTCCAGAAAGTGCTTCTTTTTTTCTTCGCTCAACCTATATGAATCACAGATGCAATAGCTTATTGCTTTGGTTGGAAGACGGATCAAAATTAGCAACAATAATCTAACAATACCTTTTTATAACAAATTCAATTTATACAGACAAGTAATTGAAAAAAAAAAAAAAGTTTAGGATTTAGGGCTTAGTATCCCATGTAATGTTTAATCCTGGAGCTATATAGCTTAATTGACAAAAATACATAAAACGTCTGTAACTGTACACTATTTTCCTTTCTAAAAATCAAAGAGAATGTCAGTCAGGTACAACTGTATCGATGAAGGCAACACAAATTCTGTTCTTAGTGTCCAGGCAATTATTATTTTTTATATATAATGGAACTGTCAAATAAATCATAGAACAAATCAGAAGCCAAGGTGATTCAGGACACATAGGGCCTAAATTTATTAGTTTCCTAATGTATTTGTTAGTTTCCTAGATTCTCTAGTTTTCCAAATTCTAGTAGGATTTCTGCTTTTCCAGATTTCCAGATTTCTAGTTTTAAGTTTCCTATTTTATTTGGGTTAGGATTTCTGTTTAAGTTAGTTTGCTATAAATACCCCCATGTAGTTCTTTAAAATGGAGATTTGGATCTGGAGTAAACCTTCTCTTAAAACTATGTGATTTCTGTCCTTCCTTCTCGGTTCTCTGATTTCGGTCCTTTCTTTCGTCCCTTCGATCTATATTTTCGTCTCCTCGACCTCCGATATTCTTCTTGTTCTACTGTTCTGCCCTTTCTTTCGTCTTTTCGATCTATATTTTCGTCTCCTCGATCTCTTATATTCTTCTATGTTCTATTGTTTGAGTGCTTAATCTAATACCTATGGGCTGTACTACCTCACAAGGGTTGGAGGAACTTGTTCTACCAAATACATAAACCAGTTTGCCAATTCTTGCTAAGTAGAGAGACTCACAGTTTTCACCATTATAGAGGAGCCCATTCACATAACAAAACTTTGACCAAGGGCAAACAATAGTCAGTCACCAAGGAAAAAAAAAGGACCATAAGATTGAAATGGAAAAATACATCGCAAACCAAAAGGAAAGATCATATTTACTACCTTCAACATGCTAGCTAAATCTCCATAAGTTTGCTCAAAACTGGTGAATCGCTTCCATACCTAACAGGGAAGATCCATCAGAATCTTGCATTCAATATTAAAAGAACTGAGAAAACCTATCACTGATATGTTGAATACATTAATAATGAAGCAAAGAATGCAGCATAACCTATCTTAAATAAAAACCAGGCAGGAAAACAATAAATATTTGATTTCGACATAAACATCAGACTCAAATTTACAGAAATATCGATATCGGTGACCATAACAGAAATTATGGAAATAAGCTTAAAACGTGAAAAAAAAAATTTGAAACTTTCATCCTTGGAATACATTTCTCAATGAATTTCACTAATATAAGAAGGAGAACCTTGGGACTGTTAGCTTAATTTGGAGATTCAATGTTTTTAAAGGTGAGGCGCTTTATGTCTTCTAAAAATCTGGGCGTACACATTGAGGTTTAAGCTTTCTTAGACATAAATTATTATAGTTTAATATTTAGTATTGATAGATTGTTCAGTTTTATCTGTTAGGTTTGGGCTACATCAATCACTTTACTTTTGGTAGCCCAAAGCTGTTTTATTTGGACTCTGCTGCCTCAGCTAGTCAGCTTCAGTAAATACACAAAAACAAGGAGCAAAATGTCAAAGCATAGAACCATAAACAAACCCCAGAAGTCTTAAGTCCAAGTGATCAATGAACTGTTTCATTTGAAAGGCCAAAAAACCAGATATCAAACGGTGCCGTATATGCCAAAAAACTTTCTTAGGGAAAAATATATATATATATATATATTTGAGGTGATCTTCTTCCTAGAGGCTTTTGCCTCTGAAACCCTAAATACATTCGTGCCGCCTTATTTCAAGCCGATATCATGGTTTCAAGAATATTAAGCCCATATTTCGGAATATTGGTATCGTGGGGTCCATAAAGTCATCACCCCCTTTCCATATCCATCTCCTATTTTTCTGATATATGGACGATATTTTCATCAAAGAAAACAACCTAGTTTTGTACTGTACATAGGCTTAAGCCTCAAAGCTAGTGACGAAGTCCAAATAAGTAAAATTTAATTTTGTATGACTTTTCCAAAGAAAGAAAAGCTCTGAAGCTCCAATCCATTCGGTCCTTTTTCGTCTTCTTGGTAAACAAAAAGTACATAGAAAACATAAAGAAAGTAAACAAAACATGAAATCCACAAGTGATAGTAAAATAATATTAAGGATCCTGCTTGGACTAACAGAACAAGCATCCCAACAACTTATCTTCAACATCTCTACAATTTTTCCCTAGCCAAATACTACAGATCAGCACCCAAAGTTGTAAAACTAAATTGAAGTAAGCTACCTAGTGTAGAAGAAGTTTGGAATGATTAGTCATGTAGATGACTAGAATAACTAATTGTAACAAATCCTGACTTCAGAAATAACCTACCACAGGTAGAAATAGAAACTCAATACAAGCGAGAGGACAAACACAAACACACGTGTATATTTATTATTTACATGACAATAGGTGTCTACCTCAACAGATTCCTCTGATGGTAGTGAGCTTAATGCCCTCTCAAATAACGCTCGAATATTTCTATCATCATTTAAACGAGTTAAAAAATCTGCATACCTGCAACAATAAGGACATGATAATCAATAAGAATGCAATAACAGATACTTCAACACACAATAAGAATACATCAACAAGAGCATAAATATCATATCCTTCAATTTCTGTTTTCTTTTACCTAAATATGACTAATAATATGAAATACAAATTGCCACTGTTAGTCACATAACAAATCTGCCTCAAATTCACTACTTGGACAACCCATATCTATGTGCCACACAACACAACGAAACTCACAGACAATAATACTGTAATACATACATCTGGGGCCCATATTTATGTGGTGTGTGAGCAGCATTAGTTGGGATAAAATATCACAAAGTTGAGTCTCCGCACAAAAAGTAGGGCCACATCCCACAAGCATGAATAGGATCCAGATGTGGGGGACCTACAGGAATCAAAAAGTAAAAATGAAACCTTTGGGTTAATAATTTTTTAAACTTGATAGGCTAGCGGTCTAGGAGAGTATAAGGTCTCTCCAAAGTATGCTGTTTCTTACTAAAAAAAATGTCCAATCTGAGCTACATATTACTGAAATGCAGCCACAGGTAGAATCCATCATGCCAATAGGATTAATGCCACAACAGTGAATTGCACTTGAAACAAAAAGAGAGCTCTTCAATTCCCCAAAAGGAACCCTTTCCAGAATTCCTACTATAGGATCAACTTACTAAGTGTATTGGACACTGCATATAACATTTCACTTCCATAAATCCTAAAATAAACATCACCATAGCAATTTGGTATGCATAATCTATGGAAAGGACATGAACTCACTCAAGAATGTACACAGGCTCATGCATAAACCGTTTCAACCCAGCTTCAAAAACATTGTGTGCCATCTGCATGGATGTAAGATAATAGTAAATATTTGTTTCGTATCAGAAAAAAATAATAATTATAAAAAACGTCCCTTAACAGTATATTAGATTATTGTCCATTGTCCCAACTACTGGATCTTTAGTTCGATGTGGATGGTCCTCCAAAGTGTAGTGTCTGAGCTCTAGGGTACACACTGCACCCAGTACCTAGGACTCGGGACCCTAGACAGGGACCCTGGAATAGAGACCACGGATCCTGGACGTGGGACCTAGATCATGGATTCTGAGTGTAAGGTCCAAAGTCTGAGGGTCCGGGTTTGGAGTCCAAGGCCTAGGATTTGGAGTCTGATATCTAGGGTGTTGGCTTCCCAAGTCTAAGTCTCGGGTGTTGGAGCCTTTTGGCTAAAGAGACTTATAGTTAGGGGATGAGCATTCCTAACCTATAATTTGGGAATGTGCGTTCCATTGTTTGGGCATGAATGGGAAAGATTGTTCCCAAACTAAATATGTGAACCAAACAATGGAACTGGCCTTCTATAGGAATGCCCACTTTATTCCAATGCATTCAAATGCAGATTCCATTCTATTCCTTGAAGCAAAACACAACTAGGAGAAATAAAGTTGTGACAAAGTTTTTTTTTTCTTTTTTGGGTAAATAAAACAGAGAAAATTTTATAGACTATATAATCCAAACACAGATAAATGCTATCTACAGTTTCAGCACTGATTACAGCTAATCATGAAAACATTGATTTTAACTTAAAAAAACCTTTGGATCCTTGTCAAGACAGAAAGCCATCATCGCATAAGCAACATAAACATGGTACGTGCAGTTTGGAGATTTGCGAGCATCTAAAAAGTACTTGCGAGCTGCTTCAACTCCTTCAGTTCTCCTTAAGAAACGAATGAACTGCGGTGAAAAATACTAACATGAGATTCTTCCCAAAGAATGGACAAAGTTAGTTGTAAGCTGCAGAATACATGTAATCAAATCTCTATTTTCAATCAAACAAATGTTCGGCATAAATAATTTTATGGTGGAGACGCCTGCAGGATTACTTATATAAGTGAATTAACAAATTAAAGAGCTTGTGAGAAAAGTTTAAGCAGCAAGTAAGGCCTATATAGAAAAAACAAAACAAAAAACTTCGACCGTATCTTCTAAACTTAGGTTGGCCTATAAAGTTCCAACGGGCTGGCCAGTTTAAAGCCCATTTATTAAATTTTATTTATTTTAGAGAAAAATAATACATAATATTATTACATTTATATCTTAAATTCAAGTCTATTTCTTTTCTCTAATAATATATATTAAAATTTAATGTTTTCTTTATATATAAAATAATGATTTTGTTTTTCAAGTTTCAATTTTTAAAATCCAAACAATAATCTAGTTATTTTCTAATTAAATGTACTTTAAATAAAGTTATTGGCCTCTTTTCAACAAATAATAAATCTTGTTTGTATATACATAATTGTAAAAAAGATTTAAATGAAGTTGTAAAAAAAAATTATAACAAAAAAATGCAATACACAAGTCAAATTTGGCATAGGCCCATCACGGCCCATTTAGTGGCCCGGCACGAGCACAACCCAAGCCCATATGGGCTAGGGCCATGGGCTCAGGCCGGTATTGATGATTTTCATAAATGGACGGGCCTGGCATGACCCGTTTGACACCTCATGAAACTAGAAACTCCTATTTTACAAGAAGAGTCATCCAATATAAGCTACAACGAAGACTTAACCAACTCTAACATGAACTCACTATAACGCCTCAAACACAGCAAAACGTGCAAAAGCACATCTATTACAAACTTCAAACGAGTCTGAGATGAATCACAATAGAGGGACCATCCCTAAATTGCTTAGGAAAAGATGCCCACAAGGAAGCAAAAGAATCCAATTGCGTCCCAAATAGAAATCAACTCTTCTTCCATATCTCCAAAAATTGTTCCATCCATTTCCCATCACCACCACCCAATGCCAAAGGGTAACATCTCTCTACCAAAGCACCCTCCCCAAAAATATCTGAGTCAACAAAGAATAACAATTTCATGAAAGTCGAAAGCACTGAACAACCTGGTGCATATCTATGACACAAATAAGCAATTTACGAAGATAACACAAATGATTGACCCATTGTTTCACACAACACATGCCACTGAGGAGATCAAGAAGCATAGGCCTCCTCTTTTAAAGCATATCATAAGTATTGATTTTATCATGAGGCACCTGTATTACTAAATTAACTTATTAGGACCAAAGGTAGGCTGAATGGGGTTATCTAGCATAGATTGAAGAATGGTTCCAAGAAGAAAACGCAGGACCCGAGTCAAGAAAATTACATACATTGGAGGATCATGTCCACTTAAAGATCCAATAGAAAATACTTACCTGTATATGAGCAAGTGCTGTCGTGTTAACACCATCTCCCAAAAGGCTTTCATATATTTTCTTTGTAGGCTGCAAGAAAGCAGTAAATCCAGCTCCACCTCAACTCAACCAAGCCTTCAGAGCCAGAAATTTCAACATGTAGAAAAGAAATTTGTAATCCTAATACCTGAATTGCTCCACGGGATTCTTCCAGCTCTCCATAAGCATACCGAAGCATCTCTGAGTCTGATGGGGAGAGAGAGAGAGAGAGAGAGAGAGAGAGAGAGAGAGAGAGATTCTTAAGCTACTTTATGCCATTTAATAGACAAAGGGTGAAAACCATCCAAAAAAATTTCATAGGACCACTACACTCATGCTTATATAACAATCAAGCCAAAGCAGCAAGACAAAAGAAGTGGCCCTAAAAGTACTTCAAATTACCAGGAAGAGCCTTCAAAGATCTCTGAAAAACTTTAATTGCGGCATCTATTGAACCACTTTTTGCATGCCACATGGCATAGTCATACCACAAATCAGGATAATGGTATAGATACATTAGACACTGGAAACCAACAAAATGCAGTTAGGAAGTCAGAAATAAAATTTGAACAAGGAACAGTGAACAATTGCATAAATAAAATGAAATAAATGTACACAATTTTATGAAAATATACTTTCAGTTATTTGTGTGCATAATTAAGTGAACTCATATAATTAACTGCACTCCAAATATATGTTTTTGTTCATGATGGTTGAGTGAATTTAAAAAAATCAAAAAGCAGAGCATCAGATCTAGAATAGGACTAAAATACAGTACACGAGATTACATTTTAATTCTACTGCATTAGGTACAATAACTCCACTCCACATTATTATACAACTTGCATGTGTAGGTGATGATTAAATTAGATAAGACTAGTTAGACAGAATAGCATCCCCATCATAGAATAGAGGATTACAAAGACACGAGGTGACCAAAAGAGGATAAAAACATACAACAATTAGAAAAGAAGATGGATAAACAAGTAAATTTACATGTCCAAAATTGAGATGCGTTCAAGCCAAAAGAAAAGATTCATAAGTGTTCAAATTATCGACTTGTACACAAATCCCAATCATCGTGATAAGCAACACGAAGTATCTAGGAATATCCAAACATGTACCAATAAATTCTTTAAAATTGAGGAATTCATAAGATTCACATAAGCTATTTTTAGGTTAATATCCAACAAACTTAGAGACAATCTAGAAAATCTTTACTAATTTTATGAATTCAAGTGATAAAAAACTATATCATATTTTCTCTACCTGCTCATAAGTGAAAATAATTCGCTTGTTGGATGATCCATTGTCTATCCTTTGTGGATTTCCTCTGAAATGCAGTTACAAGAAAATAGATTAAAATACACAACATTCTCAAATGAACTACAGAACAAATAAACGTGACAACAAAACTGAAAGAACAATAATAACTATGAGCATGCAAACTTTGGGGCAAGTTATTCATTTTTATTTTTAACTATTTGTAATGTCAATCTTTCTTCAGAATCATCACATAAAATACATGAGGTTTAGGGTTCAGGGTTCCATTTCATTTCAGAGACTTCTGTAAGCTTGATATACATTATTTGCTTATTCCCTGGCAGCTTAAGATTTTAGGCCTAGTGGTTTTCAAACATGGTATCAGAGCCTTCTACGTCTGCCTCTCCATATGCAGGATGGGTCTGCAAGTGAGTGGCAGTGTAAGCTTGATGCGCATAGGTGGCCCATTCCATGTCGGCTTAAACTTTTGGGGCTAGTGGTTGTCTAAAACCTTAAACTCAGAGGAGCTACATCCAACAACTGCCAGTAGAAATATTAACCTGTATTGCTCTATATACAAGAACTTTACTCTCGTAGTTATCTAATCTTAGAACTTTCTAATTCATGGAAGCAATGAGCACATGTGGTCAATCATATCATTTTCACATTTGAAATATCAGGGCATTCTCAGGAAGTACCAAATCTCTTAAAAGGGTAAAATTTGCACATAAGCATACTTATTTTTTTCACATAGGTCCCTACAAGCATCTCATTCTTTAAGTGAAAAGGAATCTGCAAATAAAGTTAGTAACAGATTGCAGATTAATAATAATTCATGATCTATCATGTCTGTGACGATAATGAATACATAACCACTAAAAGTGAAAAACAGTATGGAACTACTACTTACTTTTCAAAAGCTAACAACTTCTTCCATGCCATCCACTGCAATTCTTCCTGTAAGAGCACAACACATAATTACCATTTGCCATTGCAAAATATACATGAGAATTCCAATCTGCTAAAACAAAGATGTGGTTCTCATACAGCAAACAATGGCAAAGACCAGGAAAAATACGCCTGCTTGTTGCCATGTATGAAGGCAAGTCAATAAATGTCTAAGACTGCATATGTTACATTACACCTAAAAAATCAAGACAAATCCTCATACAACTTTTTCCACCATGGGTCGACAGTAATATGAAAAATCAGACACTAAAAGAACATTTAAGTTGCAAGTTAATTGTGTTTCCGAAACAAGGCCAGCAACCTTGATTGTATGTTTGGATAAGAGATACCAGCTGAGATATAAAAAACATCAGCATCTGCGAGCCAACAAATCACAAATTACAGCACAATAAGCAAAATTACCTTGTAAGAGCCAGTTGGTGGTACAGCAAGCATATTCCAGTCAATTCCATCAACGTACTTCTTCCGCTCCCTGTAGACGGCCCTGGCACTGTTAAATTTGGGTTGATATTCAGATAACAGTCCTTTTGCCTGCTTAATGCAACATCATCAGATTTCCAATCCTTTAAATGTCTTTCTTAACAAAGATATAGAACCCAAGCACACAGACAGACAGTCATACACTGTTCATATCACATTTGCATTCCAAAACCAAAAAGTTACCAGTTGACGGCTGACAGAATTTTCAAAATTTTCATATTCCTTCCAAAGTTGTTCAATGTGATGGGTAGGAGTAACAATGGCTTTCTGGTATACTTTCCGCACAGCAATCATGCGTTGTGACTCTTCCTGTGTGCTTAAAGCCTGCAAGATCACGTTTAAAAAATTAGTGCCCTTGACATCAATAATTAATGAACAGCAGCTACAACAAAAAATAAGTGCAGCATTCTTGCCACCTCCATCTTGTTCTCCACACCCACCTTTAATAATTTTTTTCTTTTTAAAATTTGTCCCTATATAAAATAACTGTAAGGATAATATATTAAAACAAAACAAAAATTCTGAAAAATTCTAGAACCTCGCTGCCATGAGCCATGGGAACCACCATGCACAGGTAGAGGTCATCTGCTGACCCTTGTTGAGAGAGTTGGCTTCGTTGGTATCAAAAAAATGTGTCCAAAAAGAATGTCTAGGGTTGGAGTTTAGAGCATTCTTGTAATATGAATCTATGGATTGATTAATCCCTTTATATTTTAATTTGGGGGGGTGGGTGGGGGGAGGGGGAGAAGAAAAGTAGGTCAATGGGGTGAGAAGAACGAGGGACAACAATAGCAGTGCTATTCTAAAACTAAGGCTGGAAATTCTGGTTAATTAGTTTCAGGATGAGATGCAGCACATTGAACAACTAACTATTTGGAGCTTTTAAAGACTCAGATGTGATATCAGATTTAACCTGCAGTTTTCCTGAGGCAGCAGGATTGTAGTCTGCTGTTTAAAGGGAGTTATGTGGAGGACAACATACTAACCAGATCAACGCCTACAGGTAACATGACACATAAAACTGTTTATTAACTAGGTTCAACAGTGTTTATAACCCAACTGATGTCTTAAATAAAAAGGTCATTTCAAGTACACGTTAACACATCAACATAACATGACTATTAGATGTGTAATTTGAGTCATTTGTTAGTTAGGTGAGTTCAACAAAAACACAAGCTGGTCAATCGGGCTCATAAGGTTTTGACACATACATGATCATGCTCAACATAACCCGCTAAGATTGTCTGCATTAGAGACTCAAAAATGGGTATCCGTGAAGAAAAAAAGCATGGGGAGGCTTTTTTTTTTATCTAAAAGAAGAGTCAGTCAGATTCAAAAGGTAGATCTTGTTTCTGTTTTACAGTAGTAAATATAGTATGGGTTATTAAACAAATCCTAGAAGCCTTAAGTAGAGTAAGTTGATATTATAAAGATAATTAGTTTACATAAGTAAAACACTTGATGTTTTCCTGAATAAAGGCCTTCCCCAGATTGCAACTCTAAAAATCTTGATCCAACAATTTTTGGTGTAAAGTCCATGGTCCACTGCAGCAAATAATAGACTATGTCTTTCTTCTATTTACATCAAGTGGTACAAGAGCCACTCCATCAAACCTGTGATTGTTCCAGATATGAGTACTGATTGTTCCCTATCAGTTCCCATCAATACTTCAGTATTCTCTCAAACTCTGAGTAACTTCCTGAGTTAATGCTTTTCACAGATTTCAACTTAGGAAATCTTGGTCCAACAGTGTTTGATAAGAATCAAACATTGGTCTATTGTCAGAAGTATATCTTTTTTTCGGTATATATATATCCCCTTTCACCCCAAAAGAGCCTAATAAAAGTGAACATAGAGGAAGAAAATAACAAACCGGCAAAGACTTTAAAAAAGTGATGTACTCCATCCACACAGGCCCAGATGCTATATCTGCTCCTGGTAGCACATGCAAAGGAATAAAACAGCTTTAAACCGCACTGAATTAGGAGCATGTTTCAATTCACTAGATGAACCAAAATGCTATATAATGTAAGTATAAGCAGTAAATGCATAGTTAATAGTTACATCCCTTGGTTAAAAACAAATATTTCATAAACATATCATTTACATGTCAAAATAAATGAATAAAATCTTACATTCTAAAGTGAAAAAAGAAAAAGAAAACTTAAAAAATTGGTAAAAGAAAAACTCAAAAAATCAGCTTGAGTAGTTCACACATATATAAAGAGCTTCATAGACAAGATCCCACTTCGCTGAAACCACACTATTCAAACAGCACTTCATTTTTTAATACATTTTTATCCCCGATTCCAACATTGTTTATTTCTTCAGGGTGTAGAGTATCTTCAGAGCTTACAGAGCCTAAACCATTACCCCTAAGCCCTAAATGGATTTTTGCCTGCCATTCAAATGGCAAAGGACCCCTAGACATAGATCCCACTTTCAGTTTAACTCTATCCTTTAAACATTACTAACTTCAAGTCATTTTATTTAAAATCATATTGCAGATCCAAAAAAACTGAAAACTTCTTCTAACAGCAATCAAACGCTATCAAGCTGAAACACTTCAGTACTTATTTTTCTTTACCCACAAATGAGAGAACCTAGCAAAACTAGGAAGTGTTTAAATTTTCAACTAAAAGAAAATTAAGACAGCAGAGTAAACATTAACACGCATCCTAAAAGGCTTAAGTCAAAAGACATACCAACATAACTAAGCATAAAATCAAAAGCTTTTCTAGTCTCTTCCTGACCCTCTACACCCTTCTTGTCATTCACCTTTCTGATGAAACGAATGTAGCATCGCCTACAAAGCCAATACAATCAAGACAATGAAGCATTACAAATCATTAATAGGAGAAAGACATTTACAAATACAGAAGATTTATTTGTGAGGAAAGTAGAGTAATTGTATGAAGAAATGAAATTTTAGTGGAAAACAAGAAAACATGGTATCTTCTGTTTCTTCTGAATATATAATTTTCTAAAAACAATGCTATATATGATTAAGATCTAAGTTTTTTTCTATAGAGGGTTTTATTTTGTTCTTTTAATTGAAGCTTGTCATCTATTATACTATTTACATGCAACGTAACTGATATACTATATTTTATACAACACATTCTAAATTTATATGAAACTCGTCTGTACTCAAGCAAATAAAGTTCTATTTATCTTCTCTGCAGACTGCTCATGCACTAATGTTCAAAGCAGAAGAATACCCCAAATTTCTCAGCTCTTCATTGCCCCTTTTCAAAAAAAGAAAATTCATCTGCCCCTTTTCTTCCCAACTTAAAGCAAAATACCGCACATTTTACCCCCAACTTCCAGCCCTCAAAAGAACGCGAATAAGCTGAAATTATCTGTTGCCAAGCATTAAGTTCAATCAACACAAAGCTCCCACCTGGTCAAGATTAATTACACTAAAGAGAAATCAAAAGGGCTATGGTAAGTCCCAAAGAGGGTCGAGACACCTTTACCATAAAAATAAAATAAATCAATCCACCTCCCAAGCAGCCACAACATTATGGTTTGCTTCCACTTTGCTCCAATCTTTCACTATTTTCCTTCACGTCCCAAGAATGAGGAGTCACCACAACAGTGCTCCTGGTTAGGGGAAGGTGATGGCTATTGGGGTGGCGGAGGGGTGTGAAGGAGGAGGGGTGGTTTGGTTTTCATCTTTGTAGTTTTGTATTTATCTTTTTTATCAATTAAAACTCCATTTGTAAGTAATTTGCTGACATTATCTGTTAAAAAGCATTAAGTCTAATCAACACAAAGCTCCCACCTGGTCAAGATGAACCACACTAAAGAAAAATCTAAAGGGCAACGATAAGGCCCAAAGAAGGCCAAGACACCTTTCCCATATAATAAAATAAATAAAGCCACCTCCTAAAGCCAACTACATAACCCTATATACGATACGTTTCCTAAACCATCCTGCATCACGAGGATATTAGAAGCTGCATAATCAACAAATTTATTCAGGACTTATAAGTTGATAAACACACTGCACATTATGCATATACAAATTTATTTGATTAAGTGGTTTTCACTAGGTGGTAAAGGCATGCAGAAGATGATCAGGTGGGTTCAAGACACAAATCATTGTAATTACTTGTCACATTTGACTCGATCGACAACAAAAGAAGTTCACCTCAATTCCTACTCATTCAAATATAAAAGCATACGACATCATAACATGGAATCACCAAAAAAAATACAAGAAAAAATCTCTTATCAATCAAATTCGGTAAACTTCAACTTAAAGCAAGCAAGATTTTGCAGACAGTATTTAGGCTGTAGAATATAATATACCAAAGAGGAATTTGCAAACAATTCAACAAACACCGGCTAAATATCTGTTTCGTGGCCTCATCATTATTTACAACCATCTGCGCCTCCACATACTGCTTCCAATATTTTGCCTGGAGAGAAGGGAAACAGCAATAATCAGCTAAATACAAAACACTATTTTCCAAACATGGGAAAGATAATGAGATAACTAAACAGATTTTAGACTACTCCAAAAAAAAGAAAAAACAAAAAAATTAGCATTTATGTGCTCTGTGTCCAGTACTCCTATAAATACTTAACATGAGTTTAAATAAAACAGTTTAAGGGGATGTAGTTTTTGTAGACTTCTATATTAAGTCTTGCAGAGTTCGACATACTTCCTTCACAGATTTATAAGGATTACAAGACTTTTTTTTCCCTCATTTTTTGGGAGATTTTGTGACAAGTAGATTATAAAACCTATCCTCAATGGCTTGTAGTCAGACCGAGCCCTTCCCAACCTGAATAGCAAGGGTCTAAGCCTGAATTCCATCTAGGACTCATACAACCACCCATATTTTTGTTATCTTTATATTTTTAAGTCATCTCCATCATATATTATTTTCAGTATCATTTATGTTAATTGATATTTAATATACAAATTTATAAATAAACCCAATCCTAGACATGTATTTATAAAAAAACCCAAGCACTATTTAAACATAGAAACACACCCAAAATCAACCCCAAAGTCAACTTTTTGGGTGTGTTTATAAATGGGTTTTGAGTGTGTGTAATGATGGGTTTTGGGTGTGTTTATATGTTTAAATAGTGCTTGGGTTTTTTTATAATTTCAACCCCTATTTTGGGTGTTTTAGTGAAACTCCCTATTTAATAAGCATATGATCTGTCACAAAACCCTGATTAAGGTACTTAGGCCATGTTTGGTGAGTTGGATTATGTAGCTGGATAGGATTCATAACCCTAATCAAATGTTTGGTGGCTTAAAAAGAACATGGATTGGATTATGTCTAATCCTACTAGGGCCAAATGCAGTAGGATTATGAATCCTACTCAAATGTTGGGATTATGTCTAATCCTACTAAGCCATGTAATAGCACATTTCAATTAATCCAACCCCTTAATCATGTGTAACACCAAACACATCATTGGATTAGTGTTATCATTTCCAATCCAATGTAATCCAATGCAATCCAATCCTACCTCATAATCCAATCCAATCCCAGTCACCAAACATGGCCTTAGAGAAAAGCTCTCCAAACAAGTGTTTACTTCAAAGAGAAGTACTTTAAGCAACTAGGAGTTCAGATACAAGACATTCTTCTTCAATAACCCAGGGCCAGTGCCCCAAAAAAATCATAGTTCCATTCTTTCCACACTTCACAACTATCCTTTGAAAATAAATTTTTTTAAAATCTTAACAGTACAAATGATGGCCCTTCCCACAAGTCACAGCCACTCTACCTAATAGGGCCACAGAAACTTTTGTACTCACTCTTCAACAACAAAAATATATCATGCTAATTCCAGGATGTAGGAAGATAGCGGATATGGAACTTAAAAACTTCAACAAAAATAATATAAGATGCTAATTCCAGGAGTACAAAAGTTCATAATTGAAACTCCAAAAATCACAGAGATCATAATATCCTCATACCCCAACTTTGCAATTAATTCATTCCTTGAAATGAAAAATGGAAAGCTGGCCAGGAATAAGAAAACATTAAATATAGACTAAAAAATGTCTGTAACATACTCAACAAACAAATATTCTCTGCACCCTTAGGTATAATTCAGTTTGTAACAGAAACAGTCAAAATAATAACATGACCATGTCATAAGAAAGAGCAAAGAGTGCCCACCCTACTATGGGATGACTAATGATCAGAAAATACCAACGAAATAGTTTTCAACTCTACAGAAAACACCAATGATCAGAAAACAAGCTCTTCTATTCTCTTCGCAAATGAGCCAGAAAATTGCAAATTGACAAATTTTCCATAAGATAAAAACTTCAACCTAATTGAAACCTGCTTCAATTCCAGGTTAGTCCCAAGAATTAACACCAAAATTCTGGTAATAGCTAAGCACCTTGTGTATCAAAACAACTCTCTGTTAAGCAGAAAAAAAAAGATAACCAGCCCTTATACTTGATACTCCAGTGTCTAAGTCATCAGTCTAAAAATTGGGCATGCAATCTATTCTTCAAAACAAAAATAAAAACAAAAACAGAAAAGCAAAATTTAAATAGAACTCCACTGAACAATAGAGTGATCTAATACAACAAAGCCAAAATATAAAAAGTATATTACATATGGCTACACATATAGGAGTGTTCAGACAGATAACATTGGGTATTTTAATAAGATGCATACCATATTTTAAAGTCTTTGGATGAAAGTCTAAACAGTTAAATTTATAAAGGTTTAGAGCATGTAAGTAAATGATATATTTTGAACTAACCGTTTGGATATTCATCCAATACCTTAAAGCATGGTAGTTTTACTGTTAAAAGTACTTAACATTAGGTGCCTAAACATTCCTTGTGGGTTGTCCAAGATCCGAGTTTAAATAGAATTGCAATGAACTAAAGAATGATCTAAAGAACGTAAAGCCACAAGATAAAGAATATATTATTTGTATATATAGCAGTTAGAAGTAACTCACTGCAGTGGGAAACACCGTCAAAAGTTGCTCATATATTGGTGCTGCCTCTGAAATAGGCAAATGCTAAATGGAAAGATATATGAATAAAAATTAGGTGTACCTCCAAATAAATTATCCCAAAAAAGAAAGACTGAAATAGGGCAGAGTTGCAGTGTCATACTAGTGCCTCATTGGCTAGACTTTCGGTGGCTTCAACATTGTATTTATCATCCACGAGTTTGCAATCTGAAAAGTTGTATAACAAAAAAAAATTAAAATGAAAAAACAAAACAAAAGGAAAATCTATGAATATATATATAGGGTCAGGATTGGGGGGACACACAAAAGGCCACAAATTTATACACACATTTTCAACCCTTAGATTAAAGCAGTTTAATGGCTAAGATTGCACTGGAAAAGAAATCAATACCCTCTCAACCATATGATTAATATGCCTTGGAAATAACTAGAGCCTTCAAGATTCTACGACAACAACAAGAGCATTCAAAGCCTTAAACTTCTTATCTCACTACATTCGATAAAACTGAACTGCGTGCATAGCAAAAACCAATATCAAAACTCACCTTGATCTCCAACTCGTCTGAACTCGGCTTCCATATGCCACTGTAATTGTAGGCCTGCATTACAAACCCAATATTTTACAGGATCGCAGTGTTCAAAGTTCAAACATCCATTTCATGTGATTTACTTATTAAAAGAATTTAAATGTTCAACGAAACAAGTTGTAATATCCCTTCTGTACGAATATCCAACAATTATCCATCTACTTTCTTATTAAATATTACCAACATAGTATAGATTGACAAACTCCGAACCTAATTAATTAAGGATTAAAAAAATACGATACCAAAAGGGCAATCCCTAAAAGAAACAAACCAATTATCACCCAATAAGGTTAACAAAGAAGGAGAACGAAAACTAAATTACACTTACCTCTTTAATTGACCAAATGCTGATATCAATAACTACTCAAGCGTCAGTTGTCAAAGAAGAATAATGAAATATGGAGGACGAATAACCGAAGGAGAAGTGTAAGGGACAAGGCAATTGGTTTCAAAATTTATCGGTGAATAACTGGAGAAAAGAAGGAAGAAGAAGAAAATCGATCAACCGAAGAAGCATTGCATAAGTAGTAGGAAAGGGAATGGAAAAACAAAAACTATTTCAGTACCCTTCAGTATAATTAAAGAGAGTGCACGAAGAAGACGAGGGAGGGGATGGCACTGTGCTGGTAAAAGTTTATTTGTTCAAACCCAAACTATTTTTTTAGGGAGAATTTGAGTTACACCACTAGGTTTGGTGTGGGTCGGGTATCTGAGATTGAGAGTGATGACTGTCAGGAGCAGGGAGGGGAGGTGAGAGGGTCTGGTTTTTATCTTTCTTAATATGATTTATTTAATTTTTTTAATACATATTATTTTTATTCAATAATATGCCAAAATTGTGTATATAATTGTCTTATATAAAGAGTCCAGCCGGTCGGCTATTTATAAAAAAGAGGACCCCGTAACGCCGAGCGGCTATACTTTTTTATAATTAAAAAAAGTAGTATTGCCGACCGGCTATACTATTTTTATTATTAAAAAAATACAGTATGGCCTGTCGGCTATACTATTTATAAAAAAATAAAAAAAGACAGCCTGACGCCGAGCGCACATATGGCTGTGTGTCAAACATAGTATAGCCGGCCGGCTATACTATAGCCGCACGGCTATACTATTTTTATTATTAAAAAATGAGGGTATATCCAGGCGGCTATACTATTTGTTAAAAAGAGCCCGCCTGCCCCTAAAGCCCATTTCGACACGTGTCAAAACTCTATAGCCGAACGGCTATACTATTTTATTATTGAAAAATCTAAGTATAGCCGATTGGCTATACTATTTAGAAAAATATATATATTAAAAAAAGGACCACCTGGCGCGTAGCGCCATTTGCACGTGTCAAAAATAGTATAGCCGGGTGGCTATATTGTATTTTTTTTTAGTATATTATATTTAATCAGAGTTGTTCTGGGAAAATACTTTCTTTCTTTTAACCAAAATGTGAGCTTGCTACTAGTTGAAGGAGTTCGAACTAGAAAATCTGTTTCGAGAATTTATTGGAAAGCCGAATTAAGTCTTGGCTTTATGCAAATTTTTAGGCCAGCATAATTGGTTTCGCACTTTTGAGAGGTAGGCTGCTTTCCAAGTCCTTGTTTTGTAGGTGTGTCATTGGTTAGCATACATATTACTTGTATACTGTTAACATTTGAGAGTTGTGAAGGAGCAAGAAATTCATTAAATTGTTGGTTTACTGGGAAATCTGATATGAATTGAATAACAGGGATGTTAGAAAAATTAGGACAAAAATGCACTTCAAATGGATGAATGTGTGTTCTGTGCATTTATTTCTTCTGTTGCACTAGAAATTCATAGTAAGCGATAATTCACATACATATTAGATGAATGTAATTAACTTAAATGAATCATATAAATGTACACACAACAATTATTAATCATAATTCCTCGTGTATACAAAGATAAGTTTGAGTGAATATTTAAACATGGGATTGTGCTTTGATGTGCTACTGATTTCAAAGATGAGAGAGAGAGAGAGAGAGAGAGAGGGCATATGTTTTGATGACAATTCCATGCGGTATATTCAACAGACAATAGTGTTCTGTTAAACTTCTTAAAATAAACAATTATGTAAATTTGTAAATTTGTCTTTACTTCATAAACCATTTTACATATTTTCTCATATCTCCCTCACTAGCATAACTCTTCTAAACTTTCCTTTTCTTTCTCTGTCTTTAACTAAGATAGCATAAGCCAAAAACATTACCAAACAGAGCCCAAGTTATCTCCAAATGCAAACAAAAAGTTGTAAAAGTAATCTGCTGACCTGTTTTTAATTTGGAGCTTAGAACATTTACCGCTATTTGAGGGTACCAGTAAATTCTGTGTGTTGCCGGGTCGAGTGATAATTTTGGATTATTAAACTGGAACCCTTAAAAACAGTATAGCCAGTCGGCTATACTATTTATTTTTAAAAAACCCCGTTATGCCGGGTTGCTATACTATTTAAAATAAAAACGTAGAGTAGCCTCTTCATTATTTAAACAATCCGAGTATAGCGGCTATACTATTTATAACAAAATTAAAGTGAGAGGACAAAAAATAGTATAGCCGAACGGCTATACCCATAATAAAACAAAATGTAGTTGAGCCGTTCGGCTATACTATTTTTATTATTAAAAAAATATACATATAGCCGAGCGGCGATACCATTTATAAAAAAAATTAAAATAAGAGGACCGCCTGGCGCCAGGCGCCTAGCTCCCATGTCCCATCGTGTCAAAAATAGTATAGCCGAACGGCTATACACCTTTTTAGTAATAAAAAATGCAGTAGAGCCGCTCGGTTATACTATTTTTATTATTAAAAAATCCAAGTATAGCCGCATGGGCTATACTATTTATAAAAATAAAATAAAAAACCGCCTAGCACCTGCTCCCATTTCGTCACGTGTCAAAACGTATAGCCGCTCGGCCATACATTTTATTTTTAAATAAAAAAAAAACCCCCCCCCCAGTATAGCCGCGCGGCTATATTGTTTTAGTATATTATATCTCCAAAGCAGATATTGAAAAGAAAGAAATTTTACAGTAAATCAATTTGAAAGTTCAATTTGTTCTTCTGTTTTTGTGGGAATGTTTGCCTTTGGTCTTTAAATATATTATATATATATATTATATTATATTATACTCGTTCAATTTGACACTAAATCAATTTAAGAGTTCAATTTGTTCTTCTTTTCGTGTGGGAATGTTTGCCTTTAGTCTACCTCGTTCTCTCGAGTGCTACTAAATTTTGTTACTGCACACATTATTTGTTGTAAAGAATTGCATGTTGAGTTACAGTATTCTTGGTAGTTGCTTCACATTCAAACAACATTTTACATTAAGAATGCTACCACCTCGCTTACTACTACACCCATAAATCTTTGTTTGAAATTGTTGTTCTTGTTGGCAAAGAGATTGCAAAATCACCACCTTTTGTACTCAATCGTAAAAAAATCAGACTCTGAATTATTTACGATTTTGCTACTATTCTTCCTTTGATCGTAACTTCTTTGTTACAACTCCGATTTGAGCACACTACGTGTCTATGGACTCATCTCGACGCGATCTACGTCATGGTGCCATTCAATTCCCCAAAATATTTCCCAAACAAAAGTCAACTTTAAGCCCAATAAAATATTCTCGAGGTAAATTGTCTTTTACTTGAATAATTTAATAATTTAATAATAATTTAGGATCGGGTTATTACACTTGTCCTCGCCCCCATCCCGATATGAAATTTATGGGAATCCACGTCCCCATTGAGGGATGTTATCCTAAACCCGACACTAATCCTTTGTTTATAAAATCTATAAAAAAAACTCATTCATATTATAACACTTAAATTTCACCTTAAACTATCATTCAACTCAATTACATTCAATTGAACTATAAAATTTCACTAAACTACTCAATTTAATTTGACAAAACTAATAAAATAATAAAATAAAATAAAAGTCCAAAGCCTCACTATCTTACGTAACTTTTTAATTGTTATATTGTATTATATTATATATTTATTAGGACCGGAGACCTAACCCAACAAGGAATTTTGCCAATTCTATTCCACACTTGGGGTTGCACTAGGTTATTAGGCCTTTTTTGGTGTTTTGGGCCAACACGTGCCCACATCATACAAATGTGAAGGTGAGACAAGAATGTGCAAAAGTTGTTTATCACATAAACCTGCCATTCCTAAAAATTATTAAGATGTTATGTCATTTATTCGTTATAAGAGCATCTACAATGGACTCTCTTAAATTGTCAACAAGTAGTTAATTATGTGTTTAAGTGTGAGTTACAGTAGAAAAGTGATCCAGCCAGGGAAGAAGTTTCTGGTGTACTAAGTCAGGCCTGTCATCGTGGGGACAATGCCCAACCCCTTGTAAAACAAAGAGGGTGATGTAGGGTATTTGAGAAGGTAGGGAGGTGAAGTATTTGCCAATAGGTCCATCAAGCGGAGTGAAGGGGTCTTCATCACCCCATAAAACTAGAAGTGGTAGGGAGGAGGAGATTATTGTTGGCATCAACTGCACCGGGCTTGGTCCTGGGGGGCCAGTCACGATAGAAACAAAAGCATCAAGCGCCCCGGGGTCACAGGTGGGTTCCATGATTATCTGCAAGGAAAATGGGAGAAAGAAAGAGGTCGGGACATGTATGTAATTTAATTATTGATGAAACCGAAATGCTAAACTGAGGAGAGAATACTCTACCTCTACTAATTCTTCATCAACAGATTCCTTATTCCCGTAGACAGACAATAAGATATTCCTTATATTATCTCTGCATCAAGCATGTCATATATATATATATACATGGTCAGACTCAGACTAGATCGATATAAATATATATACTCACGAGTCACGACGTGCTAGCTAAGCAGCTAGCTAGCTTAATTATAACTACTACGTACGTATGTATGTACATATATGTACATACGTATAGGCTATATATAGCTGCTGAATGAATCATATCATATGTATAGTTGAATAGCTCACCTCTGTTTGACACGCTCAAAAATGGCGGAAGCAATTCCTCGTTGCTTCAACAGAAAATCAATCAACCAAAGCAAAGGTAAGAAAAGCTTGATCCTCCAGTCATCAGTAATTGCTTTATTGTTCATACCACCCGCACAATTTAAAAGCACCAACCCTCGAACGAGTGCTTTATTATTAGATTCTGCCTCAGCACCTGAGGCTGAGGCAGCAGCAATGACACAAGCAAGGCTCCCAACAGAGTTCCCTATCAACACAGTCGGCTCTCGAACAATTTCATCCAAAAAATCCAAGATTAACTGTTTACAGTAATTAATGACACTTGAGTCAGAAACTTGTATTTAAGTTTACAATAATATTATATATTTTCTTAATTTAAATAAGAATATATTGGATTTTAATTTTATAATGAAATAAATATGATTCGGAGACTCGGAGAGCATTTACCTCAGCCCATTGTTCCATGGTATATGAAAAGCCTACTGGCTTCTCTGAGCCACCAAACCCAATGAGGTCAATAGCATAAACGGTATAAATCTGGGCCAACGTCCTAATATTTCTGAGCAAGTATAGCAATCAATCACATTAACTTTGGGGGTAAGTAGTAAAAACAGATGAAATTAATAACCTGACTTGATTGTTACTGTCTTTAACTTTGGCTTTGGGGGAAAATGTGTGGCTGCTGGCTAGCTAGCTAAAATGGATATAGATATGGATAAGCATTAAGGCATGCATGCGTAGATTGGACAAAAGACAAACCTGCGCCAATGAGGAATGGAGGCACCGAAACCATGAACAAGAAGTATAGGGGGACGATTTGGATTTGATGAGTGTGGATCAGAAGAAGAGTGAGAAACAAAGTAATTGATGGCGTATCTACCCTTCCAATTCCACTTTTTGCACTTGTCCTTAATCTCTCTCAAATCCACTTCCAACATATCGCCAGCAGCAGCACCTGTAGATGTAGTTGCCTTCGCTGCACAACAAGTTGCTGGGATGACACTATTCTTGAAGAAAGGAAGAATAGTTCGATTATTAAGACGCTTTCCTCCACCATATCCAAGCAAGCTCCTTATTCCTACCACTTTGTGCTTGCTTGGCCGCGATTGCTCCTCCAAGAATTGCAAATGGACCGGCGGCAGCCCAAGCGAAAGTGGATGGGCAGCCCTTCCCGTCAGCTCCATTGTTTTTGTTTCTCTCCCTCTCTTTCTTTCTTTCTTTCTTTCTTTCTTTCTTGTTGGTTATTAAATTTATTTATGTATGGTCTTGCAAAGAAGTAACGTATTTATTTACACCGACATTCGATAAGTTCATGATTTTTGTTTTTTGGTAGAGACTAGAGGAGGAGGGTTGAAGCCCAACTTATGAAAATGTATTTAGGGTTAGTTTGAGACTGCTCTCACTTTAAAAAAAAAAGTTGATTTTGTTGTGTTTTGAAAATAATTAGTTGTAAAGTAAAGCAGCTCCATATTTGGTAAACAATATTTTTAAAGTGAAGTTAGTACAAAAAGCAGTGTCAATATCGTTTGGTAAATCTTAATATAAAATTGTTGTAACTGTAAATAATAACTAAAATAGACATGATGTTGAAAGTGTTATGCGCTAATTATGTGGTTGTAGCAGTAGCGGTAGTGGTGAAGGTGGTGGTGGAGGTAGAGGAGGAGGTGGCTATTGTGGTGGTGGTGGCGGCGATGGTGGTGGAGGTGGTGGTTGTGGTAGTGGTGGTGGTCGAGATGGCGGTTGTGGAGGTGGAGAAGGTGGTGGGCGCAATAGTGGAGTGGTGGTGGTGGAGGTTGAGGAGGTGGTAGTGGAGGTGGAGGAGGAGGTGGTGGTTGTGGCAAAGAAGGATGTGGTGGTGGTGGTAGAGGTGGTGGAGTTGGATGTGGAGGTGGATGTGGTGTCATTTTTAAAAATGAATGATGATAATTTAGGAATTAACATTTTCATTAAAGGCTCATCTATGCTTCTTTTGAAATCAACTTTGAAAAACAATTCAAAGTTTACTTTTAAAAGTAGCTGTCAAAAGGCCACTACTTTTAAAATAATTGAGATATTTTATTTTTATCAAATACCTTAAATTGCTTAACTTTAAAGTGAAACAAGTTTTTGGCGAAGAAAAAAAAAAGCAAACTCAAACGGGGCCTTAATAAGCCTTGTATGTCATCTTTGAACAAAATGTTTTCCCTTTGTCAAAAAGCAGTGCTACAATAGTATTTGTAGTTAGAAAAAATGTCAGTAAAAGTGAAAGAACTGTTCCATAATAGCTTTGATATATATATATATATATATATATAATAAAAATAAAAAGGGAGCATACTTGAGGAGGCAGAGTGTACGAGGCTTTTTGGGAAGCAAGGATTGAAAAAAAAAAGAGAGCTCTCAATTGGATGTGGACATAAACACAGATGAACCAGCTTCTAAGATAAACTCAAAGAAAATTGATAATGTGAAGACTGACTATATATATGCGTGTGGTGTTATTTAAAAGCGATGGATGACCTTATTTAACTTGTGTTAAGTAGGAGGGTACGTGTCAACAAATTAGTTAGGGGCAAAAAGTGTACCGTATAGAGCTCAATCCCATCACTGGATTTTTGGTTAATGTTTGTGTTGGCTTGATGCATTTTTTATTATAAAGAATTAGAAACAATTATAATCGGATATTATAAGGGTAGGCATGTCCAAACAAATTAAAATAAAACAAAAACGAACAATTCAACGGTAGACCATGCTTAAATTTAATGCATACTATGATGGAGATGGACCTCAATCCTCTATCATTTCATTTCCCCGGTATGCAAGGCTCCAAAGAATCTCATAATTAGTGGTAATTGATCCAAATTTCATGACAAGAACCCGCAAAACCAAAAACTTTGACATGTTGCATTGCAGGCCTTTTTAAACTTTACAGTAATTAATTTTTAACTCCAAGGGAAAAAAAAATTATCTTATACCGGCAACAGTAATTTTAATTTGTACTTTTCAAAAGGAGGAGGGCAATAAAGAAAAGGTTAAAAAAAGAAAAAGACAGAAAACAAAGAAGAAGCCGATTGGGAATTTGAAGGCAGGGCTGTTCGTGACTTCGTCTTGACGAGGGATTGGTTTGAAGGTTAAAAAAAATGAAGGGAAATGCCGCCGCCGATGCGAATAAAATCATAACAAAATAGTGGTTGTGGTTGTTTTTATTGTATGGAAAGAGAATCTCCAAAACCGGCAAACAGTGAGGAGTCTTGAAGATTAAGGATAAAGGGTTGTCCGGTCCACATACGTACAGATAGAGTTTGATTCACTCACACAAAATCCAACCAATCTTGAGTATCTTTACCCAACAAAACAAACTGTCATTTCCTTCAAATCTCTCTCTCCCCCTTCCCTTAGACATCTGAAATCTGAAAAGAAAGGGAGAGAGTGATGGCAGCTGCGGGCATGGCAGGGGCAGGGGCAGGGGTTGTTGGAGTTGGAGGAGGTGACGTTTGGAGGGCACATACGGCCATGGCTGTGGTTCAGCTCTTCAACGGAGGGTATCATGTAATTACCAAAGTGGCCCTCAATGTTGGCATCAACCAGCTTGTATTCTGCGTATTCCGGGACCTCCTTGCTCTTGCCATCCTTGCTCCCATCGCCTATGTCCGTGAAAAGTATGCTCTCTTTTATCTGTTATATTTATTTCGTTAGACCTTATGCCACCCATCAATTTCGATTCCATTTGCAACTAATGTAATCCAAATTTCATTTGTGTCATCTCTCTCTCTCTCTCTCTCTCTCTCTCTCTCAACATTCATACTTTGCGAACTTGGGTTTAATCCAGCAGCAACTCTGTATTGTATGCTCAGACGCAGACCATGATTTCTGACTTATTTATCTTGATATTGCGACTTTTGTTCCTGCTGTTTAAGGGCATGTTTGGGTATCGAATGTTCGCATTGTTTCTTGTATAGACTCTTAATCTATCATCTTGAAAATAATGCAATCAAGTTGAGAACCATTTTCATCATTCATGGTCACTTCCTTGGAGTTTTATTACCAGATCATCACAATATTTCTGAGCCATTGTCTCATGGCCTGGTGAAAGTCTCAGGTGTCAAGTGCAACTGCACGGGTTGGATTCTTGAGAATGGATACAGTATGCAAGAACCGTGGAACTTTAGGACCAGACCCACACGTCCTTCCAAAGATCCTACTTTGGTGGGTCCAACCCATGAACGGTGGCCTTTTATTTGCTAGAATGAATGTACTTTATATACTAGCTCCATAGATGATGATTCATTTGTATTTGAAGTCATACCGTTGAATAACATTGAGCAATTAAACTTTTGAGGGGTATATCCAAATGGGTCCTGAATTTGAACATGGGCATATCAGCTTCTTCATCCTTGTGAACATGATTGTGAACATGATTATGCAGTTTGCTTTCATGTAGGATTGTAAATGCACCAAACACAGTAGTATGTAACATTTCTCATCTCCTGTGTGCAGACGGATTCGACAACCAATGAATAGACGCCTGTTCATGTCCTTCTTCTTTCTTGGACTAAGT
Organism: Prunus mume; assembly: GCF_000346735.1. Next base: position 14,741,196 of record NC_024127.1, read on the forward strand.
GGGTAAGACTAGATGCTTCAGTGCTACCTTTATAATCATATTGTGATTACTTATATTACTAATCTACTGGGCTGATTGATGCAGCATCCCTTTGACATTTGATTCTTGTTGCTTTTCTTATATTAAATAGGATCTTTGGCAACCAGCTTTTGTTTCTTATTGGTCTTGGCTACACAAATCCAACTTATGCTGCTGCGATACAGCCTGCTATCCCAGTGTTCACGTTTATCCTGGCTGTTCTAATGGGGTCAGTTTATATTTCTCTACATGTAGAGATGCACACTTTTGCATGTTTAGGTATTACTTGTTCAATATCATATGTGAAATTGTTCATGCAGTACAGAAAGAGTGAACTTGCTTAGAACTGAAGGGCAGGCAAAGGTTGGTGGTACACTTGTATGTGTTTTTGGAGCCATATTAATGGTCTTATTCCGAGGACCTGTTTTGATTGGATATATAGAGCCAGACTTTGCAGCACAGAGCGAAATAAGTGCCAGAGGTCAACCGGAGCCAGCTGGATGGTTGATGTCTAGTTTTCTAGAGTTTGGGCTAGATCATTTTCATCTTGGAGTTTTATGCTTATTAGGGAACTGTATGTGCATGGCCGCTTTTTTAGCCATTCAGGTGCATGACTTTATACTTTAACTTGATTTGTTGAATCTATACCTATCTCATTTACTTTTTAGGTGTGTGATTTATAAAAATAAAAAAATCGCCTGACTGATCAATTATGTTGAATTACCAAGTTCTCTAGAATGTGGGGATGCCTCTGTCATGCCACTTATGCCAAATACCTATCTAGAAGACTAGGACTAGAAGTGAAAAATAATGCAAGATTGTTGATTTCTTGGTGAGTGGCTTTTCACATTTGACCATTCCCTTACATTGCTCCTAGGTTAGCCGAAAAAACTTTTGTTGGCCTCAAAGTCACTTACCCTGTTTTTTGGATGAATAAGTTTAAGAATACTAAAGAATTTCAGAATGTTGGAATTTAAAATGATGAGATTTTAAAGTTCTAGAATATGCAGAGTTTCTAGTTTGGGTAATCTAAAAGTATAGTGGGATTCATCTATGAAATATAAACCCTAAACCTCTCACTGTCTTGAAATTTAGAAATGACACCTATTTAGATGGAATCTGAAGTTGGAGTTTATGACCTCCAAATTCCATTTTTTCCCACATAGAATTTCTAAATTTCTATGTTTATGAACCTAAACAAGGGAATTAGTACATGTCAATTTAAAACTCTACCTTATGTACAAATTCTAAGTTTATTCCTCCATCCAAACACAAGGTTAGGTAATAAGTGCTAGGTGAGCTTGTTCAGTGCTATTATTTTTCAATTTAGTGAAGGAATGATGTACATAACCTCGTTCTTTTATTTTGTGGGAAAACCTTCTGAGAAATGTTGTGTTTCTTTTATTTTCGTTTCCCTTTTGTTCTGGGAAAATACTTTCTTTCTTTCAGCCAAAATGTGAGCTTGCTACTAGTTGAAGGAGTTCGAACTAGATAATCTGTTTCAAGAATTTTTTGGAAAGTGTAATTAAGTCTTGGCTTTACCCAAATTTTTAGGCCAGTATAATTGGTTTCTTACTTTTGATCATAGAATTTCTGTCTTATGTAGAGGTAAGCTGCTTTCCAAGTCCTTGTTTTGTAGGTGTATGATTGGTTAGCATACCTATTACTTGTTTGTTTACTAACTCCTGATCTGTGTATATACTGTTAACATTTCAGAGTTGTGAAGAAGCAAAAAATTCATTAAATTGTTGGTTTACTGGGAAATCTGATATGAATTGAATAACAGGGATGTTAGAAAAATTAGGACAAAAATGCACTTCAAACGGATGAATGTGTGTTCTGTGCATTTATTTCTTCTGTTGCACTAGAAATTCATAGTGAGCGATAATTCGCATACGTATTAGATGAATGTAATTAACTGAAATGAATCATATAAATGTACACAACAATTATTATTTAATTAGCTTACTTGTCTCAGATACAAGTATATATCCTCAACAGCCTAGACTACTATTATAGATGTTCCTAAAACTGCTTCTCTCATAGTTACACACTTACAATGCTCAAACTATGGCAGGCTAGACGTTTCCTGTCTGTGTCATTTCTGCGTTGTGCCCTCACAAGGGTAGTCTTGAGAATGTCCCAATTACAAACTCATCTGTTCACAACTATTTTCCCAGCAAGACATTGGCCTTTCAATGAGTTTCCAATAGATAATCCTCATCTATCTTTTGATTTCTACAAATATGAATTATCCTTCTTCCCTTATAGCTCCATTCTAAAGGAAATCCCACATCAATTTCTCTAACCTCCTAGCCATCGTACTCGGAAATTGGAAATCTAAAAGTAGAAACGAAGAAGGTAGGAGGGCTGCTCAAGATAAACTGATTCCAGTCTGTATGTGTATGTAGTGGAGATATGCTTTAATAATCTTTATCGATCTTATCAGATTTGGGGAAATTAGGGTTAGGGTTACAAAAATTGGGAATTTGTGAAGTTAATGTTTGAAAAAAATTAAGGGAAAGGTTAAATTTGATTGTTTGCTAGGGTTCACCAATTGAAGAATGAACAGGATAACACTAAATACCAGTTCTCCACCAAATGGTTTCATAGGCATCACTCCTATGGATAGGAAGCATCATACTTGATTACGTTCGCATTCTTTGCTTCATTGACATGCCTGCTCATTTGCTGATTTGTTGTTGGAATTTCATGATTCCATCATGTTCTGCACCATCTTGCATGTCCTAGACTATCACTTAGATGTTTAGGTGCATACTATGGGGCTGAGAGGGGTTCGACCTGATATATATTTCGGTTGAAAATGGTTGTATTTGTTTTGGTTTTATTTAGTTACATTCTTTGAAGGGGAAAATTCACTTTAACACACGCTCATGGATTTTGTTACATTCCGTGGTTCAAAAATTCACTTTACAGCCTATGATTTAATCTGGTATGGGTCGTTCAACATTTTCCATTGCAAATTAATGACAACTCATGCATTTTGTAGCAACTCTGATGTTTGAAGGTATAAAATCTGTCGTTTTCTCCACCAGTCACCATATCATCAAAAGTTGATGTTTATAAACTTTTGGTTTGTTCTATTGAGGGAGATACATGCGTTGTCAATCTTAATAGAATGCATAATACATAAATCCGGGTAGGGGGGTGGGGAGGCAGGGATACTTTTAGTTTTTACATAACAGGGGGACAGTATGAAATAAATAACATACACAAGGTGGTAGAGTGACCTTTTCCTTTCTTTAGTGCATACATTTTTGTTCAACTGCTTGGAAATATATAAATATCATGTGTTTTCAATTTCTTTCAGTTGATAACTTGACATTCCATTTATTACTGTGGTAACTTTCAGGCTCCACTTTTGAAAAGATATCCTGCCAACTTGTCAGTCACAGCATATTCATACTTCTTCGGTGCTCTTTTGATGGTGGTGACCGCATTATTTATGACAAATGAGTCAACAGACTGGAGCTTGACACAGTCTGAGCTTTTTGCTGTTATTTACGCTGTAAGTTTCCAATTAATGATATATTTAGCTGAATCTGGTTTTATCCATGTGAAATTTTGTCAGCACTTTTAATCATAATTCCTCGTGTATACAAAGATAAGTTGAGTGACTATTTAAATCATGGGATTGTGCTTTGATGTGCTAGTGATTTTAAAGATGAGAGAGAGAGAGAGAGAGAGAGAGAGAGAGAGAGAGAGAGAGAGAGAGAGAGAGAGAGAGAGAGCATATGTTTTGATGACAATTCCATGCGGTATATTCAACAGATCATAGTGCGTGATTCTGTTAAACTTCTGGAAATGATCCTCATTCTCATCTCCTTGGGTATGTAAGGAATCTATAGACCGATGGAAAGCTGTATTCTTTTGGAATGGATTACTAATTTATAGAAAATATTTTGTGCTATTGGGATTTAAAATAAACAGAAGCCTAACCTTCTTAGATGAACTAATCTGTCTAGGGTTCTAATGGCTGACGAACTAAATACTGTGTGGATCAAAAGGGTTTAAACTTAATATCTTAAAGAATATACACTATATAAAAAGTCAACTTTTTTCTTTTGTAGCATTCGACTTTGAAGCTCTGCCAAATTTTTCATCCCATAAAGCAAACTAACTTTCATTTTGGTTTGGTTATTTTCTTAGTAAAAAGATGGAGGGGAAAGGGAGGAAAGGGAGATGACAAGGAGAAAGGTGAGGAAGAAATCATGGAGAATACATAAAACTAAAACTTAAAATAAACAATTATGTAAAGTTGTAAATTTGTCTTTACTTCATAAACCATTTACATATTTTCTCATCTCTCCCTCACTAGCATAACTATTCTAAACTTTCCTTTTTCTTTCTCTATCTTTAACTAAAATAGCATAAACCAAAAACATTACAAAAGAGAGCCCAAGTTATTTCCAAATGGAAACAAAAAGTTGTAAAAGTAATCTGCTGACTTGTTTTTAATTTGGAGCTTCGAACATTTACCCCAATTTGAGGGTGCCAGTAAATTGTCTGTGTTTGCGGGTCGGGTGATAATTTCAGATTATTACACTGGAACCCCAAAAAAAAAGGCTTCAGACCCTCTTTCTACCCCCACAAGACCCTTTTTTCATCTTCATGATTGAGTAACTCAAATTCAGCATCAGTTAGCTCAACCAGAGAGAGGCCCCCCTACTAGTTATGCTGCATCACCCACCCTAAGTTTCATTGCAGTGAAAACTGACACAACAAGCCATGTAAATTACAGAAGATAATCAGCAACCTAACCACTCGTTGACTCTGATTATGTGAGTGTGTTTTTGATTGATCACTCATTAACTCTGATTGCATATTAGGCCTCATATAACTGATGACAGCTCTATGGCATGTCTATTGGCTCTTTGATGCTCCTTATAATATCTTCTGCTTTGCAAGTTAAATAGCCTGTAACTTTTTTGCAATTATTGAATCATACAGTTGATAATATTGCTATTAACATTTCTTTTGAATTCTTTATGCTATTAAGAGTTCTAGCAGATCTTATGTGAAAGCGGGTTGAATTGTTAAAAGTTGTGAATATCACTCTTTGGTTTTCAGGGAACTGTTGCATCTGCCCTTAATTATGGACTGCTAACATGGAGCAATAAGATTTTGGGGCCTGCTTTGGTTGCTCTTTACAATCCACTTCAACCTGCAGCTTCGGCCTTTTTGTCAAGAATTTTCCTTGGAAGCCCTATTTACTTGGGAAGGTATGCTCTGGTCACACCCAATACTTGTGTGACAAAATCCTTCTGTTGGTTGGCCAAAGATGTACTGTTATATATATATATATATATATATATTTGCCGAGGCCAAGGCCGAGCTAGCATTTTGTTGGAGTGATGCTTATTTGGTCTTCTTTTTACATGTGACAACAGTGTTTTAGGGGGATTACTAATTATTGCTGGTCTTTATGTGGTGACTTGGGCGTCTTTGAGAGAAAGACAAGCAGCTCTGGATGTTATTCCTCACGTGGCTCGAGCCTCCGAACCTCTCATCCACAAAGATGCAACAATTAATAAGATACACCAGAGAGGACTTATTTTCTCAGGGCCTTCCAACTCGTTGCCAAAATCTTCAGATTGAGAAAACATTTGATTGGTTGTGCTGTAAAGTTTCTTAATTCCGGAATTTCGACAGTAAACCCGTTGAGATAAAAGATTGTGTCTTTTTTTTTAATGCATTTGATATGATTTCTTGTTGAGGAGATGCAGTTTAGTGGATATCTTTTAGAACACAAGAATTTTACTTTTTTACTTTTTAAATTTGATTGAAGAACATTTATGTGATACATAATTCTTTTGAAAGAACAAAACCCATTAGAAGAATAAATATATATATATATATATATTATGCGCAGTTGCCTCTGTCCATTCTGATTCAACTGTCAAATAGATTCCCTTGTCTTGACCTCAATTTGGCTACTCATGGAAGTGGAGAGGTGTTCAAAACATTTCCTTCTTTGTATTGTATGCATAAGATAAGCAAATCGTGTTATTGAAAAAGCAAAGTAAAAGTTAAAGATGTCATGCTAGTATAGTGCTCGTGCTTACGTGAGACTGAGGGTAAATCCTATGCGCGTGCTGTATCTGTAAGGTTATAATATACACCGAATATACTTGGGTAAATCCATTAAATGCGATTTGAACCATAAACGTCTATTGGACCAACTTGTCGAAGAAAGGCCATGCTTAAGCAATTTTCACCATCAACACAAAGATCAAAGCACTTAAGTTCAATGAATCTACTTGCAAAGAACGGATTGACATCAATTTCAACCATCCATTCACCAATCGTGCATATTCAAAATCCAAGAAACCTATATATACTAGCAGGGCACGACTCTCAAAAGAGACAACTTTTCTCCCAGACTTCACACTCGATCAACAATTGATGTCGTTGAACTCCACTAATATCCTTTCAATTAAGATATCCAGTTGACAACACATGAGTTATCTTTTAAGTTTATTGCTTTGCCGACACTTGGTATGATTCCTCCAAGCTGTTTTTCCCTTCATAAGTTTGTAAATTTAACAGTTTATCAACTATTTTCCTTTAAATTATTGTTGTACTGAACTGAATTGAGAAATTTTCAGTTATAAACCATGTTTTCTGATTGCATTTGAGTTTATAAGCTATTCTTTTATCGTTTTATATCTGATTCAATATCAAACAAGAAATCGCTAGAACTCTCTATTAGGAAAGCTACCCCAATCTTGGGTTTTCTACCCCGATCTTGAAGCTTCTTTCCCAATCTTGGGCAAACCCACAATTAAAGTAGAATATTGAAGTCCTTAATCATACAAGGCATTAAAAATAGCTAATCTAAGTCATTTCCCCACTTAGAGCTCAATGACTTGACTATAAGTTAAGATTCGTTAAAAACCAGATAATAGATCAATCAATGGGCTTAGCCAAACAAAACTATTGGATCACCCTGAGACCTGTTGCTTGGGCTCTAAGCAAACTCTCTTTCCAGTTTGATCAGATAAAGAAAAGGACAGTATACTGTTTACAGAGTGTGCCTGACCCCACATCTCCTTATGGGGTTAACAGATGGGACTCTAAAATTTGATGGCAGTGACATGCTTTGGAATCTACACATGCGTATGTGTAAAATGTGTGTCGCGCTAAAAGGGTTTGTGAGTACATATTATATAAATATATTTCGATCATGGATGGATGCAGCATCCTCAACTTGCGTATAGGTATAATAGCCCAGATCTAGCTAGCTAGCTAGCTCCTTTCATTTACGCGAAGGTATCCATTGTTTTGTGTACTTTCCCACTCTTCTAATAATCTCATCTCACTACGAATATGGGCACCGAAAGAAATTAAAAGAAAACACCAGTATCCAACTCAATCACTTTTAGCAGATTTCTTCGATTCTTTTTAACACCAGTCACAAGTGCTGTCGTCCTCATGTGATCATTAAGACAACCTCATGTGATCATAATCAACTTAGTTCGCAAACTATCAAAAATCATTTCCATTTTGACTTACTCGTCTATTATTACCCCAGATTTATAATTTATAGCAATTAATATCGACACGTGTATACTCGTAATTAATATAATTTTTTGGTATATTCTCAAGGGTGGACAAATTTGAGTAAAACATATTTTGACACGCCCGAATGTAACTGTTGTATGTGTTAAATCATGGGATAGTTGTTGGTGGAGCATAATATCGCATCATCCTTGATTGATTCGTGATCATATCCTCTTATATTGTTTTTATTGGGGCAGGCTGAATGATCTTTCATTTTCTTATAAAAGGCAGTTGAAAAAATAGTTTTGGGTTCTGTTGGTGGGGACGCACAAAAATGACCAGGCAGTAAAATTTGGTAATAAAATTACGTAGGTAGCACGCGAAGCTGAATTAATATAATGAATCTGCAGAAACACCATATATATCATAATAAACAATTATCACCTAACTGACCTGACCAGACCCAAATTAAAAAGAAGAAAGAGTGATGACAATCCACACGGACCATCCATGATCCATCCAACTACTTTACATCGGTCGATCCTTCTGTCTTATAATGCTCGCAAATAATATTCCCTTGCCTCATCATCATCATATGATAATTAAATTTACCTCAAAAGCTGGCTGGACGATATTAATGATTAATATAATCTGTTCAAAGATAACGAAAAGTATATGTATGTGAGAGTTACTAAGGCCGGAATCTGTTGGTTTGGCCGGGAGAAACATTTACATGAAACAATGATAATATTATTTTGTTATTTTTTATCTATCATGATATGTCGACTTTTTCATATAACAAACTGTTCTTAATTAGTATAACAAAACAATATTATCCTTGTTTTATATAAGTTTTTCTTCTTGAACGGAAGTGGGTCATCTCATCTCCACCAAAGTTAACATTAAAAGAAAGTGATCTTCCCACACCACTCAACTGATTATTCCCTGTACGACACACATCCCATCCCTTCATATAATATTATTATATGATAATGACACAAACAAACACTTACCTCCACTCCACCCCACGCGTGTGTGCTGTGGACTACTTACTTGTATATGTGACAATTAATTAATTCAACCATCATTTTCTGTGTTTATTTTATTCATGTGCATGTAGTGCCTGCTGCTCTCATGCCTGCCTGTATCTTTCTTTACTAATCATCAGTAACCAGTTCTTGTAGTGGTACTAGTCCTTTCACATTTGGTTAACATATCTTTCCAAATTTTAGATCCAAATATTAGCATTAAGTTAATATGAAAACGAGGCTTCATACATATGCAGTGGAACATTCTGATATATATATATATATATAATATTGGCTCATTGATGTGCTCATCCCTATTATTAAGAGAACCTTCATTCCCTGTTATAAGTAATTGGGTTCTGAATATTGTTTTAAGGACACTGCTTCCGTTTTTCTTTGTAAGGAGGCATTTTTATTTCCTGTAAATCACAATTTGACATATATGCAAAAACAATGCATTAATTAAGAACATAAAAAAAAAAAAATTTATACGCATATATCAAACTGTGATTTGAAAAAAATAGTAACACCAACTTCTGAGATTAATTGATGATTATAGGTCATGCACAGCGGCCTTTTTTACTTTGGGAAATGAAGGAATGGAAGAAAAAAAAATTGTAATTTTGGTAGGAAGTTGGAGAAACTAGAATCATTCTGCTTTTTTTTCTTTTCTTTTTTGGCGTGTGTGTGTTCAGAAGCTAGAGTCATTCTTAAAAATACCAGAGGGAGCACTAAAGACTGAGCAGATAATGCAATGAGTTGGCGGGACCGCCACGAGTCTTCCACCAAATGATTTGAACGATGTCGTAGGGATCGCATTCGCATGTGTGACCATTGTGCAAGCTTTTTCGACCGGCAACAAAAATATTATACAAGCAACGCCAGAGCAATCCCCACCCATTACTGACTGGGATTGCAGGCCACGTGTAGATTCCCGAACTGCATTGCTAAAGCACACGAGATGAAAATTGTTCGGAAACTCGGCCAATCATTTTATGAACGTTCTGTACATTTCGCATTCTTCTCTCTTAGTTTTTATGCTTTTTTTTTTTCTTCCAACGGTAGGAAGGGAATGAGAAATTTACACACACAAATATAATGGGGACTTAAATTCAAGACTTTGTCAGTGATTTGTTCTTTCATTTTTTAGTAAAGTAAACTCAGAAGTTAAAGGTAATATGATAAATAATACCTCCCACAACTTCTCAAATACCCCCCACTTTTTTATACCTCTATTTATATGCAGTAACTTTCTTATACAATTGATATTTTATTTTAATTTAATATAGACTATATGGAGGGGAATTCGAACTCGACTGCAGAATGAGGAGTATATTTGCTCTAATCAAGTTGGCTAAGCTCATATCTGCCATAACTCTAATAATTCAATTACTATAAGCATCACATATTTTGAGAAAATGGAACGTTTCTTGTGATTACTATATCACATTATAACTATTCATGTAATTTTTTACATAAAAAATTTGAAAAATAAGTAAATTTCATTAACTGAAAGAATTTGTTACAATGAGGTCATCAATAATACAATTCATTAGTTACTCTGGGCCTTCTTCTAACTAATAATTACAACCTTGTTCGTGTAAAGCAAAACAAGTAGAAACATGAGTCATTGTGTTACAATCCCTAGGTGGATATTGGACTTCCTTTAAAGAAAAATGCATAAGCAAATCTTTCACATCATCCATACTATTGTCCACAACAACCCAAATAGTCTCCCCCAAATTAATCATCATGATTGCCTCATACGAATCATTTTCTGTAAGGAGAGAGAGAAAATAAGCATTTGCATATAAATCGCATGCAATTATGTAGCTAAAATGAAAACACTGCAATTGCTTTATGTTCACCCATAAATACTCCATTATCAAACCACTAGTCAAACTTGTGGCATTGTCAATAGCTCCATCACCATTGAGCTTATGCAAGCCTTCATACGAAATCACCTGATCAACACGTGATTGTTCTTGAAATTCATTAAATACATCAGAAAAATCCCTCACAAAGAAAATGGGTAGGATTATGCACATCTTGACCATAAAAGCTCTAAACTATTCATGTAACCTATAAACATTACACATTATGCCAATACAGTTTAGTCCAGTTAAAAAAAGACCTTAACTTGCAAAGTAGTGGTCTCAGATTCGAACATCTAGGACATCATAATAGTGTGTGTGAGTGAGAAACCCCTTCCTATGTAGTTTAGACTATTGCTTGTACTATAAAAAATAAATAAATAAATGACACATTATAGCTCAATTATTACCTAGTTAATTATTTGGGAAAATGAGATACATACTTAAACGATATTTAAGATAATTTTATAAATTATTTACCCCAAAAAAAGTTAGTATAAATTTTTTCTATCTAGATATCTACACTATTATTAAGAGAACCCTCTTTGATAACCACATATGATAAAATGACCATTTTGTCCTTTTTATATTAAATGAGTTTAATAAGAGCTTTAATAATTGAGGGTGCCATAGTAATTCTAACTTAGCCACTTTCTATCTTCTTCTATCTTCCACATTTATCTTTTTTGTAACTTTTCCCACAAATAACTTCTTTTTGCACATGCAAAGTATGTGGGGAATTTATTCTTATATGAAATTACTTAAAAGCACAAGTTAAATTCAATCTGGTGTCCATGTAAGCAAAGAAGGAGTTGACCAAGCGCCACTCCAAAAATAAGTGCTTAACTTGATAGTTTGAATGAGCAAAAGAAAACTTGATAAATTGAATGAAGAAAGGGTAAATGGTGTAACAATTTGTTATTTTAAGTGTGATTTTCGCCAAGAAATTGCAGTTTAATTTATATAGCGTACGTGTATATATATATATATATTTTTTGAAGACCTTTTCTATTGAGAGGGGCGATAACATGCCAAACTCACACACATTACACGGATGCTAGGATTCGAACTCAGGACCTTGCCTGAAGAAGTAAATACTCCAAACTACTACATTAGTGGATCCTTTACGCGTACATATATTTTAAAGAAAAGAAGAGAGAATCAATGATATATATGGATAGATATAATGGAATTAGTAGGGAAGTAAGTAATGAATAAATATATCAAAAGGCAAGAGCAGACTCCAGTGGAATAAAAACTCCATCTCATGGTCAAATCGACATACATTTTTATAATGAAATTTTAAATGGATACTCATACACAAGTTGGGAGAGAAAGAGAATGCACTAAAGTATGATGCGCGCGCCACCCAGCGTCCAGTAGCCAAAGACTTCCGAGTCCCAGAAACGAAAAAGAGTAGGCTCCACTCCACCACGCAGGACCCATTTACTCTTATCTCTCTCAGACCCGTCTCAGTGCTCTGCCATTAGAATTTATTTATTTATTTGTTATTTTTTATGGACAGAAATTGGAATATGATTGATGGGTTCTTCCTTTAATCATTCTTTTCTGTTATTCAGCTCAAGTTTAAAATCGAGTAACCAGCAAAACGAAGAGAGAGAGAGAGAGAGAGAGAGAGAGAGAGAAGACTTTGTTTGGCATCTAACTTTTAAAATGAATATTAGTGATATATTAATACATATGCAATCATAAAATACAAAAGTCATATCGAATTTCGGCGATACGAATGTTGAAAACTACAGTCCGAAATCAATTACTACATATTTAAAGGAAGGGAATATAAGAATCAGTCGGCTTTACAAGGAAAAGCACACCATTACTTTCACTTTTAGTTTACTTAAAAATTCTTTAGGGCTGCAGTTCAATTCACCACAGCTTTCTCTCGTAATCCCATAACTCTTCTTTTTTCCTCTCCCAGCTTTTACTTTTGAACTTATTCTTGCTCTTAGCTAGAGAAAAAGTAAATTCCATCATCAGTAGACTGTAGAGGCATGGATTTCTTCTTATGCTCTATCAATGAGAATGTACGCTGAAATATCAGTGAATCGCATGCCATACCATCCATAGCTCAAATCAAAAGAAGAAAATGCAAAATGTAATCGTCGATCGTCATTCCTCACTTTTCCTTTAATCCCAACAAATAGAAACCAAAATAAGTACTATAGAACAACTAAGAGAGAATTGAAAGGTCATTATTCCTATTCCTTCTGAAAAGTTAAAATATTTCTACTTTATTTTATTGAATTTGTAAGAGTTGGAAGTCTTTTCTAGACATAGTATCGTTTATGATTGTGATGTTTTTTTTTTCTTCTTCACTGATACATGCGATATTAGAGAATGAAAATTGAACACAAGTTGTTAACCGACTCATATTTCAAATGATTGTAGGTATTTTCAATATAACCCACAAACCTTTTGGCTTTGAAATTAAATGATTGTTAAGAAAGAGTATAGCATATTAGCATATATCTCATCTTTCCCAATTGTCATAAGAGCATCTACAATTATGCTCTCTATTTTTTAATTAAAATTTAGCTAAAAACACACAAAAGTTGTTTTCGGAGCTTCTCTATAAAATTTTAACTTCAATCATACTCTCTAATTTAGGAAATCCTAAATGCTAGAATTATATTTTAATTCAATATAAATGGTCCATCTCTATGAAAAAATAATATAAAAATAGACAATATTGATTAAAGGTTTTAAAATATTCATTAAATATGGTAGATTTAAATTATAGGGAGCCACTAGGAGTTCATTCTCTCTCCTCATATTTAGGAGCTCCTAGAGGTCTCCCTATTTTAGGAGCTGGATATGGAGCATGATTGGAGGTGGGTTTTCTTACTTTCTCCTTAAATTTTATCTAAGGAGGTGGTTTAGGGAGTACATTGTGGATGCTCTAAAGTGGTGTTAAGTGTTTTATGCATTGGCGTAGCCAATCAAGGTCCACAAGGGTCACTTGACCCTTCTCAACATTTTGAAAACTTTATATTTATCTACATTATACAAGTTGTTTTATAGCTATATTTACTGTTAACCCTTCTCTCAAATGTACATTGTCTACAATAAACATGAATATGATCTATATTTGTTTGCATGTCTTCATATGTCAATAATATGCGTGTGCCATGGATTTTATTTGATTTTCTCATTCTATCTAAAATCAACTTTTGATACTCTTTCATTATTTTTAGGTTGCTAGAATTTGGGTTATACTTACTAAGATATTAAATTTGTGATATTGAAATTTAATCATTATAATGAATTCTTAAATATATTTTCTTATAAAAACTAAGTTTAATGTAATTATAAACCTATTTAAAGTTGACCCTCTTCGATAGAATTCCTGACTCCTCTATTGGTTTTATGTACATTATAAATTATCATATGTGTATAATTTTTTTCTTAATATACGTCCCTTAATATTAATCAAGAAAAGACAGAAAAGATTCCGGTAAAGGGAGACTATATCTTATCTAGCTAGGACGATATCAGTATAACGATTATAAGGGTTAATAGTTACTGTTAGAATATAAGTATGATAAAAGGTGGGATCCCACCATCACCACATGGAATGGAGGCTAAGCCTAGGCCTACATCACCATAGGAGTGCACACAGAGAAGTCAGGAGAGGATATCCTCGACTCGATCGATTATATATATGTATCTCCATCCATATATAATTGGCTATATAATTAAGTGCTCCTAGGTCACTTCACTTTGGGTTGGGACGCCAAGTTAAATTAAGCCAACTCAAGTACTTCTCCCAACCTCACTAACGCGCGCAACCAAAAAATCCAAAAAGGGAGCGAGATTTTGTTTTGTTTTCTTTCAGATTTGCCATGTCTCTCAGCAGCATAGTGCCAAAACCAGCAGAATATGGCGGCAGTGACAGTGCTACTGTGGAAGGCACGCCGGAGATGTCTGAAACCGATAGCAAGGCTGTGGTTGCCTACCCGGCTGCCGCCGCCCAAGTTAACTCACAATCTTTCCTACAACTCACCATGTACCCCATAACTTTGAAGGTCGCTCTCTCTCTCTCTCTCTCTGTAGATCTGATCATCATGCTCTCTGGTTAAGCTATAATTCATTGTAGTTGTAGCGAGCTTTATAATTAATTAATAAATTTAATTTCTGATCATGAACATGATGATCTATAATTTAATTAATTAGTAAATGGAATGATCATCTAGTAGAATTATGCATGTGCGTGCTATATATATAGTAGAATTAATTATGAACATAAATTTGATAAATTGCAGTTTGAGGAGGTGTTTTACAAAGTAAAAATGGAGCAGAAAGGAGGAGGAGGAGTGTCGTGGTGGGGCACAAATACTAGTAGTAGAGAAAAAAGTATACTGAGTGGGATAACAGGTACGGTCTGCCCAGGAGAGATACTGGCGATGCTAGGGCCATCTGGGAGTGGGAAAACCACCCTTCTTACGGCTCTGGGAGGGCGCCTCAATCATCAGAATAATTGCAAGTTTATGTCAGGAAAGATCACGTACAATGGTCAGCCATTTTGCGGAAGCATCAAACGAAGAACGGGGTTTGTTGCCCAGGACGACGTCTTATACCCGCATCTCACTGTAACCGAGACTCTGGTGTTCACGGCTCTGCTGAGGCTGCCGAGGAGCCTGAGCAGGGATGAGAAAGTGCAGCACGTGGAGCACGTGATCAGTGAGTTGGGATTGAGCGGGTGCCGGAGCAGCATGATTGGGGGCCCACTGTTTAGAGGGATATCAGGTGGAGAGAAGAAAAGGGTGAGTATAGGTCAAGAGATGCTAATCAACCCAAGCTTACTTTTGCTAGATGAGCCCACCTCAGGCTTGGACTCCACTACAGCTCAGCGAATCCTGACCATACTCAAAAGGCTGGCCAGTGGGGGTCGAACCCTCGTCACCACCATTCATCAGCCCTCCAGCCGCATCTACCACATGTTTGATAAGCTCGTCTTGCTTTCCGAGGGCTCCCCCATTTATTATGGCCCTGCTTCCGCAGCCCTAGATTATTTTTCTTCCATTGGTTTTTCCACGTCCTTGCCTAGTCTCAATCCGGCAGATCTTTTGCTAGATCTTGCAAACGGTACGTACGTTACTGTTACGTCTGTCTTTAAGTCTTGTACGTACCTACATGGATATATATATATATATACATACATACATACGTACATACATACATACGCACCTGATTGTTTGAATTTCTCTCGTACGTACAGGAATCGCCCCTGATTCAAAACATGCATCTGAGCAACGCGAGAACATGGAACAGGATCAGAAGACCGTGAGAAAAGCTCTCATTTCCGCCTACGAAAAGAATATTTGCGCAAAGTTGAAAGCTGAGCTGTGTGCTGGTTTGGAGGTCAACAACTACAATAATTACATGAAAGATGCTTCTGCAAGTAAACATATCCTCTCTCTCTCTCTCTCTCTCTCTCTCTCTCTCTCTCTCTCATATTTTTCTTCCTTATTCCCTCTAATTAATTGCTAGATCTTGCAAATGCTAATACTAGTGGTGTAGTGCAGGACAAGGTACAGAGCAACATTGGTGCACAAGCTGGTGGCAGCAGTTCAAGGTGCTGCTTCAGAGGGGGCTGAGGGAGCGAAGGTATGAAGCATTCAACAGGCTAAGAATTTTCCAAGTAATAAGTGTGGCCACGCTTGGTGGACTCCTTTGGTGGCGCACACCCACGTCTCACATTGAAGACCGTGTAAGAAAAAAAAAGAATTAATTAATATGTATTATTTATTTAATTTAGTTTTAACAATAATAAAATGAATTAATAAAATTGATATTTGGTAAATTTGCAGATTGCTTTGCTCTTCTTCTTCTCCGTGTTCTGGGGGTTCTACCCACTTTACAATGCAGTTTTCACATTTCCCCAAGAAAGAAGAATGCTGATAAAAGAGAGGTCATCAGGAATGTACAAGCTTTCGTCCTACTTCCTAGCAAGAACAGTTGGAGACCTGCCACTGGAGCTGGCACTCCCAACAGCATTTGTGGTAATAATTTATTGGATGGGAGGGCTTAAACCTGATCCCTTCACTTTCATCCTCTCCCTACTGGTGGTTCTTTACAACGTCCTTGTGTCCCAGAGCCTTGGCTTAGCCATTGGAGCCATTCTGATGGACATAAAGCAAGCCACTACTTTGGCATCTGTTACAACACTTGTTTTCCTCATCGCCGGCGGGTACTATATTCAACAGATTCCTGCCTTCATTATCTGGTTAAAGTACTTGAGCTATAGCTACTACTGTTACAAGCTTCTTCTTGGGGTTCAGTACGACGAGGATGATTATTATGAGTGCTCCAAAGGAGTCCTCTGCCGTGTTGGAGATTTGCCTGCCATCAAATCAATGGGTGGCCTCAACCACTTGTGGATAGATGTCTCCATTCTCGCCTTAATGCTACTGGGTTACCGCCTTCTTGCTTATCTTGCACTCCATCGAGTGCGCTTGAGGTAACTCATGAATTCACTTCCTTCATCATATCATCATCGATCATATCGTTCCTTCCTTCCTTCCTTCCTTCCTTCCTTCCTTTGGATGCATATCGTACGTCGTTCATGTCCACGTCTTTGTTCTCCTCCTCCCCTGCTAATTATAATCAAGCTAGCTAGTACCTAGCTACTTACAGCAGCACATCAGTCTCGATCCATCTGAAGAGTTTTCTCCTTTTCTTCAACCGATCGATCATCGATGAAAAGTCATTACAGTCGATCGGGGGTTTAGTTAAATTACTTAGCGGGAAAATCATCATGTGGTGAAAATTATGAGCCAACCTTGATATGTATATATCCTTCTGAGTTCGTCCTGATCAGTTGGATATACAATATTATTGTACCAGAGCTTTAGATCGATATTCCTAACTTGAAGTTTCTAATTTTAGAATACATTGACTATATGCTGCTCGTATCCTGTACGGTATACATGATGATAAAAGGAAAGAACATAAATATGCTCTCCAATATTTCAATCAACTATATGAAACCGTTTAATCATTTTCATTACTTTTGTATTCGTCCATTTAGTTAATTATTTTCTTGACAAAGTGTTTGGCAACACAAATATTTGTATTGCAAAACTATGCATACGAGTCATTTTTTTAATTAAACTTTTATTAGTGTTTATTCTGTATAGACGATTTTATCCCTAAATTTAATGGCAAAATTGACTTTCACAATGGGACCAATTTGATACTAAATGGAGAGTTGGAAGATTATTGAAATGAAAATTTAAGTTGGTGGACCAAAATGAGACTGAAGCAAAATTTGAGGCACCATTTCGGTCAATAACCCATATTTTTTTTTTAATTTTCAATACCCATGTAAATTGTAGTTTCTTCTTACCCGTTTGTTTCGTACAAAATTTTGTTGATATATTCTTTAGTTCCTATTCTACATAACGAGTATTGCAAATCTGTCTCCTTCTATATGGTTTATTACATCATCTAATGTTGAAATTGATGTCAGCTTATGAGAGAATATAAAATCGATGGTTAACATTATACCTGATGCCTCTGTGCGCAAGGCAATGAATGAGATTAATGCAAGTAATTTGTTTGAATTTTTTTTCTTCACAATCTTACGTGTGGGTGTTGTTTATAGTTTTATTTTGGGGTACGAAAACACATTTTGAAACTCATTATATTATAGGATTATAAGTTTTTAACAGCTTTACATCGAAATTTTCTATTCTTAATAGGTTTGTACATTAGATATTTTTTAAGAACGTATGTACATTGAGTCCACCATGTTTTCAAATCATGGATTTGTCCCTGGCTTCATTAATTGAAAGGATAGGAGTCCTTTGTTCCAGTATGCCTTCAAATTCGTTTGAAATAAACAAAACGGTAAAAGAAGAGGCCCACACTACAAGAAATATTTGTATGTGCCAGTTCCAGGAACACTAGACGGTGTGAATCCAGAGAAGATAACTGAAATTGGGTGGAGGAGCAGCATGCAAAAGAATGATGGCATCCATAAACGAATGTCATTTCATTTCCTACTTTGGCGTAGTGGAAAATCCACGCCATAAATTATCGCCTGAAGCAGTAGAGAAGGACAGGAATTCATGTACTATCTTGTCTCTTGATAGGCTGTAGACTTGTGGTTTTCGTTGGAGTATAAAGAAAGTGGTAGCCTTTTTGTTTTTTTTTTTTAGGGTGTTAAATAGAATGTACTACCTTAGCGAAGGTCTCTCCCTCCCATCCCCGACACTTTTATATCTACATGTTATTTTGGATAACCTTATCTCTCAAGTTTATTGAGAAATTTAGTTATATACTTACTAGCCCCTTAGCACATGCGTGAATTTTGGATAACCTTATCTCTCAAGTTTATTGAGAAATTTAGTTATATACTTACTAGCCCCTTAGCACATGCTCACGCATGTGCCAATTAGTTTTTTATAAAAAAAAATTCTTAAATTTTATTTTTAGAATTAAGAAAATATAATATGGGTAGTTATATTCCATAAAAGTATGACCTATTATCTGATTTTGTTATTATTTTTAATTTTTTTAATTTTTAAAAAATATGAATTTACCATATTATCCTTATGTAATTAATAATTTCAATTCTTAATGTTTGAATTAATCAAGGTCATTTTATAGTATTTTGAATGTTTCACCATTCTCTGCCTTTTGATTTATATATATATATATTATGAGTATTAGTATTATAAATTAGCACTATACCATTTAATTTGTATAAACAAACAAAAAAAACCTCTACTACTGTCCTATTTTTGAGTTTGAGTTTACTTAATATACTAATTTTCGGTTTTACCTATTTGTTTTGAGTGTTTTGGGTTTTTTTTGGGTGAGGTTTTGAGGTTGTGTTTGTTTTAAGAAAACTTATGACAGTTTTGTAAATTATAGAAAGTTCAAAGCCTCTTTGTTATGTTGTAAATGGGGCTTGTGTGTGTTTCTAAAGTCCATTTCATGTAAAAAACACACCTAAGCCCCATTTACAAAATAACAAAGATGCTTTGAACTTCCTATAATTTACAAAATTGTCATCAATTTTCTTAAAACAAGTACAACCTCAAAGTGTTTTTATAATTTGGGCCTTATATTAGTGAAACTTCCAAAGTAGTTATTTTGTTTCACTCAACTCCCTGAACTTTATTTGACCCAACCTCAAACTTTATTAATGAAGATGGGAATTTGAATTAAAAAACCCAAGTTGTCTTAGTGCAAAATTTAGAAGCCCAGATAATGGGCCAGCCAAGCAGTAAAGCCCAATATGCCGAATCCACCTGAGGCAGAACGGAGAATGGGCCAAGTCGTAAAGCCCACTATTCCAATTTCCATACAGCGTTCACGGAGTACCACAAGTACCTACCCTACCGAGTAGCCCTGGTTTGTTTCAGAAGGGAAGAAGACCACATTCTATTGAAAAATACGAACAATAATAAAAGAAGAAGAAGAAGAAGAAGAAGAAGAAGAAGAAAAGAAACGAACATGGAAGGTGAAGAAGAGGGAGGAGGGATAAGGCTGAGCAAGAGATTTTCGGACAAAGGAGGAGGGGAGGTTGATTACAAGACCAAGTCAGGTACGGCCTGGAGCCACTCCTACCTCAACCAGAAGCCATGGCACCCTCTCTCTTACCCCAACCAACGCCGCAAGTGGATCGCAGAGCAGATCCAGGCCCAGCACCAGCGTCGCACCGAGGAGGTCTCCCGCGAGGCATGTCCCCACCGCCCCCTCTCCCTTCGCATCCCTTCATCTCAATTTTCATGCTTTCCCTTCATCACAATTTTTTTTTGTCTGTTGGTAATTTCAGTTCTCTCTCTTTCTTATCATTTGCGCAGTATGCCCAAGAGCAGGAATTCTTTCGCCAGGCCGCTCTCGTCTCCAAGAAAGACAAGGAAAAGGTGCTAAAACTTATTCTTCTTCTTCTTCTGCTTTTTTTTCTCGAAAACATTTGATTATTCTCTTTATTTATTCCATTTACTACTTATTATTCCAACTCCGAAAGGACCCGTTCCCGTTGATTGAGTTAATGTGTAGATTGAGATGATGAAAGCTGTTAGCTTTATGTATGTTCGTCCACCTGGTTACAACGCCGAGAGTGCCAAAGCTGCAGAGATTGCTGATGAGAGTGTAAGAGAGCACCATAATAACCCCTCCTTTGAAGACCCACAAACACAAACGCAAACAGATGCCCCTTCCACTTCAAGGTACAATGCATTTTATTATTTTCTTCCTTA
The DNA here is from genome assembly GCF_000346735.1 of Prunus mume. The sequence goes on from NC_024127.1 coordinate 14,761,875, forward strand.
TTGTATGATATGTTTTCATTACATCTTTGGACTAATTTTCTCTTGCTAATTAGGCCACGGCCACCAGAGTGTATGCCTCCTAGTGGCGAAGAAGCCAAAAAACCAAGACCCAAAGACGTGTTTGGCCGTCCTTTACCAACGGAACAAGAATTTGAAATTTTGAAAAATGCTCCAAGGTGTGCCTGTTGCTGCCTTTACAGTAAGATGCAATGTTTTTATGTTGCTTTATAGTTTCCCGATTGAAATACATTAAGATGCTGAGAAGAAAAGGGGCTTAGTTATGACAATGATCTTTCACGGACTTTGGGTTGCATTGATAACTTGGCAATGCTTTTAGGAAATTAGATTATAAGATTCTTAGATTTGGTTTTATCTCAGTGTAGGCATTTTCAGAATTTGGCTCAGTTTCTTGTGATCCATCAACTTCTTTATAACCCAAACTTTAACTGAATACCCCGGAGTCCTTGCTGTACTGTTTAAAAGTATAAAGTTGATGGGTTGTGATTCTAGAAATGCATACAAGAAGCTGTTACATCACTCGAGTCAGAATCAACAAAATTTGTTATGCAACTCTTTCAAGTCAAGCATATCTATGACTAATATATTGACTTATGCATTTTATTATTAAAAGGAGTTGAGATCTCGAACTGAGATTTCTCTTTCCTCACAGATGCAGTTGTCTGTCTCTGTACCATGGTTGGTTTCTCTTAGTGTCTATTTCTATTGAAAGTGACCGAGGCTCACAGTTGGTGCATGTAAGGGTACCTTTGAGCCTGGAAGACATGCTTTATTATTTGCAATTGTTGCCCACAGTTACATTACAATTTCTACAGTCAAGTTGATACTACTCTATTGTTTTGATGATGATAATAATAATAATAATTTTTCTAAAGGATGGAGACTGGTGTCCCTACGAGGGCAAAGCCATTTGGAGTTGAAGTGCGCAATGTGAAGTGCGTAAGGTGTGGAGCATTTGGTCACCAAAGTGGTGATCGTGAATGTCCGTTGAAGGATGCTATAATGCCTAATGAGGAGAGCCGATTGAAAAGGGATGACCCTTTGACTGCTATTCTTGCCCACACAGATCCTAGTGAGGTTAGTCTTTTTGTTTTTATCTTGAAACCTAACAGGGGGGGATTTTAATATCCCTTGCTCACAAAATTTTTCCTATCTCTGTCAAATTGGTGAGTGCTTGAGGTGACGCCTTGCATGGCTAGGCTGGCATAAGGCTCAAAGCATTTGGCTTGGATCTTTGAAGTTTTTTTTTGTTTTGTTTTTTGTTGTTGAAAGAAGTGTACGTTATATTTCCTACCCAATAAAAAGAAGTGTGGATTTCTATTACCATCAAAACTTGTTTAGATCCCTTTGGAAAAGTAGAGATTTAAGCTCATTAAGGTTACTCTCTGAAGTTTGCCTTCTAATTCTATAAACTTGTTTTTTACTATCTTAGCATCGCTGGCTAAGAGTTTGGGAAATTGAACAGGGATGGTAGATTACATTTAATGAACTGGGAGAAAAGGATATGTTTGTTGTCACTTTTGTCTAGGGTTTAGGGTTGTTTGGTAAATAAAACGTCTAGCTTAAGTTATCTAAAAAGGGAAAAAGTCTTTATCAAATTTGTTGTCCCCATTATCGGGTTAGCGTAGCCATAAGGAGGGTTCAGTTGTTTAATAATGCTTATAGGGGAAAAATGGCAGTACAATGTAAGTAGGGGGAAGGATGGTTTATGGAATAGAATTATGGTTCATTTGGAGTATAGACAGGGAAGGCCTATTGTTCTACTTTTGCAAATGAGAGTGTTATTTAGTCTATGGGAGACCATAAAAACAATTGGGAGGATGATTGTTACATGTGGTTTAGTTGGAAGCTTGAGGCAAGAAACTGTGGTTTTGGTCATAGCATTCAAACTACTGCCGCTGGAAAAGTAAGGAATAAAAGGGGAAAGACTGTCGATAAACAGGTTATGGTTTTGATCACTACTAATTAATACTGAAAAACAAAGGAAGTAAAATTTCTAGGATTCCCACGTAGAATCTTATACTCTTATAGGTTGGGATTGTATCTCAGAAACCTCAAAGAACACCTCATAACTTCAAAGAATAGGCGTAATACTAACCTAAGAGAATTTGGTTTTCAATGTGTCATTTCATTTACTAATATTTAAGTTGTTGCAGACTGCAAGTACTGTTCTCTTAGTATTAGGAGAGATCAGTGAGTACCAAGTATAATAATTTTCTTGAAGGAAGAATTTTCTTTTTGCTTGTGGTTCTTGTTATTTCATTGTTCTTCCAGAAATATTTTGGTACATGATCGAGCTCATCTTTAAGTTCTTTGCATCTATAATTTATGTAGCGGAAGAATTAGTTGGTGTTACTTACGGATTTGGAGCAAGTTTATGAATTGGGGATACGGTCACCTGGTTTGGGTCAGTCATTTAAGTCAGATTGTGACAGTTCATTATTCTTTCCATGAACAGAATGCAGTTTACTATGGCTGGAGAAATGGAAGCATGGTAGACCATTGTCAGGATGTTAGACAACAATTGTAGAATATAAATATAACTTAAGTAAATTTCTAAGTTAGTGACTCTTAATTTTCACAGTTATAGCCTCCTTCCATCCATCATTGTTAAAGGCAAAATGCCTTATTTCCTTGATGGAGGCACATCTACAGAAATTTCAACCATATATTGGTTGTATATTGCCAAAATTCTATCCAACTTCTCAACTTACCTGTAGTATTTTTTTCTTGCTCATCCAGATGTAAGAGAAACTAATGAAGTTGTGTAGAAAAAGCCTTCCAACAAAATTATAGCTTGTAAATGAAGAAATTGTAAAGTAGCTGTGAATCTGTGACAGGAAAGGTAGTGTGTATATATATATATATATACATATATGTTCTAGACAGTAGTGGAACACTTTCTTCTCGCCTACAGTTATGAAGTGGATTGGTTAATGTAACCGATCAGTTGTTTGCGTGTGTGTGTATTTCTGGTTTGTTTCTTTTCCCAGCTTGTTACTTTGCTTCTTGGTCTGTTTCGATTGTTCCATCCTTTGATCTCTACATATGGTTGAGCCATATTTATATCTTCTGTTTTGCTCTCAAAAGGTTGGCTCTAACATCAACTTTTGTGTATTAGTATATAAATAGATTAATTAACTTGTCTATTTGTTTGTTATAATCTCAAAATTATGCTTACGTACAATAATGAAGGATTCTCCTGTTTGCTCTGTTTGAAACGCTTCTACTATACATATAGTGCCCTACATCCCTGGAAACTGAGTAGTGCATTCTTATATGATTATGATGCACAAAAAAAAAAAGAAAACACTAGGACCATATATATATATAGATATTATATCTTGCTTATTTTGCAGCCTCTAAAGTGGGAGCTCAAGCAAAAACCAGGAATTAGTCCTCCACGTGGAGGGTTTAAACCAGATGACCCCAACCAACAAATAGTTGCTGAGGACATATTTGACGAGTATGGAGGTATTTAGTTTTCAATTCCAGAATATGCATGATGATTTCTTTCTTGTATCTTTGTATTGCATGTGAGGTAACTACCGCCAACCTCATTCATTTTTCAGGCTTCCTCAGTGGGGATGTCATCCCTGAGCTACTGACCAACTTCCCAAGCCAACCCAGGGACAAGTCCAAAAAGAAGACCAAGCACAAAAAAAAGCAGTCATCACCAATGAGTGGGGAAGACAGGTTGTCATCTTCTAATGAGGATGATAAGAAGTCAAAGAAGAAAATATGCAAGGTAAATAAAAAGAAGCATGGTCATTCTGAATCGAGTCCATCAGAGATTTTGGAATTTGATAGACATAAAGTAAAGAGTAGAGACAAGCATTCTTATTCATTTGAGAATTCAAATAATGAAAAACATCAGAGAAGTACAAAGAAAAGACACAAGCATTCTCGTTCATATGAAGATTCCGAGATTTGTAGGCATTACAAAAGGGACAACAGCAGTGACAGGTGTACTAATTCATCTGAAGATTCTGAACCTGACAACCACCATAGAGATGTCCAGCGCAGACGCAAGCATTCTTTTACAGTTGAGGATTTGTATCATGAAAAACATCATAGAAGTAGAAAGGTCAGACAGAAGCATTCTCATTCATATGAAGATTCCAAAATTGATAGGCATTGGAGAAGGGACAGGAGCAGAGAGAGCTTGAATAATTCATCTGAAGATTCTGAGCCTGATAGGCACCTTAGAAGTATCAAGAGCAGACGCCGGCATTCTTATTCATCTGAAGATTCTGGCACGAACAGGCAAAACAGAAATAAAAAGAGCAGGGATAGGCACTCCTACTCGTATGTTAAAACCGAAAATGAGAAACATCATAGAAGTAGAAACAGCAGACACAAACACTCGTGTATCTGAAGATTCAGTTCTGAGGGGGATGGTAGAAAGAGGGATGGCACAAGTGGGCACCCTATTGTAGTCAACGTCGCCACTATTGAGTTATCAACCTCACTGTTAATCAGAATTAGATTTTATTGTAAAAAGTACTGGCTTAGCAAGTGTTGTGGTGGAAATGAGATCTCTACTAATTGTAATGACGAGAAGGAAGCGAGTCAACTGACATCACCGATTATCTGTCTCGTGTTCTTGTTGTGGCTTAGCGAGTGTGTTGTTTTATTTTTGGTATTCGAAATAAGAAAAAACATGTATGTAATCAGGCAGCTGCTTTTCTTCTGTATGCAAGTATGTATGTTATTCACTCCCAGAAAGAAACCTTTAAAAAAAAAAAAAAAAAAAAGAGATTAAATTAAAGAGTGTTTCTTATTTTTATTTTTATATTAATGTGGCCAATTCCAACAGCAGCACCAGCAGTCCGGTCCAGCCAAATTAATTGAAAGGTTTTTTATCACAAATGGTTCATTAAGTTTGCAAAATTATTGTATTTCGTACCTGAAGTTTTTTTGTGACGCTAATTGTCCCTAAGGTTACCCTTCACATATTAAAATGGTTTTTGCCGTTAGTTTCCTTCAAATTTTATGTTAAGTAGCTGACGTGGCACGTGTGGGGCCCACACATCCAATAGTATACGTCCACATGGCTTTAAATAAAATATTTTATATTTTAAATATTTTAAAACTTAAAATCCAAAAAAAAACAAAAAAACCATGTACTATCTGCGTTCTCCCTCTACCAGCGCCTCCAACCCTCGCTGACCCACTCTTTGCCTCTCTCTCCCTCCTCTTCCTCCTCCTGTCTCCCTCGTCTTCCTTGGTTGTGGGTTTCATTGATTTGCATGTTTTGGTCAAACAAAAAAGGACCCTAGTGTACTGCAACTATGCTAAGCCCGCTGCAGAGACAGGTTCTGGGTAAAAACGAGTGCAGAAATTCAACAAAAATGATTAGCTTCTTTTTTTTGGATTTTACGTTTTAAAATATTTAAAATATAATATATTTTATTTAAAGCCATTTGAATGTATACTATTGGATTTTGGATGTGCCACACACGTGCCATGTCAGCTACATAATAGAAAATTTGATGGAAGTTAACAGCAATGTCCATTTTGATGTGTGAAGAGTAATCTTAGAGATTATTGATGTCACAAAAAAACATTAGGGACGAAATATGATAATTTTGCAAACCTAAAGAACCATGATAAAAAGCTTAATTGAAATAACAAATCCAAATTACAATACAACGAAGATCGATTCCGAGGCGGTAGAAAGGAAAATAAAAAAGGCGTGGTGCGAGAGAGAAAGAGTACTCCCGTCGCGTCGCATCGCATCGCATCCAGCAATAGGGTTTGATAGATGGCGGGTGCTAGGGCTGCTAGGGCAAGTAGATCAGTAATGGCGGCGGCTGCGGGTGCGGGCATGGC
>NC_024127.1:14767826-14779038 GCF_000346735.1 Prunus mume
TTTTTCCCCCCCAAAAAAAAACCTTTAAAAAAAAAAAAAAAAAAAAGAGATTAAATTAAAGAGTGTTTCTTATTTTTATTTTTATATTAATGTGGCCAATTCCAACAGCAGCACCAGCAGTCCGGTCCAGCCAAATTAATTGAAAGGTTTTTTATCACAAATGGTTCATTAAGTTTGCAAAATTATTGTATTTCGTACCTGAAGTTTTTTTGTGACGCTAATTGTCCCTAAGGTTACCCTTCACATATTAAAATGGTTTTTGCCGTTAGTTTCCTTCAAATTTTATGTTAAGTAGCTGACGTGGCACGTGTGGGGCCCACACATCCAATAGTATACGTCCACATGGCTTTAAATAAAATATTTTATATTTTAAATATTTTAAAACTTAAAATCCAAAAAAAAACAAAAAAACCATGTACTATCTGCGTTCTCCCTCTACCAGCGCCTCCAACCCTCGCTGACCCACTCTTTGCCTCTCTCTCCCTCCTCTTCCTCCTCCTGTCTCCCTCGTCTTCCTTGGTTGTGGGTTTCATTGATTTGCATGTTTTGGTCAAACAAAAAAGGACCCTAGTGTACTGCAACTATGCTAAGCCCGCTGCAGAGACAGGTTCTGGGTAAAAACGAGTGCAGAAATTCAACAAAAATGATTAGCTTCTTTTTTTTGGATTTTACGTTTTAAAATATTTAAAATATAATATATTTTATTTAAAGCCATTTGAATGTATACTATTGGATTTTGGATGTGCCACACACGTGCCATGTCAGCTACATAATAGAAAATTTGATGGAAGTTAACAGCAATGTCCATTTTGATGTGTGAAGAGTAATCTTAGAGATTATTGATGTCACAAAAAAACATTAGGGACGAAATATGATAATTTTGCAAACCTAAAGAACCATGATAAAAAGCTTAATTGAAATAACAAATCCAAATTACAATACAACGAAGATCGATTCCGAGGCGGTAGAAAGGAAAATAAAAAAGGCGTGGTGCGAGAGAGAAAGAGTACTCCCGTCGCGTCGCATCGCATCGCATCCAGCAATAGGGTTTGATAGATGGCGGGTGCTAGGGCTGCTAGGGCAAGTAGATCAGTAATGGCGGCGGCTGCGGCTGCGGCTATGCCGGAGTCGAAAGTAATTGCGGCGAAAGTGAAGACAAAGAATTGTTGTTCAGAGTTGTGCAAGTTCCTTGGCATCCCTGAACGCACTCGCTCTCCCACCGCACTCTTAATTTCCAGGTTCATTAGTCTCTACAATCATCAGGTATATTAATTAATTTAATTTATGCTCTCAAATTCTCTATCATTATTCATTTTCATTTGACAGACAGAACTACTACAATTTATTTGATTTGATTGATGCAAGCAATGCCCCCATTTCATTTCATTTCATTTGCATTGCAATTTGCATTTCACCGCTAGTACTAGTCTAAATCTATGGTTCTTGTTGTTGTTGTTGTTGTTGGATAATCAAATCATCAATCACCGCCTCAGATCATTGATTCATATTGAATTGTTAGCTCTTCCATGTTTGCAGAGTCCCGGTATCAAGGACCGTACTTGGGAGGAGAACTTGAAGACCTTATTGCATGGGAAAAACAGAGTTGGACTCGCTGAAATCACCAGATTGCTCTCCCCAGAATTCACCTATTCTCGTATCAAAAGCACCAACGCACCCGCTGCCGCACCCACTGCCATCGCTGACCAGAAACAGCACGATCTCAATAAATCCAAGAAAACCAAAGGGAAGACCTTGAAGAACAAGTAGCAAAAACTGCCTTCAATTTACATTTTCTGTTTCAAATTTAATCTTTGAGAACCCTTAATTGTTCTATTTCGATTACCATCTGTTTATGCATTATTAGAGTTACTTTGCGTCATTGGACTGTCTTCCAATTAAATGAAGTGATTAAAATTTGAATTTTGAAGAACAAGAGGAGGGGAAATGAGAGAGAGATCCACCCAACCTTTAATAAATGATTCCGTGGATCTCCACTGAATGACCAACTATACTATAGACTTCGGGTATGAGTAAGTAATACATGTCAGTTGTTTGGTGTACCTGACTATGTTAAAGGGATTGGGGTTTTTTGGTTGTTGGGAAAGATGTGTTATTAATACATGGTAGTTGTTTGGTATACACCCTGGTTTAGATAATACATACTTAGAGCATCTCCAAGGGAGATGTCAAATACCAAACATCAAATTTAAATTTGATGGCTGATGTGGCAATTTGACATCTTATATAGCTTTACACTCCACCCGATAAGTCAAATTAAATTATTATTTTATTACATTTTAGTGTTGATTCATTTTTAGTTAAAAAGAAAATAAAATAAAAAATAGTAAAATAGTCATTTGACATCTTGCTTTTGGGATATAAAAAATAACATCTCAACTTCCAGCCTTCATTCCACATCTGCTTTGACACATCGGTTGGAGTGATATAAGATGTTATTTATAGCTGTTAAATGTCTATGTGGCACGTTTGACACATCGGTTGAAGATGCTCTAAGGTTAAGGAAAAAAAAAACCGTTTTGAACTTCAACCTGTCTAAGTTCGAATGAAAAATACTTCTTAGCACAAAAGTTAGCGTAACCACAAATTTGGTGTTTGTATTTTGGTTCAGAATTCCGTAGTCTCAATTTTCTTATTTTGTAAACGTGCATAAGTTCTAGACTTGATAAGCATGTCGTATCCAATGCAATTGCTTTCTTAATGGGTTGGTTTCGTATAAATTTGGAGATGATTGCATTATGCTTTTCAATTTAGGGATTTTTATGTGTTTTACGTTGAAATATACAAAAAGAAGCCCATTTTGTTCATATAAATGAATTGATGGGAAATCACTCCCCATATATTTTTCTTAGAGAAAGGGAAATTGAAAATTCATTTTCCATGTTTGGTAAGATTAGAAAAATAAATAAGAAATACATTGACGAGGAGCCACGGAGAGAAGAAATATAAGTATAGACTAGAGGCAAAGTAGCCTTAAGGTTTCAATGAGTTCTAGTTAGAACTTAGAATACAATCCTATTACTAGATAGAAATAAAAAAAAGAAATGAATCCAAACATAGAAATCCTGCACTTTATGTTCTATTACCAGATTGTTTCATTTTTCTACATTTCGATATTTTTTTTTTCCAAATAGTCTAAAGTGCTCTTTCTAACATGGTATCATTTCATTTATTTCTCATATTTAATTTGTGAGGGAATTTGAAACAATTTTTTTAATTATATCCGTAAATTAGAAATATACAATAAAAATATATAATTAATGTTTGTTTTGATCCCTATTTTTAAGAGTGGTGATTTCCCCACTCATTTTTCTCCTATTTTATCCACTTACACTCCTTTTTTATAACTAAAAAAGGAGTGTAAGTGGATAAAATAGGAGTGGGGAAATCATTGTCCATTTTTAATTATAAATATGGACAAATTTGTTACTGTGGCTAGGAAAAATGAAACTTAAATGACTGGAGGATTTCATTTTCTATGACAAAAAAACCTTTTCCTATGCCATGACTTACCAAAGATGAAAAATCAAATAATTTTCCATTTTCTAAAAACCTCTGTTCCTCCTCCCTTTACCCTCCTCCTATCGCATCCGACGCTCCTTATCTCAGCAATCGAAAACGTTGGTACTCTGAATTTTGAAGCTTTGGTGGGTAAGGAAGTTGGTTTAATTCCACGAGCAGGAGCAGGGGCCTGTGAAGATATTTGATGATGCGTAGAGAATCAGACAGAGCCCACTTGTGGTGACCACAAATTCTCCGTTAGAATTAGCCAGTGCTTGGCCTGCAGTCTACGGCCACCGACATGACTACATCAGAGGATGAGGACGAGATTTTGGCTCATTTCCTTGAATCGGAGGTGCTCTCCGAGGTTTCAGACCAGGTTTATCTTATTCGTTATTCTTCTCATCTTCGATTCTGTTTCTGTTTGATCTATTTTTGTGCCTAAACAATTCTCTTAATATATCGCTTTCATCCATTTCAAAACTTTATCTTTCCTGTGGCTTTTGAACACATCAACTTGCGAAATTAGGGTTTGTTTTTCTTGAATTTGCTCTTTGGTTGTTTGTTTTATAATCATATTTTATAGATAGCGGAGGAGAAGAATATCGTACATTGGGTAGGACTAAATAAATGATGTTGTTGGTTTTTTGATTGCATGGTAGGAGGAGGAGGATAAAATGAAAAATGAGTCCAAAGCAAAGAGAATGCGAGTAGTAGAGGATAAGACTGAGGAAGACCCTAAATTTCACAAAAACCCAGAAGACAGAGGAGCCTCGTCCTCATCTTCTTCAAGGATTGAGACTGGCATTTTCGGCAAAATCCCTCCTGAACTCTTCCCTCACATCCTCAAGTTCCTCTCTTCCGAGGATCTTATTGCTTGTTCTCTCGTCTGTAGATTTCTAAATTATGCCGCATCGGATGAATCCTTATGGCGTCGCTTGTAAGTAACTCTTTGAAGTCCTTGTATAATTATTTATTGATTTTTCAATCTTTCTAAGCTTCTTGCTTTTTCCTTTGTTATCTTGCCAAAGGTTCTCTATGAAATCAATCAATCAATCTATCTATCTATCAAAATAGGATAAATGGCTGATCTGTAAAATCTTTTGGCTCCACCTGTTCGCAGTTTTAAGAGTTTTACATAATTGTTATTTAACAAATTCCTTCTTAGTATAGATATGTTGATTCTTTAATGACTGATGCACTGAGATTATTTACTTCATTTTCATGAGAGTAGTGTGCTTGTACGGCTATTTGCAGGTATTGTATGCGATGGGGTCTTTTACCTCCTACTAGAAAGTTACGTGAATGTCCTTGGAAAAAACTTTATATTCAGGTACTTTATCTTTTTCATTCATCATTTTGAAGTGTTGTGGTAGTTGCTGAAATCATCATGGAAATTTACAATAGAACCTACTTTCAACTCGAAATACAGAATTTTCCATATTGTGTGAGTTTACATGAAACCTGGAGCCGCTTGCAGCAGGCAACCTAGATAGATGATATTAGCCTATAAGAAATTCTCTCTTTTGCAGCGTGATGAGGAGGACATGGTGGAACTTGTTAGGAATTGCTCACTTGAGTTCAAGGAATACTATATCCAAATGCAAGCTGCCAAAAGAAGCCAAGCACCTCTTCCTTCACAGGTTTGGGGCTTCCTTTGTCTTGAAATATTTCTCTATACGTTTATGGTGATCTATTTGTGTGAGATTATGAGAAGAGCCTGCTGTAATGCTCATTACTCCATGTAGTATACTTCTATGCTTCTTGAAACCTTATGCATAATTGTTTTCTTGTGTTAACTTGAGATCCTTCCCGTGAGTAGTCATTGGGTCTTAAAACCTTGTGCATAATGCTTTTCTCTTGGGTTAACTTTGAGATGCTTCATGTGAGACTTACTTTGTCAGTAGTTTTCTAGTGCTGAAAATCTTTCATTCAGCCTTTTATTAACTTATCCTTTAGTTGCTTGTTTGTGTTTTTTTTCTACTTCTCTCTCTCTCTCTTTCTGTTTATATACAATAGTAATACTTATGCGCTATATATACAATAGGTTTTCAAAACAGTATTATGTGCAGCAATGTGAATTTTAATGCTCTGGATGTGCTTATTATGAGATCCCTGTTAACTATGTGGTTGTTTGTTGTTTGCATGTGAAGGTGAATGACGATGGGATAATTCTTGACAGGACAGTAGCTGATCAAGTGTCTATGTGGAAAAGTAGTAAAGGCCTGACTGATAAGGTTGTAGCTGATCATGCTTGTTCTGGTGAAATCTGTACTTACTACCAAATTGGAGATGTATTTGTTTGTGAGAAGACTGGGCAGGTTCATGGTTTGTATCAATGATCTTCATGAACTTTGTGTATTCATGCATGTATCTAGTAATTTTATGCAGTACTCAGGTCTCATCCAATTATTTGTTATGATTTTTTCTTCAGTATGTGATGATAACTGCAGAGAAGTTGTTATGGATCCAACCAATGAGCTTTGGGTCTGTACAATATCTGGGCACTGTTTTGATAGGCTACTATCACCAGCAGAAATGGAGCCAGATTCTGTGAGTGAAAATCTCCTCTACCTTGCAATTTGTAGTCATAATATTACAATTTTTCAAATTGCCACTCATTCTTCCTCATGAGATATTTTGAGGTTTATAGAAATAGGTAAGAATGTATTTTATTATGGGAAGAAATTCTATTCTTTTATATATTATGCTTGCCATTGTTCTATAGTTTGATGTGCATGGCATCTCGTCAATCAAAATAGATGCAAATATTTTGTGTTTTGAGTTCAGACTTTCCTGTCAGAACTTGCGAGATGCTCAGTGAAAGAATAGCCTATACTTGGTTGAAAACCACTTATATTCATGCAATAGGTGATCTTGGCTATATCATGCCTAGGTGATTTTGGCTATATGTGGTTGACAATCATCATGCCTTTGGCTGTATCATTTTCTCCTTTCTTGTAATATTGTCAAACGCCATGAGGTGATTTTGTTAGTTGTTACCCATGTAGGAAAGTGTTTGTCTCATTTGCTTTATATAGTTGCTAATGCCTTTTCATTTCATTCAAATAAAATTCAGGAACTGCAACAAGGGGGTGTGACAGATGAGGCAGAACCATTCATGGGATCTGGTCGCTTTGGTAATTAAGTTGCCTTTTTGGTTTTTTGAGAAGTGTAATGTTTATCCAAGGGTTTTTCTTCTTTTTGTGTACACAGCTTATTTTGATGTTTTTGACGTTGTGGCAGCGAGAGCTTATCTGTTGGGATACAATTGTGCTGATGAAAAAGAGCTAGAGGATGCTTTGAGGTTTTGTTGAAGAAATATAAGGTCCCATCCATCTAGGTGGATGCCTTTTATGCGGCATATGCAGAAGTTGCAGCAAATCTTAAATCTTTACTATCTGAATTATTTAGTCAAGAGATTATCCAATATAGCTTAATCTTCAATGTTGTGCATTAATGAGTATGCTACTGTGCATTAGGTTAAACAAGTGTAGTTATCAGTACAGTAGTGCTGTTGTATTGTCCTGGGCCGTGCTGGTGTAACTTGAATCAGTATACATATGATATGTGTTCGTGTTCCTATGCTTTTTTTCTTTGTATTCATATTTCCATGGACGGGTCCAAGAATTATCTATGACTATGGGCATCATACAATTCCTTTTAAAAATGAAAAATAAAAGAGGATGGATGTATGAATCTGATGCGCCGCTGATCAATCTACTTACCTGCCATGCCAACTTCCCCCTCTCTCTCCTGCTGCTTCCCTCTCTATCATAAACCGAGTGAGACAAGATTATTTACAAAAATGGAAAAACAGAGAAAAAGGGAGAGGAAAGGGGTGGCCGCCGTCACTTATTAAACCCTAAACCCAAGAGAAAACACAAAAATATTAAACCCAATCACCAACTTTTTCTTTGTGCTAGCAGCTAGTCTCTAATCTCAGAGGAACAAAGTAAAAAACATAGAAAAAGAAAGTTGACCAGTAGACTACAACTTTACTAAGCATGTTGATTTCTGGTGAGAGGTGCATTTGACCCAAGAATCAAATAAAGAAAAGCATAATCAGCAAATAAACGAGAACGCATTTTACACAAGTTCAAGGAATTTGTTCAGTCTTGCTTATCAATTGCATAAGTGCATTTGCCTTCCTCTGAGCTCTATTGGTTCCACTCCTTGTGATCTCAACCAAATGCTCATACACTCCAAACTGAAGTGCGGCCAGTAAGAAGGATGAATTGTTTGACCCCAACTCCAGAAGAACTGATGTTGCACATTCCTTGTTCTTGGGAGTTCCTTCTCGGATAAATTCAACAAGAGTCTCAATGAATGAGAGCTGTCCAATCTCTTGCCGTCCATCTGGATGTGATGCAAGAAGTAAGAAGATGGAGAGGGCTTCATCGACCATGCCCAAGTTTCTGTCCTTGAGTATCTGGAGTAGAGGTGGTACGATGCCAGCATTAATGGCCCTCGACCTATTTTCTTGGTTCAAAGATAAGTTGAACAGTGCTGTGGCAGCATCTTTTTTACCTCTAATCGTCCCATTCTGCATTAACTCGACTAACGGTGGAATGCCATCTGATGACCCCACAGTTACTTTGTTTTCATCCAGCATTGATAAGCTAAATAAAGCTGCTGCAGAATTCTCTCTAGCTTCCGTGCTTCCATTCTGCAGGACTTCTATAATAGCTGGAATCGCTTCTTCTCTGGTTATCAGTTTCTTGTTTGTTTCGTCAATCGATAAATTCAAAAGAGCCGTCACTGCATGCTGTTGAATTTTAGAATCTGGATAGGAAAGAAGTTGCACCAGTGGTGGGATTCCTCCACTTTTGGCAACCAAAATTCTGTTCTCAGGATTCTCTTTTGAGATTAAACGAATCTTCAGCACCGCCTTCCTCTGCACTTCTAATTGACTGGAAGATAGCCGTTCAACCAATGATGAGATCTCCTCTTTGTGTTCGGTGGAGGAGCTTTCCTGGCCTGCTGAAGTTTCTTTCTTTGGGAGCTGGAAATTGTTCTTCTCACACCACTGCATGATTAGATTTTTGAGAGCATAATTTGGTGCAAGTGACAAGTGAGCCAGAGTTTCCCTGGTCTTAGGACATGTTCTATGATTGGTGTCAAACCACTTTTGTATGCTTTCTCTGTCATATGTCTTCGGTAAATAACCAAACCAGGAAAAAGAAAGAAAAACAAAATGAGTAATTAGTTTACGTTTCGTTATGCTCCAACACATAAGTTAGTAGAAGGAAGAAGAGCCCAAAAATCTCTGCTATAGATACATATATATTTTTTTAAGACTTGACTATAGTATCACAAAATGAACTCAACTCAAAACGATGGTTTCTAATCCCTGTGATGCGAAATACTTTATTAATCTACCACATATTTCATGTTTGGCTAGTGTTAAAAGAGTTTGATCCAATTTGCACATGTAAACTCACCTGTCCACTTGCAACAATAACAGGATCCGTCATTATTTCTAGCGTGATTGGGCAGAGGAACTCATGAGGGATCATCAAAGATGGGCACTTCTCAAGCATTTTAGGCATAACAGGGTCGTCAATAACATTGGTTGCTTCCATTCCAGCGATTTGTCTAAATCTGTTAAAAAGATCAATGATTTGCTGAGTAGTCTCTCCACTTGGCCCTCCTCTTTCTTTAACAAGGTTCCTTATAGCTATTGCTTCTCTGTTAAGGTCCTCAATTTTATGGAGGTCTAGCTTTTGCGCCAACCTCTCTATAATGGCACTATCAGCATTTCTATCTTCTTTTTTGGACAAAACCACCATAATATCCATTGCAAGTTCTATGTCCTGTGTATCTGTTCGCCTCCTTGCTCGTCGAAGTTGCATGATCATGAGTTCAATCTGAACCGAAGCAAAAACTTATATCAGAAAGAAACTACAATTCCATTCAGAAATTACCAAGCTCCTAATGGCCCCAAAACAGAGAGAGCAAAAGAGAAGAAATGTGAGAAATAAGCATTTAAGAACAAGTTTTTGCTACGCAAAATCTCTATTAAACGCGCGCAGTGAAGAAAGAATAGTTTGAATTGAATAAGATCTATCTTTATGTATTCAAGTGCTAGCAGGGGATTTATGCTTTTTAATTTGTGATTTCAAAGTTAAGCCAACAAGACCATTGGAATATTCTTACATGCCGGAGCAAGATCTTACCACTCTAGTCTAGATGCACAATGAAACAACACATGGAAGCATAAGCATGAGCTAGCCAGAAAAAAACAAAGACATACATACCTGTTCCTTAACTTCATCTGAGATGCAAAGTTCATCAGGCAAACCATCTAAAGCCTGACTGAGTTTTTCATGAACTGCATGAAATCTAACCATGATTCCTTCACTTTCAAGTGCCTAAATTACCAGAACAAAGACAAAACAAATAAGTCCTACAATCCAATTCACATTTCAGAAAGAAATAACTTAATTCGAAAAATTAACTTTCATTTTCAAACAGAAAACCCTTACCAGATAAATTTTGCTCCCCTCATTACAAGTCTTCAACAATTTCTTGGCCATAAGAAGCACCTTCTTCAAATTAGCCAACCAGGCAACCCCCCTCTCCGGAATTGGCCCATCCAGCTCTCTCGTCTCTTCGAAAAGCGGCAACAAGAGCTTCATACGCCGCACCAGGTTATAGCATTCTTTCCTCTGCGTCCTTCGGTAATCCCCGAATTGAGCAACCAATTCTATCACACCCTCGGCAGTTTCCTCTCCTCCTCCTCCACCTCCGCCTCCACCTCCGCAACCTCCACCTTCACCTTCGTCTCTGATCTCTCCATCCATCACCATGGGTCTCCACCTTTATACATATACGTATATAACCGAAAACAAAAACACACACACACACACAAAAGAAAAACGAAAAGCCTAGTTTCTAATTATATTCGTTGGTTTCATGACGAGTAAATTAACTAGCTAGGGTTTATGCAAGTTTCATTCGCGGCCTGAATAGGGGGTCAGGTCGAGGGAAAAAGAAATGTGAAGGAAACCCTAACCTTAATTTCCATGGATTCTTTCTAGGTGGTGTGTGTTCTTGGTGCCTGCCAGAAGCTTTTCGCGGGCTTTTCGGGTCTGTCGCCCTTTAAATTGGAAATACGTGCAGCCTAAAATAGACTGGCATTTGAAAGTTAGTTAATTTCAACTAACTTACTTTTGGGCTTTCCGGTAAATTGCAATTGCCTAAACTCAAGACATTGCAACAGCGTGCACCGATATGGAACACACACAGAAAAAGGATACTTGGGAATATTATATATAGTAAATTTGGCTTACACCCTTCAAATTCAATTTGCAGTACTTAAAACCCTTCACTTTTTGTTCCTATAAATAATACCCAATTTGTATAAGTAAAAACCCATGACTAGGATCTAACTCAGCCAGTTACCTAATTAAGCATAAAATCTGATTTATTGTACTTTTCCGATTCCAAAAATACCCTCAACTGAGCCATTATTGCATTTTGTATATTAATGTAGGAATCAATATGGAAATAGTTTTTAATTGGATTGTATATAATGACAGATATTGAATTTGGAAAGATCTCCAAATGGTTGTAATGGATGTAAGAATTAATTTTGAAACATTTTAAAAAAAATTTAACAATAAATTCAAATTTGGGTAATCGGTTTGTTTAATAAAATGTTTATGTTATTTTCTTTTTATGAATTATA
>NC_024127.1:14782695-14813080 GCF_000346735.1 Prunus mume
TCTTATATCCTACTGGTCATTTAAATTTGAAATTGGGTTTTACACATAGATTTATAGAGTGATGGGTATATGTCTAGGAAATAGAAAATGTAGGGGTCTATATTGGACAAGCTCTATTATATAAAACTATATCCTCTTAGCCGATGTTGGTTTAAATCAGTTAGCTAGGACAATGTGTCCCCTCCTTTACATTCATATTTGATTTCATTCTTATATATAAATTAGTTTGGAACAATTTAGAATGGTTGCTGATTTTCCAATTCTCTTTTTGTCTACTTACACTTCTCTTAGAAATTCTGATTTTCATCAGGCAAACCATTTAAAGCCCGACACTCCTCTTAAAATTCTCCTTACCCCTCTTAACTTTTTGTCTCTTTCTCAAACAGACACATAATACCAGTGATTCACCATTTTGTACATTTAGATATGAATAAGTTTTGCAAAGGACCCACTTGTGTAATGGTTCGTAGCAATTGCCCCCTAAACAAGGTTCTATGTTTAAGTCCTAAGAGTATCTCCACCCATAAGGGCTAAGTCTAGGACAAGGGTAAACAAGGGCTGTCAATACTCACATGAATAGTGGCAGCCTTACCTTTTTTGATTCCACCCCAAAAGACTAGGACAATGGCAAATACTATTCATTTTACTTTATTTTCTATTTTTTTTTTATACTTAAACCATTAATTTTGATGAGCTTTTTAGATTATATTTTCGGTTGTCACTATTTATTATAAAATTCTCACTTAAAATTTAAGATAACATTTTTTGGATAAAATTTTCAAATAAAATTTTCGGTTGCCATGTGTCCATATTTATTATAAAATTCAGATCTTACTCATCATACAATTGAAATACCTACTCACTCATCATACAATTGAAATATTCTCGGTCCTCATAGTCTGACACAATGGAATACAAGGACAACTCAATCATTGGCGGAGGCGGTTCCACCGGATCACGACGTGGGGGAGTATTTTCCTTCGGAGGACATAATAGTGCCATTATTTTTGACACGGAACGCACCACTGGAACCGACTACGGGCATTGTTCACTTGAGGAACCATGTGTAATGGTTTTCCTCTTTTTTGTTTTCCCTTGAATAATCTATTTAAAAAAAAAAAGAAATTGGAAATGCAAGAAATATATATATATATAATGACATTAAATTGAATAAAATGACAATTTTTTTTTAATTTACCATGTCGCCAAGATTTTGACCTCCTCGAATGTTTGTCCACGACCCTCCGGCTTCGATGGAAGAGGCCATTTGTATTTTTGCACAAATGAAATTTTGTAGTAGATAATTTGGTGTGGAAAGTGAAAAATATTGGAATGAGATGAATTTGTATGAAGATTTGTTGTGAAAAATTAATAATATTGGTAGGTATTTATAGAAAAAATTTCCAGAATTTTTTGATATATTTTTTTAATTTTCTAAAGCTAAAAATTGGACAGTCGTTGGATTGGGCAAGATTTTTTGATTGGAGGCTCCAGGAGAAGCCACGTGGCATATAACCATTGGGCTATGTAGGCTGGTGGGTCAGCGCTGACGTCAGTGGCTGATTTTCCAATTTTTTTACTGTTGGCGCGTGGAGCAAAAAAAATTTGAAAATCAACCCCTGACGTCAATAGCCCTAGGGCAACAGCCCATGCAGGATCTGCCCTTGGGCTTGCCCGGGCTGATTTTCCTGTGCTGGAGATCCATTTCGAGCGGGGGGGGGGAGCCTGTTGCCCTGTCTAAGTGGGCTGCGGTGGAGTTGCTCTAACATATATATAGTATGCATGAGTTTAATATATTATCATTTTTTTTAATTTAAAAAAGTCCTTAAAAAAATATGAATAAGTTTTTTTGACAAGATGATAAGTTCAGACTTATCAAACATGTGAAATGAAATGATAGTCATTTTTTTTCCGTGAACAAAACGCCTCCTCAGAGTACTGTCCCAGCCCCAACCCAGCCCAATCCCCTACCTTCCGCTGGACCACTACCAAGTGTTGGCCACAAAAAATCAAAGAGCAATACGGGTAACGAGGATCTTGGGGAAAAAAATAAAATAAAAAAGGAGTAACGAGGATGTTTTTTTGTCACCAGTAACAGTAATTGGTTAAAAACAGAAAGAAGAAAGTAAAGAAGAGGAAATACTATGTCAGAGATCAAAGCCGGACAAAATCTTGACCATGCTCACTCACACATGCACGCTATTTGATTTTGATTGATTCGGAATTTCGGATCAAATTGAAATGCATGCACAACTGCCACGTACGTATCTACCAGACAGTCAATAAGTTTTCTTCTACCATTGTCAATAAAGGGAATTAATTATATTGATTTTAACTATCAAATTCGTTGTTTAAATTGCCTTTCCCATTTGTTTAAAGGTCTGTCTGTGTGTTCTTGAAGGGAAGCGGTCAGTGTGGTCAGGTCCCATTCACCGACAAATAGGACCCATCCCATGAATGATGATTGTTCAACTTCAACCAGGTGAAACCAAGAAATTCCCACCACGAAATTTTCCATCTGTCAATAAATTTCTGAGGTGGGTTCTTCCCTATTCTTCTATGCCTGAAACTGATTTTCTTCTTGTTGTTATTATACATAGACATAGGCATGGCCTGGCCTTCATTTGTCGTTTCTGGAATTTTTTTTTTTTGGGGGCGAGGGGACTGACTGGATGATGTTTTCCTTTTAGATATTTTTATTTTCTTTGTTGTATTGATCGTGTACTTGGATAAGAATGTGGTCTAGGATTGACAGCGATTTCTGATTGATCTTTGTCATTGTTAGTGGGTTCGGATATTTGTGGCAAGTTGAGGAGGGTATTGATCTTCTAGCAATTTCCTGCTTACTTTTTCAACTGTAATAGCTTTCTGTTTACCCATCAAATCTTAGAGTTACAACAATTACGTCAGAATTTGAGCATAAGGTTCATCCTCACGTGATTTCGATTGATTGAAACTGAAATTGATGTCCGATTATAAAGAGCCAGTCATATTTTAAAATCTAAGATGTTGTATATGTTGTTGCCTAAATCAGAATCTGTCTTTATTTTCCAGATAGTCAGGGTGGTGTCTAAGGGTGCACTGCGAGGTGCTGCCCATCTATGGGAGATTGATATTCAGTAGGAAGAGATGATGGATAAGAAAGAGAAAAAGTTCCTTACTGTGGCGCCGTTTGAGTGTGCTTGGCGAAAGGATTTGAAGTTCCGGGAAGCGGGGCGGGGTTGCGTGGCTTTTGAAGCTTTTGCTCACAATGATGTAACGCTGGTGTTCCGGGAGAATGTGGGGAGCCAGCACTATCACTACAAAAGAGATAATAGTCCTCACTATACTGTTATTCTGGGTAGTCATAGGAATAGGCGGTTGAAAATCGAGGTAGATGGGAATACCGTGGTTGATGTGGAAGGTGTTGGACTTTGTTGTTCTTCTGCGTTTCAGAGCTACTGGATCAGTATCTGTGATGGTTTGATCAGTATTGGTAAGGGAAGATACCCTTTTCAGAATCTAGTCTTTCAGTGGCTAGATTCAAATCCAAATTGTAGTGTTCGTTATGTTGGGCTTAGTAGCTGGGATAAACATGTTGGCTATAGGAATGTCAGTGTATTGCCATTGACTCACAACCATATATCCTTGTGGAAGCATGTGGACTGTAATGAGTACATTTGTGAGGAGGATGGTGAAGAGGAGTTGGAAGATGAACAAACGGTTTATGAGAAATGGGGGATTGAAAATTTCCTTGAAAGTTGGGAGTTATCTGATGTTCTTTTCATTGTTGGTACAGAAGAAAGCCCTGTACCTGCTCACAAGACTATTTTGGTAGCATCTGGTAATTTTCCTTTGAGTTCATCGGAAGATGTTATCCAGCTAAAGGGGGTAACTTATCCGGTTCTCCATGCACTGCTTCAATACATTTACACAGGTCGAACACAGGTATGGCTTAAAAGTATGGGGAAATCAGAACTGCATATCTATTGAAATCTCAAACGCATGGGATAATTTGTATGAATATGCAAAAGATTACAAATATATGTTATTTTCTGCTACAGATGCTCGGGAATCCTTGAAAAGTACATGTTTTATTGCAAGAACCCTGTGTTTGTTTTTTTTTTGCATGACATTCCTCTCTCTCTCTCTCTCTCTCTCTCTCTCTCTCTCTCTGTGATTATATATATAAGAAAAAACCTACATGTGTGTTGTTTTTATGTGCAGTTCATCATCCTTACTATTTGATACAGACTTTTATGCTAAATATGCTATCCTAGATGACTCTTTGCAGTTCTAACTTTGTTTCAGAGGTGCCAATTCTAATAGGTCTTATGGAACTGTTTGATATAGATTCCAGAACCACAACTTGGTTCCTTAAGGGCTCTAGGCTTACAGTTTGAAGTTATTCCATTAGTGAAGCAATGCGAGGAAGCAATGGAACGATTGAAAATAAATAAAAAGTTGTTTGACTTTGGAAAAAGTGTGGAACTGTCATATCCATACACTCGGCCACATTGTTGCACAGGCTTCCCCTTTGGAGTTCCCGTCGATGTACTGAGGCTTAAACAATTGTATTTAACGAGCAGGTACAGTGACGTAAATATCCACATCGAGGGTCATGGTCTTATTGCCCAGTCACATAAAATTATTCTTAGTTTATGGAGTCTCCCATTCACAAAGGTGAGCCTATTCATTTTTATTCTGCTTCATATTTTTATTCTGTTTTGTGTACACCCCTGTGCTTCTCAGATAAACCACATAACTGCATAATTTTCCTGGAGGGGAAATGCATCATTTTAAGAGCATGATGTTGGTCATAAATGTGCTCTTGGAGTGCACTCTTTTCTGTTCCTGCACATTTTGTTTCCTTAAGTCTCATGGATAAGAATTCTAGAAAAATGTTTCATCATGCAGATGTTCACAAATGGAATGAGTGAAACAATTGCCTCTGAGGTCTTTTTAAGAGATATATCACCTGAAGCATTCAAGGGTTTGCTCGAGTTCATGTATAGTGGGGAACTCAACATAGAAGCTACTATTGATTCTGGTGCCTTATTGCTCCAACTTTTTCTGTTGGCTGATCAATTTGGAGTCACTCTCCTTCATCAGGAATGCTGCAAAACACTTTTAGAATACCTCTCTGAGGTAGTTTGGTAATCTTTATCCTTCTACATAGTTTAATTCATCTATAGTAGTTCAAATCAGGCCTATGATTTGTCAGTTTTACAGTATGGCACTTGCATGACTAAAATAAAAGAACGGAGAAGTGACCTGCGGTTTCGGACTTCTGAAAACAAAAGAAGAGATTCCTTTTATGATAATGAATTATAGAGATATTGATACCTCTCATGTGCACATTATATGCAGGGATGGAGTTCTAGTGGAAGGTCATAAAGCAAGAGTTTTACTATTATGCACAAGTTTAATGGACGTGGAAGCAGACTGTTTTGGCAAATTAATTGGACTGTTACTTTTGATGCTAACTGTTGAGGTTTGTTGCAGGACTCAGTATGTTCGATCCTTCAAGTTGTTTCATCAATTCCATCATGTAAACTTATTGAAGAAACTTGCGAGATGAACTTTTCAATGCACTTTGACTATTGTACAACTGCAAGCATTGACTTCGTTTTGTTAGATGAGACAACCTTTAGCAATATCATTCAGGTAGGATGCCACTGTTCTTAAGCAGAGTTGTTAAATAAATTGAAGTTTGGTATGATAACCTAATATAATGGGCCAAAGTAGTTGTCACTTCAGCTGCTTAAAAAGATTTTATGAATATGGAGTTGGAGGAAACATTTAGAATTTGGTACCTTTTCATAATCTATTTTTGAGTATTTTCTTATAGTAGATTATGTTATTGCAGCATCCCGATTTGACTGTAACATCTGAAGAAAAAGTTCTCAATGCAATCTTAATGTGGGGTGTGAAAGCAAAGGAATTGTATGGGTGGGAGGTGGTAGATGAAATGATAATTTATTCCACCCCAGAACTTCTTTTTGGGGATAGGCTGCAGACAGTTCATGTCCTTTTGTCCTTTGTTCGATTTCTGTTACTGCCCTTGGCCTTGCTTGAGAAGGTATGCGGACCTTGGATATAGAGATGCATCACTAGCCTACCAAAAACTTGAAATCTTTTGTCTGACTTCACCATTATTCAATAATAATCTTGCAGTTGGAGAAGAGCAACATTAGCAAGAATATTTCTACATTTAATAATCTTGTGAGTTGAGCATTTCTTATGATTAGTTTTAGAAAAAACGAAGCTCTACGCCTGTGTGAAAATAATTATCATTCCTGAAGATTTTTTCTTTTTTAATGCCAATATCACAGGTCAAGGAGGCCATCAATTGTATCAAGCATGGATTGGCAGGGCCAGAAAATGAGCATAAGTGAGTGTTGAAGTATTACATTGTTCTTTCATGTTCAAACTTTTTGATCTTTGCTTTAAGGAGGCCATCAAATTAAATTGTTTATTTGGTTGCTGAGAAGAGAAGAATGTACAGGAGAACCAACCTTTTACTTCCATAATTTCTCATGGTTCATGGAAATTCTACATGCATGAAATAGTTTAAAGAGAAATTATTACATGGTAGAGTGCCATGCACCATTATTATTGAAATAAGACTTGCATTATGTCAATTTTGAGGAGATTTGGAGTTTACATGGTGCATCAAAGTTGTATGGTGTTCATGATCCAAGCTTGGACTTTTGGATTTTTAATAATTTGCATGCTCTTTAATCCTATTGATAATGTGCTTGAGAAGGATTCCTGACTAATGTGTGGATGGATATTTAGTCAGTTAACATGGTTTTACTTTGTAGCCTGAGAATCCAACACAGACGATCTAGTTATAAGGAGCTCCAGTACATACGTGATGGGGACAGCAATGGAGTTCTGTACTTTGCAGGCACATCATATGGGAAACATCAGTGGGTTAATCCTGTTCTGGCCAAGGTCTAATTCTTTCATCTTTCTTCCCTTTTATGACTCTCCATGGGTTTAGTAGTTTTTAATGCAGCCTGTCAATTCTTTATAAATTGCACGTTTCAGAGAATTACTATTACAGCCAGCAGTCCCCCTTCTAGGTTCACTGATCCCAAGGCTTTGGTCTCAAGAACTTACCAGGTACGGTAAATTGAAAGATTAAGGTACTGCGAATTGAAATAATGTAATAAGTGGTTGCTGGAGCTTCTTTGCATAGTAACTGAACAGTATATGTCTACATCAGGGAACATCCTTTGCTGGGCCACAGATCATAGATGGACACAATTGCACCTGGTGGATGGTTGACATTAGTGCAGATCATCAGGTATTTCTGAATGTTCGCTCTCTGTCATTCATTAATAGATATCATCAATGTGCTTTTTACATATAAACATCATCATTTTGTAGAACATCGTAATCTAATAAAGTTGACAAATTGAAAATGTTTTACGTCCTCGTAATCATGTTCTTTTGGACTACCTTCCTGTCTAGTGCATAGGAGTTTGTTTTGGTTGGCTCTCTGATGCATGAAAATTGGCTGATACAGCTTATTTGCAACTACTACACCTTGAGGCAAGATGGATCCAGGGCTTACATGAGATATTGGAAGTTCCAGGTAAAATACCTTTTTTTCCTCAGTTACATGAGATGAGATATTGGATGGGAAAGACCTCCAAACATGAGATATTGGAGCCGTTTTTACAAATTTTTTTAATGATATTGGTTTTGGGGGTTTTATGAGTATTGCTGGATATGGAAGAAGAATGTATGAAGTGAGCCTTTGTATATGTCTATGTTAGGGATCTCTGGATGGGAAGACATGGACAAATCTGAGAGTACACGAGAATGACCAAACAATATGCAAGCCTGGGCAATTTGCATCATGGCCTGTTACTGGACCGAACGCTCTTCTTCCTTATAGATTTTTTAGGGTTGTTCTGACGGGTCCTACAACAGATGCTTCCAACCCCTGGAATTTCTGCATTTGCCTTTTGGAACTATACGGATACTTGCACTGATACTTGTGCAAATTTGGTCAGTGGTCACCAGTCTACTTTTTTTTCTCTCCATCCAATTTATGTCCTGTATATCCACATGTATAGTAGTTAAACTGTATAAATGATAAATGAAGGGAACTTAGGGGCTTGCTTCTTTCAATTGTTTGCTCGTTGAGCCCCCAAAAAAGCCCAAAAGTTGAGTAACAAAAGAGACATGTATACTTTCGATTCAATATAATAGATGTCATGATAATTTCGATTGAGCACGTTAATCTTCAGAGGAATGGGTCGATTAAAAAAAACATAGCTATTACATTAACAATAGAAACTACATGAAAAACAGACACACAAGCGTCAAAAGATTTGGCATCCAATTCATGCATACAATAAGCCAAGATGCTCTCTGGTTTCCTCTCTTCTTTTACACCATTTTTTAGGGTTTTGAAGGTATGCACGCAACGGGCTGATTACCTCCGAACAGGTGGTACAACACCCCTACCAGCTGTTCCACGGCCGGCAGCTTGAGCCTGCACAACAATATATAATTAGTGAAGCCAATTCCATTTTCTTTTCTTTTTTTAAAGAGTCGGTCAGGCTTGACAAGCAATATTTTCAGAGTTTTGTATATCTATGCCTCAAATATGATGGTAAAAGACCAAACTAAGGAACACAATCTGCCTTGTCTCCACATTTCTCACACAGGAAAGTCCAAATGGAAGGCATCAGGCATGTCAATTTTTTAAACTATAACGTTTGTCAATGCACAGATTCTATATCACTATGCTTTTAATATAACCTGTTTTTAAAAGGTTCCATGGACAAAATAGGAAATAGATAAAGATTCAGTAAAGAACAGCTTACTTTAGCCCGCATTGCAACAGCTCTACCTCTGCCAACTCCTAGTGAAGCGCCCTTACCCTTCAAGATTAAAAATCAAAGGTTAGTTAAACAAAATGTACACACTATGGAGAATTCAATGATCATTAGAAATGAAATGTTACCTTGATTCTAGAATCCAGACGCTTGAACATTGGAGCATTCTTCAGCATGTCCGGTATGACCATAAACCTATCAAAATTTCACATCAATTTCAGAGGAACAGTCAATTTGGAGTAGTAAAGCAACATAACTTATGAATGGATGCCGTCAAACCAAAAGCGAGCTATATACCTTACTTTGCTCCCTCGAATAAAAACATGCTCAAGCTGTGAAACCTTTCCGTCCTGTAGAGGAGCGTAACATGATCAGAAACTAAATGAAAGAAGAAAAAAAAGGATAAACCAATTGTTCAAGCTTTGAAAATAAGAACAACACAATAGCATATTCTTTTCAAAATTGAGAATCATCATCAGGACATGGAAGAAGATCAGAGAAGAGGAATGCATGTGACAGACAAAGGAATTAAGGTGTCAGTTTTTTCGGTAACAAAGAAAAGGTATTAAGTGCTTGGTTTAAGTCAAGGAGACCAAAATCCAGTTAAATTGAAATCGCTTGATCCAGATGTAATCTGTACATCAAAGGAAAAGATTTTTAACCCCATGATAAGGATATTAGCGAGTTTAAACCTTATGGCTCATTCTATTCCACATTTTCAAATTGGGCAATTAGACCATTTCTTAAGATTTTCCACCACCCTTTTTGAACCTAAAAAAATTGAAAAAATCATTCAGCTTTATCTAGGTCAATCGCCTCACACAGAGTAGAACTTCAGTTCCTTAAAAATTCAATCCGCCTTTTTCACCGGATTTTAGGGCTACACCGCTAAAAGCCCAGGGTTTTGGAACACTACTATGCATCGATATTCAACCACTCTAGGGACTAAAACAAATTCGCTAATCTTGCAAGTGATAGGTCAGATTTATATAAAAGGTGCAGTGCGCGTGAAATCTAGGGTTTAACGTGGCAGCGGAGAATGCAGGGCTTGAAAATTAACAACACGTTGAAAAAAAAGGAACAAAAGAAAGATTAGATTGAGTAAGTGGTACCTTGGCGGTGTAGGTGATGTTCTCGAGCTGACAGTTCCAGTTATCCTCGCATATTCCCAAGCTTCTGCTCATGACTATCTTCTCTGCTGTTTTTCGCTCTGCAAAACCCTAACTAAGACCCACCCTCACGGTTGAATTCCCTCTCCCCGTTATTTATAGGGCAAAATGTAACTTTTAGTCATGGTTTACCACTTTTAACACTATGGACCTTGTGGTTTCAATTTAATCATTTTTGCCCATGTAATTTTCAATTTAAGCAATTCAAGTCCAATCTCCAATTTTCTGTCAAATTAGGTTAATTGCTGTTACTTGTTGAGGGGCATTTAAGTCCAAAAACAAGAAAATCTGTTTGGTAGTCCTATTTTTAGAAACTCAAACTCAAGAACAACTAAAAAACACCTTAATTATTAAAAACAAAAAAAAATATTTTTTTAGTTATTTTTTCTAACATCCCACAAATTCTCAAATTTTTAAGACTTGAAAATAGTTTTCAAATTGCATGTCAAACAAGTTTTTGAATTTTAAAAGTAGATTTAAAAACTCATTATTTTAAAGAAAAATCAAAGTTTTTAAGCTCCCTATTTTTTAATAGCGTACCAAACACCCCCTGAACTATCTGAAAGCTACGCGATACACGTAGCGCCCAACCAACGGTTGTAGACGACTTTTCACGGGCAGCGGAGGGAGCATATATACTTTGTTCCAATCGCAAGCAAATCCCTTACCCAGAAACAGAAACAATCGAATTGAACGACAAAATGTTGGGTATAACTCATGTCCCACGGTTCTTTCTTTCACGCATTGCCATTTTTTATTGCTTGATTTTTGTTACTTTATATTTATTTAGATTTAGGCTTCTACTGTAATTATATTACATCAGCAATGTAGTCGCTAAATATCTAAAAACATGAAATAACAGTCGTTGATGGAAAATTAAGATACTGAGACATGATAATATCAAATGCTATTGCTACTGTATTGAGAGAGATGAGATTTGTGTCTAGCTCCGACTCACAGTGAGATTGAGTGAGTGAGTGACAGTCTGACAGATAGGAAGAGAGAGAGAGAGAGTAGGTGAAGAAGATGTTGGGTTCTTTGGTTCTTCATCATCCCACTCCTGCTGCTGCTGCTGCTGCTCTTGGATCCTTAACAAGCAACCGCTACCTGAGACTGAGGGTAGGCAACTCAACCGAAATGTTTCCTTTCCTAGTTTAATTATTAATTAATTAATTTCTACCCCCTAAACCCTAAACCCTATTCAGTTGGATTAATCAGAAAATACGTTTCTAGCCTTCCTGGATGGTAATATGCACTATTCATCATCTTCAACCACAACCACAACCACCATATAGATTTTTTTTAAATTTATTTTTATAAAGAATAATTTTTTCTTCCAGCCGCATAAATTGTGATCTTAATTAGTTTCTGTTTTGTCTTGAACCTTGAAACCTCTTCTTCTTATCATCTCTCTTTTTTACTACTATTATTACAGGCCTTGAAGATTAATCGGCACTCTGGCAAAGAGCAAGCACCACTAGTGACCTCTGGATCTCAAAACTCATCGCTTGGGTACCGCAGACTTGTTTCCCCGTCAACAAGTTCAATATGTGCCAAGGTACCTAATACCTATGCTATGCTTGACATTTTTATCATCAACTACTAGACGACAGCCAATCTTTACTTCCCAGTATCGACTTTTAGTAATAAAAAATAACCCATGATCTGTGCTTTCCTTGTTAGGGGGAGGATAGTTTCAAAATTTCAGCTGTTTTCACAGAAGACAGCTCCGCAGTGGCAATGACTGATGAAGAGATGGAAAGTATTGGAATCTTGAGCATCGATCAAGCCTTGGAACCATACAAGGAGCACTTCAAGTACAGAATAAAGAAATATGTGGATCAGAAAGGGCTTATTGAGACATATGAAGGAGGTCTAGAGGAATTTGCTCAAGGTGAGGTGACTTTTATTGTTACTTTTCTTTTTGTTTTTGGTTTCTTAGAACAGATTATTGAAAACGTGTTTGCTTCATCTCTAGGTTATGTGAAATTTGGATTTAACAGAGAAGAAGATGGAATTGTGTACCGTGAATGGGCTCCTGCTGCTCAGTGAGTTCATTAGCTTCTGAACTACAATTTCATAACCTCTTGAGGCATAATATTTGTCTTAATCGCTTAAATAGAAGCTATATTTCTTGTACCTTAGGGAGGCACAGCTTATTGGGGACTTTAATGGATGGGATGGCTGCAAACACATGATGGAGAAAAACCAATATGGGGTTTGGAGTATCAAGATACCAAATTCTGGTGAAAATTCAGCCATTCCTCACAATTCAAGGGTTAAATTCCGGTTCAAGCATGGAAATGGAGTTTGGGTTGATCGTATCCCTGCTTGGATTAAATATGCCACCGTGGACCCAGCCAGGTTCGCAGCACCATATGATGGTGTGTACTGGGATCCACCACCATCAGAAAGGTGCCATTTATTCATACTTTCCTCTTCTAAGTTGCATTAGGTGAAAAAAATGGTTAATTGATATGCAGAGTTTCCGGGGAACATAAATTCTTGCATCTAAGTCCAAAAGCTAGAAACATGCTTCATAACATATTATAAAAGTCAGATTGCAAATTACACTTAAATAATCTTTTGGAACTTCTACCTTGGCTTGGCCCATTTCATCCAAACAAGAGAGTGTTTTGACCATGCAGGTTTCAGTTTAAGCATCCTCATCCTCCAAAACCCAAAGCTCCGCGAATATATGAGGCTCATGTTGGAATGAGTAGCTCAGAACCCCGGATCAGTTCATACAGAGAATTTGCTGATGATGTTTTGCCTCGTATCCGAGCAAATAACTATAACACAGTCCAGTTGATGGCTGTGATGGAGCATTCCTATTATGCATCATTCGGCTATCATGTGACAAACTTCTTTGCCGTAAGCAGTAGATCTGGAACACCTGAGGACCTTAAATATCTAATTGATAAAGCCCATTCCCTAGGCCTTCGGGTATTGATGGATGTTGTTCACAGCCATGCAAGTAACAACGTTACTGATGGCCTCAATGGCTTTGAAGTTGGTCAAAGCTCACAAGAGTCCTACTTCCACACAGGGGATAGAGGCTACCACAAGTTATGGGATAGCCGACTTTTCAACTATTCTAATTGGGAAGTTCTCCGCTTCCTTTTATCCAACTTGAGGTGGTGGCTGGAGGAGTTTAAATTTGATGGGTTTCGATTTGATGGAGTAACTTCAATGTTATATCATCACCATGGGATAAACATGGCATTTACAGGGGATTATCATGAGTATTTTAGTGAGGCAACAGATGTTGATGCTGTTGTTTATTTGATGCTTGCCAACTATCTGATCCATAAGATTTTGCCAGATGCAACTGTAATTGCTGAAGATGTTTCTGGTATGCCTGTTCTTGGTCGGCCTGTCTCTGAAGGTGGTATTGGTTTTGATTACCGGCTGGCAATGGCCATCCCTGACAAATGGATTGATTACCTGAAAAACAAGAATGACGAAGAGTGGTCAATGAAGGAAATTTCATGCAGCTTGACAAATAGGAGATACACTGAGAAGTGTATCTCCTATGCGGAGAGTCATGACCAGGTATGAGGTTTTGCTTTTTGTGTCTATGTGTCGTTCTATTATGTATGAAGAAAGAGACAAAAAGAAGAGGAGATTTCAAGTTTTATCATAGTGAATAGGCTTTCCCAAACTACACTTATAATATCATTCCATTTGTTTCATTTTCTCATTTATTGTTGCCAAAATTGCTCCCCCTTTCCCCTTTTCTATCTCTTACTTGCTTTTGGTCGTAACCACTTGCAGGCAATTGTGGGTGACAAGACAATTGCGTTCTTTTTGATGGATAGAGAAATGTATTCTGGCATGTCTTGCTTAACTGATGCTTCTCCTACTATTGAGCGAGGGATAGCGCTTCACAAGGTTTTTTCTGTTACTTCTGTACAAGAAGCAATCTGACGCATATTGTTTTTTGGTTCATAGCTGTCTATCTGAACAGTCTCTTTCTTATACTCTTATGTTGTTTTTTGTTGTTTTTTTAATGTATGACTATCAGACTGCACCAATCATGTTCACCGCCTATATAACTGACAAAATTGCAATTTATTACTCTTCTTAACAATGATTGTGGGGCTGACTTGGATTTTTGGATATGGAGAACTGAACTACTGTCAGATTTGTTTGAAGATTCATTTCTTAAATGCTTTACCATAAATCTTCACTTCATTCTTCTTCTTTGAAAAAAAAAAAAATCAATTTGTTGTCATTGTTGTCTCCATTTTTGCAGATGATACATTTTTTAACAATGGCATTAGGAGGTGAGGGCTACCTTAATTTTATGGGAAATGAGGTAAGCACATTGGCCAAGTTTGCAGCTATTGTTTTTTCATTGGAGAGGAAATTTTGAACATATGAAAAAGTACTGCTGCAACCCAGTAGAAAGTTTGGTTCTTTATCACTCTTAAATTGCATGCAACACATGGAACTGAGAATAACGGGCGAAGGAGATCTGGCTGTGTCCTTTATATTACCACCTTTTGTCAAGTGTGGGGAGGGAGAGACACTAAGGGTTACTAAATAAGTGGATGTGAGTTCCCTAGAGAAGGGCTTACTGGCTCTTCCTATCAATCATGTAAAACCCACTTTTTCTTAAGAGTCAAATGTACATCCCCATAATTCCTTCTGCTAGCTTTGTAGTTTCAAGATTTCTTTTGATAGTTTTCTTACTAAATGATTTGTGTAGTTTGGCCATCCTGAATGGGTCGACTTTCCAAGAGAAGGCAATGGGTGGAGTTATGAAAAGTGCAGACGCCAATGGAACCTGGTGGATACAGATCACTTGAGATATAAGGTTAGAAGACAAATTTTTAGTTTTTGGCATTTGCTATGTTTTGCATACTTTATTATTCTTTTTGTCAATGGGCTCCTTTTGCAGTGTAATCATTGAAGGATGAAATGATAACTGGCCACATAACATTCACATAAAACTTTAATTACTATACTTACAATATACGCATATAAACTAACACAAATTAGATAGACAACTAGGCCGGCAAAGTATTATTTATTGTCGTTGCCGATATTTAAATGAAGCTCTTGTCAACAAGCTTCCTCTTTTTTGTTTTTTTTTCTTCTGAGGTCACACTTATTGCAATTGAGGACCATACATGCCTTTGACCATCTGATCTATATTTCAGATCTGATGTCCTAGATTCTTCTGTTATAATGGTTTGATCAGGTGCCATATCTAACCTAAGAATCTGCGCATGTTTATGATTGATAACTTATGGCATGGAATCGTGGTGGGACATTATTGATGGACTCTGCCACTTCCACCTCTGTATCATGCAAAAGGGCACCCATGTGTACCATGTATTTTTGTAGGATCTTAATATATGATTTCATGTTGCATAGTTGAAATTTCGGCTTTTACTTGCAATATATTTACCATTTCTTACATCCTTTTGCTTGGAACTTGTCCAGTTTATGAATGCATTTGACAGAGCTATGAATTTGCTTGATGAAAAATTTTCATTCCTGTCGTCGACAAAGCAGATAGTGAGTAGCACAAATGAAGAAGACAAGGTCAGATAATCTTCTTTTTTAACCCAATTAGAGATAAGCCAGTTAAATGATAATGTAAACAAAGATTGTTGTTTGAAACATTGAGTAATTGTTGGATGTTACAGGTTATTGTCTTTGAGCGTGGAGATTTAGTTTTTGTGTTCAATTTTCATCCAGAAAACACATATGATGGGTATGTTTGTTCTTACCTTTGCAGAAGTATCTGCATGCTTGTTTGCTTCTGCACAAATAATGTTGTTTATTTGAGTGACTTGTGTTGTGTGATGAAACATACAGGTATAAAGTTGGGTGTGACTTACCTGGGAAGTACAGAGTCGCACTAGATAGTGATGCTTTTGAGTTTGGTGGACATGGAAGAGTAAGTGATTCCTTTCTATACCTATTCCTGGTTGGGGTGAAGGAGAGTACTGTTAAGGATAATGCCTAACAAAAGAAACAAAAAAACAAAAAAACAAAAAGGGAATGCATCATGTCTCTTTTTGATCAGATGCAAGCCTATTGATTATGTTGATTTCACTCTACCTGGCAGGTAGGCCATGATGTAGATCACTTCACATTCCCAGAAGGAATACCAGGGGTTCCTGAAACTAATTTTAACAACCGTCCCAACTCCTTCAAAGTACTCTCACCGCCTCACACATGCGTGGTATGATAATCTTTATAAAAAATTTAAAAAAATTATTTATGGTTTTATTGAACATTATTATGATGTATTTCTTATTTCAGTGCAAATACATATCTAAATGTCACGTCCTGCCTAAAACTTCACTAATGAAATATCAGTGATTGATTTGATTTTTAATTGTTTCTTTGCAAATTTTTAAGGTTTATTATCGAGTGGATGAAAGTCGGGAGGCAGATGTGGATGAGACATCAATAGCAGAAGTTGTGGTTGGGAAGGAGAATTTTGAAGAGTTGGGTTCCGTGATAGATGATGGCAATATTAATCCAAAAGCAGAAAAGAGTGGCGAAGGGTCATCAGATGACTGAACTGAACTGAAAGTTTTACTCTCTGTAAATTGTGGATGTGAATAAAAATAATGGGGTTTGCTATCAGTGTTAAAAACAGTATAACTGGGGTCATCAGATGACTGAACTGAAAGTTTTACTCTCTGTATATTGTGGATGTGAGTAAAAATAATGGGGTTTGCTATCAGTGTTAAAAACAATAACTGGGGTCATCAGATGACTTTCAGATGACTGAACTGAAAGTTTTACTCTCTGTAAATTGTGGATGTGAATAAAAATAATGGGGTTTGCTATAAGTGTTAAAAACAATATAACTGTGGTCATCAGATGACTGAACTGAGTTTTACTCTCTGTAAATTGTGGATGTGAATAAAAATAATGGGGTTTGCTATCAGTGTTAAAAACAATATAACTGTGGTCATCAGATGACTGTACTGAAAGTTTTACTCTCTGTATATTGTGGATGTGAATAAAAATAATGGGGTTTTCTATCAGTGTTAAAAACAATCTAACGTATTATAATAACAATTGGCTTTATCACATAAACGAGCAATTTAACATATGTAAATTGGATACATAACTTGATCTTCTCTTTTTGCCTCCGCAGAGAGCAAAAGGACATTTATTCAAATGAGCAACGCTCAACAACACGAAATTCCTTTTCACCCATTCAGCTAGCTAACCTTGCTTGGAGCTTAAAGCGATCCAGTACTTGTTCGGTTTTACCTAGCTTTGTACCGAAGTTGAGAAAGAAGTCTTTGTATTGGAAGCCTTTATAAAGTTGGGGATTGCTTGCATTAATAAGAGCTGCAGCAGGTTCTATAAGGCAGTCATTGGAAGGCATCACGAAAAACCCAGCTGAAATCCGAGCTTCACTTGAATTCGTCACTGCCCGATGTTCAGCACTTTTCAACTTGCCATTGCTGATAATCTACATCCCCATTCCAACCATAATTTGTCATGGTAAAGAAAAGAAGGAAATGAGGGACAATGCAATAATCTTCAGCATAAAGAAGGGTGCACTAGTCTAGTACTAGTAGTAGTGTAGTGTACCTGTAACTGGTAACCTACATTAACCACAAGTGCATGTGAAAGAGGCTCCACACCAATCCATTCCCCATCCTTGAAAACTTGAAGACCATTTACATCCCCTTGAAGTAAAATGGTTATGAGGTTTGGGTCACAGTGTTTAGGTAATCCCAGTGTCAAACTTGGTTCTGCGCAAGGTGGGTAATAATTAACTGAGAGTAACATTTGCTGGCTTAGTTCATCCCTAAAATACCCAGCTCCAACACCAAGTCCTTCGCCGATTAGCTCCAAAATATTCGAAGCCAGTTCCCTCACTTGTGTGGAACATGCCCCAACAAGCTCTCTGTAAATGTCATTGTCATCATCACTAAGTATATATATATGTGATATATCTAAAGGTTGGTCTTGGACAATCATCATCATATGTCACTCACCCATATCTAATTGGTTTTTGAGGCCAAACATGTTTGCATTCCTCAAGAGGATGGCAAGGGTGTTTTAGGCAGTCACGCCAGATATGAACATCTTCCCCATCATAATTTCCAGTGCTACTGCTGGTGAAGAGCCTGCAGCTTTTGTTGGGGTCCTCAGAGTAGAGGCTTGCTTTGTCCTCTGCAGGCAACTCTTCAAAAAACTCCTTGAACACACCCATTGTCTCACTCAACAAATGTTCTGATATGCCATGATTAATTACCTGCTCTATAAAATAACATTAACATAATTTTGTACTTAATTATGACAGTTTAAGCAGAGTTTTAAGTTACCAACCCTAAACCTAAGAAGAAGAATTTAAAGCCTAAGTAAAAAAAATAACCTGAAAAAATCCAAATTCTTGGCTAGCCTTGAGTATTTGCTCAACTATATAGGTTCTTCGGTCATCAGATTCAGAAGCTTCTTCTGCTCCACCACCCAAATCGATCACTGGAATGTTGTTGCACAAAGGAACGGCAAGCTTCCCTGGTCTTGCATCAGGTGGGAATATGTAAGTCTCAGGCAAGGGTCTTTCCTTGTACCTGCTTGAAATAAGCTTCTCCATTGTTTTCATCCGAATCTGATACTCATCTCAAAATGGTTGGCCATACTCACTCGGTTCGGTTGCATAAAGATAAAGTCGTCTTAATTTCACAAACATAAATAATATAAAACCAAGGAAATTGGCCCACCTTTTCTTTTCTACCAATCAGATGACAATACTGAAGTAGTCGAGTTCTCTTTCGTTAATTATTATTATTATTTTTTTTTTTTTGTTAGACCCAAGGGTGTCCACCGCCGACAGCAGTGACTAATCATTTTCGCTGCGGGAGCTCTCCCAAAGGAGGTAAACAGCTGGCCACGAAATGAGCTCTAAAGCCTAAGTAAAAAAAATAACCTGAAAAAATCCAAATTCTTGGCTAGCCTTGAGTATTTGCTCAACTATATAGGTTCTTCGGTCATCAGATTCAGAAGCTTCTTCTGCTCCACCACCCAAATCGATCACTGGAATGTTGTTGCACAAAGGAACGGCAAGCTTCCCTGGTCTTGCATCAGGTGGGAATATGTAAGTCTCAGGCAAGGGTCTTTCCTTGTACCTGCTTGAAATAAGCTTCTCCATTGTTTTCATCCGAATCTGATACTCATCTCAAAATGGTTGGCCATACTCACTCGGTTCGGTTGCATAAAGATAAAGTCGTCTTAATTTCACAAACATAAATAATATAAAACCAAGGAAATTGGCCCACCTTTTCTTTTCTACCAATCAGATGACAATACTGAAGTAGTCGAGTTCTCTTTCGTTAATTATTATTATTATTTTTTTTTTTTTGTTAGACCCAAGGGTGTCCACCGCCGACAGCAGTGACTAATCCCTTTCGCTGCGGGAGCTCTCCCAAAGGAGGTAAACAGCTGGCCACGAAATGTGCTCCATTCCCATGGGCGGGGATCGAACTCCCAACCTCATGGTTAAGGGATGAGGTTTCGTTAATTAATTTCTGTTAGTCTGCAGTTAGCAAGAAGCAAGCATCGGGCTCCAGCTTATCCAAAATGGCGGCTACTCAACTCTGAAGCTGAGCTCCTAATTAATTTTGATTGCAAAATGAAATCTGCTCACTTCTCACACCTCTCAGCCCCAATCCGTGCCCAAAATCCTAAACACACTTCTTCTTCTTCAGTTAATCTTCTCCGGCCCTGCAAATTCAGCTCTGTTTCTCTGACCTCGCCTTCAAAGCGGTCCCGTTTATTCACGCTTTGCGCTTCCAATTCCACTAAAACGTCGTCTTCCCTGTCCGAACCGGCCGTGACGGACCTCACCAAGGATGCTTTTCTTCAAATCGATAATGATGTGTCGCAAGGTCCATTGAATGTGGAAGTCAGAAACCCTAGCGTTCCGAGTCCGTCGGTGGCCAAATTGAGCTTGAGCGACCAAGCTTTCTTTCTCCTGACCTTCATCGCCTGCACGGTATTGGCCTCAATTCTATTCTTCCATATTTAGATCACTTAAATTTTTATTTTTGATGTGGAAATTGGGATTAATCTGTAAAATAAATGATAAATTTGAAGACTTTTTATATATTTATTTATTTTGATGCAAGAGTCACGGATCAAGAAGTTAATTTTGTTCATCATTGCTGATACGAGCATGGATTAATTTCATTGTGTGCAGACTTCTGTTGCATTTATGAGCCTTGTAATTGCAGCTGTACCAACGCTTTGTGTAAGTTGTCGTCTGCTCATTCTGCATTTCAGTTTAAAGGAAAAAGCAAGTGCTTAGAAAATCAGTTAATTTGTTTTAGGGAGTTTTGACTTTACAATGGGATAATATTTTTCACTTAAACCCTAAACCCTGAATCATATTCTATTCACTTCTATTTCTATCTTTCTACTATTTGTTCTTGGGTCTTGGTTCGTTTGCAATTGATCGTTCTATCCATTCTTTGATAGCTGTAAGTCACTTTAAAAATCTTTTCTTTGGTTTGAATCTCATGTTTGGAATTTGGTCCAAATTCTGGTTCCAATGTGGCTCGTTTCTTGTATATTCTGTAGGCAATGGGGAGAGCTGCAGTATCTCTTTCAAAGCTGGCGGATACAGCTCGTGAAGAACTCCCTAGTACTATGGTTGCCATTAGGCTTTCAGGCATGGAAATAAGTGATCTTACACTGGAACTGAGTGATCTAAGGTGATAATTACATCTTTCTTTCTGATTCGTTGTTATGATCCATTGATTAATCGATTGAGTGCTATTGAACCTTTCAGCATTACTTTATAGCTTCTCTTTATAATTGAATAGTGAAGATTTCATGAGGCAATTGGCTATCAGTCATATCTGTCAAACCTTTCTTATTAATTTTCTCCTTTATGTGTGTTTCATTCATGTTGTGTGAGTTTTATATCTCAATTGCTAAATTGTATTATGTATGTCATGCTTTTATTCCATTCTTCGCTCAGCCAAGAGATAGCTGATGGGGTCAGTAAATCCACTCAAGCTGTTCAAGCTGCGGAAGCTGGGATTCGGCAGATTGGTTCACTTGCTCGACAGCAGACTATGTGTATGTTTTAAGCTCCATCTTGTATAGAATTTGATCTGCTGCTGTTCTGCCTAATACAGGCTTTCCATTGATCTTCACCCACTTCTAAACAAGTACTAATAATCTAT
Source organism: Prunus mume (assembly GCF_000346735.1). The sequence goes on from NC_024127.1 coordinate 14,803,888, forward strand.
TGTGATACAGCTATGATTCAAGAGAGGGCGAGCCTGCCCATCATCTCTTTGCAACCTGCTGTTGTTGGAGCAGCAAAGAAGACTTCTCGTGCTGTTGGCCAAGCCACCAGGACGCTCATGAATATAATCTCTCGAAGGGACTTAGAGAATAAGGATGACATTGGAATTGATAGGGTGGAAATTTGAGTTTGCCGCACTTAAAATCAGTAACTTTATTCTCACCAACTTTGTGCACATACTTGTATGTACTCCATTATTTCCACCCTAAACCCTAAACCCGTTTGTGAAATAGTTTACACTGAAAAGTTTGCGCCCTTGATACAGCTTGTAGAGCAGTTATTGTAAGTGCAAATGCCCCGAAGTTAGGGATAAGTCGTCAAGATACCGTTGACTTCATAGTAGCTTATAAGCTCCCATTGCAGTGGTGGTCCAGTTCTTCGAATTCAAGCTGTCAAAGGAGTAAGAAGTTCCTAAGCTCCTATTGTGATGCTGGTCCAAATGTGAGATTCCTATATTACCGTTCCAAACTAAGGTTGGCCGGTACAACAACATTGATGATGTAATGGACTCTTTGTGGTACAGAGGTGCTGTAGAACCGAAAGAAAAAGAAATTGCAGAGAGAGAAATGAAAAAGAGGATAAGTTTATTGTTCATTCAGCTGTTGTTTATTTATGCTTGCCAACTATCTGATCCGATCCATCAGCTGCAATTACTGAAGATGGTTCTGGTATGCCTACGCGTATGCTCTCTTTCTGAAGTATGAAGGTGGTATGGTATTGGTTTGGTCATTACCATCATACCTTTTTTTTCTTCGTAATTGCTCTTTTGTATTGCTTTCACAGTAGAAGAGACCTCCTCCTCCTCCTAATTCTATGGTTGACCGTCCCTTGCTCCTCTATTGTGTGGTTGAAAAGGAGCTAAGCGACTTGAGAAACAAAGAATATATCGCAAAAAAGATAAGGGTTATTTCAAGCAATAACATCTTCCTGTTCCAAATAATAACCTAAATTAAATAGCAGGAAGAAAGGAAAGAGGGTGATCTGATAATATTAATAGAATAGGCACGCAGGCACATCAATTTTATATAAGTTGAGTTTCAGAAACAGAGAAAACAGGGGCAAGGCAACCCAAATTTGCCTGCCTGAATGAGTAAGATACGGTTCATCAAATCAAGTCAATCAAGTAAAACATCCCAAACAAATGAAATCTTGCCTAATAATACCCAACCCTTGGAGATGGAGTTGGAGTTGGAGTTGGAGTTGGAGCTCCAGTTTTCCGTCCCCCACGGTTTGCAGATTTATGATTTTGATGAGAGGAGTACAAAGTAGGCTGAGGCAGAGGGGGCTTCATATTCTCTTTGTTCATCAAGCTTCTCAGCATATACCTGGGAGCCGGAGCCGGAGTTGGAGACGGAGCCTGTTGAGTCTCCACCACTGAGTAAGCAGCAGATACTGATTTCCTCAAGCTTTGAAGCTTCCTACTGCTAGTAGTAGTACGAGTGCTGGTTCTTTTGGCAGATTCAACTGTAACACCCAGCTTATTATTGTACTTATATTTAGAGCCGGACGCAGACGCGGCAGTTGTTGAATAATTTGTCTCACAACCGCCCTCCTTTACCTTGCTCTTATTATTCCTATTCAGCCGCTCATTCCTTCTAGCAGAATACTCCTCGTAAAACCTACCCCTTTCAAACAAAGGACTCGAATTCAACGAACTCAGCCTATGGCTGCTGCTGCTATCAGTATCTCCACCACCACCACAATAATCTTCCTTGCCCAATTCCTCTCCAGTTACCATCTTTTCTAAAGCCCTCAGTTCCCACGAAATGGAGCGGTATTCAGGTCGAAGCTCCGCTTCTTCCATCTCCCATGTGCCTGTGCGCCTTGCTTTCTCCGATTTTCTTAAAGAACCGCCTGAGCCAATTCCAAAATTATTGATATAATCAATTCACTTCAATACCAAAATTAAAAACCGAATTCGAAAACGAAAAACCAGACCTGTTAAAATTTTATCGGTTTGCTCGAACCCGATCTCGGACCGCCCTGCTGGGGTTGGCATACAGTTTGAGTTTGATCCGAGGACCCGACGGGGTCGAAGCCTGATGGGTGATTTAGCAAGCGGAGGCTTGCGATCCGGTTTCATCTTTGACATTGATGATTGATGGTATTCAAACTTCAGAGCAGATTGCAAAATACCCAGAGAGAGAGAGAGAGAGAGAAAGCGCAGAGAAGAAGAAGGTGCTTAACTTTATCGTTGTATTGGTATCTGTGTTGCTTGGTTTTATTGTGTGAGAGAACTAGTGGCTTTGAAATATTAAAAGGTCTAGCGCCTCCAACGGTCATATTTTTTATCGGACGGTCTAGCGTGCATTCTTTGAAATTTAAACGGTAGGGTAGATTTTTCATTAAATACCTGGATTTTCCTTTTATTGTTTGAGGATTTGTCAACTAAAGCGCTAATCTATACTGAGAAATTATAGAGTGTTACTGTCTCACTACGCCATTTGGTGATATCCCGCTCAAAATTTGTCTAAAAAAATTAAACTTTTAGCTGTATTTAAAACTTACATTCATAATAAAACTGAAGGAAAAAAATTAATAGAAAAATACAGAAAAGGATAGAGATGATGCCGGAAATTTAAGATTTGGTGAAATAGTCTGAAAATTAAACTTTTTTGTTTTTATTAGAGTTCAAGAATACTATATTGGGTTACAAACAATGGGCTTTGGCTTTCGTTTAGGGCACCGTATTTTATAAAATAAGTTTGTTCCTTTTTGGACTAGATATGGTGTGTTCGAGTTGGATCAGATACTCATCTCTGTGTGTGTAAGTCCATCCAATTCACATCACTGGTGCTGTTAATGTTAATTGCATTAACATCACAACTACTGTGAATTCATATTCAACCACTAAGGACCAGTTTGACATTGCTGTGCTGTGAAAATAATCGCTGTCAGATTTGCTGTGGGAGAAATCAGCTGTGAGAGAAAGCAGTTTGGCGTTTGGTAAAATTTTTGTTAAAAGTGTTGTTGGTATTGATTTTACGCATAATCAAAAAATGATTGCCGCATAATCATTAAACTCAGCGCCTCTTCGAAACTGATTCCTGCATAATCAGAAAATGAAAGCACCTCATTAGTTGCTTTCCCTTATAGCTTTCTCTCACAGCAATTTTTAACAATAAGTGATTTTCTCACAGCTTACCAAACGGGTTGGACTTCTCAAAATTTTTAAAAAATCACTTATCATCCCAAATAAGCAATGTCAAATTGGCACTAAGTGGAAAGTCGCAAGATAACAATCATTTTATATAAGTCTTATTAAGTTCCTGCCTCTCTTTCTTCCCTAGTCAATAACCACACCTTTCTTTCCCTTCATCAGGATCTATCAAAGGTGCCTAACCGCGCTTTTAACTTAAGCGAGTTGGTTGTAGAATCGACATTTGGAGGCTTGGATCCCCTCATCGATCTGGAGAGTTTCACCTTTTGAAGCGTCACGTAGGAAGATTAGGTCAGGCCGAGGAAAAAAGGGGTTGACACATCTTTTGTGTATTTTAAATGAAAATATTGTTCAAATTCAAAGTCATTCCTTTTGTTTGTTATATTGGGAAATTTGCTCCTCGCTTGTATAATTTGTGCAAACATGTCCTCTTTTTAAAATTATCGCTAAAATATCCTCTATAAATACTTCATATTGTCCACATATCACTTCTTTTTCGTATTCCCTATTTTCTCCCAACCGCTTGTCTCTTAAGTCGCACTATGCTCCTTCATCATCTTCTTCACTCATCTATCGTCTTCTTCACTTCATCCCCAAACCATCAAAACCTAAACCCTAATATGCGTAAATTTAAAGCCCCAAAATGTCAAAATTATTTAGCAAAACCCTAAAATGCGAAAATTCATTGGAATCCCAAAATATGAAAAATCCATTAGTAAAATCTCAAAATGTGAAAATGCATTTGTGAAACATCAAAAACTCCATAACACGAAGTTTTGTGAAACCCCAAAAGTGAAAATTTTATAACGGGGTCCAAAATGTGAAATTTCATTCTAGCAACCCATATAGGCAAAAATTTCTTCATGTCAAATTTCATTAGCAGAACCATAAAAAGTGAAATAATTCATTCACATAGCCCCGAAAATGCGAAAATTGATTAGCGAAATGCTAGAAGGTAAAATCGTTCATAGAGCTCCTAAAATCTGCTTATGAAGTTTCTCATTTTTTGTTTGGTGAATATAGGAACCCTGAATTACGAAAATCATTTAACAAACGTTAAATGTAACAATTCATTCGCACAACCCCAAAATGGGGAAACCCATGGTCTTAAAAAGAATGCCTAGTAGATTAGCTGAAGCCAAGCCTCGTGATGAATGCACTTTAGAGTTTCATGATGAATTACGAAACTCCAAATTACAAAATTCATTTACCAACAATCTATGTAACTTTTTGTTTATTGATTCCTATTACTTCATATGTTTACTTGCTACAGTGCCTCCTAACTCATATTGCCCCTTGGAAGTTAAAGTGATTTACTTTGCCCCCTTGGCCAGAATGTGGTGTTCTATGTTGTCCCCTGCTATCAACTCCATTTAAATCTCTGTCAATTTTGATCCATGGACAAATTATATGTAAGCCATGGGAAAATTCACCAATTTCCTTCTTGTATGTAGGAAAAGGAGCAAAGTATTGATTCGATTGATCCATGGAGTACGTCAACAAAGCGTTTGATTGTTAGGACTTAGGACAAACACAGTGGCTCTGCTGGCGGAGCTTCTTATTAATCGCCTGATTAGCAAAGGGCGCCTAAGAGATAAGCTTAGGAGAGGACGATACCCTACCTACACTACATGATATCGAGTTAAAGGGGGTCTGTCTGTCTAAATCATGAATCATGATTAATTCAAGAGCTATATAGAAAACGAATAACTAGAGTGAGTGTGTACGTACGTACGCAGTTTGGTATCATGTCGATCGGCAATAACTTTCATATCATATGTCATATGTAATGGATTAGCAATGGCTTTTTTAACTACAAAAAGGTTACCATCATGCTTTTCGTCGACTCTTATCTAACATGTGAAGTCATGGTGATCATCGATCGAGAACCAAATGCACGCACGCTTCACTCTGATAAACATCACATATATATATATATATAGAGAGAGAGAAAAAAAAAAAAAAAAATTAAAGAGGGTAGCTTAGCTATGGAAAAGGACTGATATGCATTTCATATAATATTCCACGAATAATATGACAAGCGAAGCTGGCGCCGCACCTAATGCAGAAAGATGCCTTTCTGCCGCTTATAAACTAGCTACCTAGCTAGTTGAAATGACAAATTCTTTTGCCAAACACATTGAAAATGGAAGTAGAAATTATTTCCAAAGAGAAAATTAAACCATCTTGCCCAACACCCTCTCACCTGAGAATTTTTAAGCTTTCACTTCTGGACCAGCTCATACCAGCTCCCTATGCTCCCGTAATCCTCTTTTATCATCCTCCTATAAATGAAAATGACGATGATAATATTAATAGCAGGTTACATTTGCTAAAGACCTCTTTGGCAGAAACCTTAACTGGGTTTTACCCACTTGCTGGGGAGATCAAAGATGACCTGTCCATTGACTGCAACGACCAAGGAGCTCATTATGTGGAAGCCCGAGTTAACTACTCTAGTCTTGATGAATTTCTCAGCCGACCTGACCTTTTGCTACTACTACATCGCTTCCTCCCTTGTGATGTAACAACTGCAGGTGCAAGTGTAACCAACATTCAAGTCAATGTGTTCAAATGTGGTGGCATCGCCATCGGCCTATGCATCTCACACAAGATCCTTGATGGTGCTGCTTTGTGCACCTTTCTCAAATCCTGGACTGCCATTGCTCGTGTGCGCAGCAGCAACAGCAGCCCTGGGCCCGGCTCTTTGTTAAGAACATTCTCCTCCTCCTCCTCCTCATCATCAGATTCAATATTAATATCATCATCATCATCATCAGATTCAGATTCAGATGATCATCAAACAGAAGACGCAACAACATATGCAAGCGTAGCTTCTTCAATAATAGGAGGGCCCAATTTATTTGCTGCAACTCGTCTGTTCCCCACCAACGATGAATTATGGCTTAGAGATTCATCAATTCCGATGTGGGGTTCCTTGTTCATAAAGGACGGCAAGTCCTCATGCGTCACAAAAAGATTTGTATTTGATGCCTCAGCTATAGCCAACCTCAAGGACATGGCCAAAAGTTCATCATCATGTGTGCAAGTACTGAAACGTGGACCCACGCGTGTCGAAGTGGTTTCGGCTTTCATATGGCAATGCGCCATGGCTGCCTCTAAACAAAAATATGGTTTCCAAAGGCCTTCAGTGCTGACTCACACGGTGAACTTGCGCTCAAGGATATTCTTAGATGATGCTTATGAGGCTGCAGCAGCATCAGATACTGCCGCTGCTGCGGATTTAAATTTGGAGAATTCTATTGGAAACCTCCTTTGGATAGCGGCTGCCCGATGTCCGACGGTAATGCTAGATGAGGAGGAGGAGATGGTTGTGGTGGCTACTAATAATAATAATAATAGCTCCGCCTCCGGATCAAGAATATTGCATGGGTTGGTGAGTGAGTTGAGAAATGCATTGTCAAAAGTTGATGGTGGATTTGTTAAGAAAATGCGATCAGGCGAGGAGGGGAAGTCTCTCATGTTGAAGTGTCTGAAAGAAATAATTAAAACAAAAGAAGAAGAAGAAGAAAAAAAAGATTATTTTGCTTGGGTGGGGAAAGCCAATCTGGGTCAGCAGCATTGCTTCCACAGGTAATTCCGTCTTCATGAATCTCATCATTTTGGTGGACACCAAGTTGGGTGATGGAATAGAAGCATGGGTCACGTTGGACCAACATCACATGGCTCTTCTCCAATCCAATCCCCTACTCCAAAAATTCGTTTCATTCGACCCCACTCCTTTACTACTCCTTTGATATCATATTATTGTACAATATATCATTAATATTTATTTTATGCAAACAAACAAGACAGGTTAACTTGTTAATCTCATTTCACATTTTTGTGGTACAAAAATATCACCTTCCTACTAACATTACTCTTTCACAAATAATAAGCTTAACTCAACCTGGAAACATAACAGCTCAGCACTTGTAAATTACAAGCCTAACTGAGAGATTACTAACATATTTAATGAATACAATTCAACGGTCAAGATTAAAAGTATGTGATCAATTCTTAACACAAAATAGTTATTGGAGAAAAAAAAGAATTTTATTTCAATTTTATTTTTTTTGTTTATAATAATTATTATAAAAAAAGAAAGAAAGAAAAATAAAATACACATAATAATATTCATTAATTGATATGACATGACCACGTCAACTGCTACCTAAAATAATTTGCTATTATGACCAATTTTGTGTGTCTAAATAGCATTACTTATATATATATATGTGTGTGTGTGTGAGATTGTCTTTAAGGAATGTATGCAACATTTAACGAAAAAAGAATACAATAATTTTAATTTAAAAAAAATAAAATAAAAAACAACTGTTGATTTTTCGGGTCAATGAATTTCAAAATCTAACTGATCTCCTTGTTGTGGGACGATCCACAGTGGATCGAAACCAGCCAAGGCCGGTCTTCTTGCTCTTGGGGACCAATTAAAAAATGCAATGAGTGTCTGACTGACTGAATTGAGAAAAAGAAGTCGATCGATGTATACCTTGTGTAAATAATAATTTAAAGGGAAAAAAATGAAAAATTAAGCGAAGCTATCAAGACCGTTGAACGTGGAAGTTGGAACAACAGGACAAACTGACAGAAGAAGAGTTAACCCTCTTCCCTTTCTCTTCTTTAGCCACGCAGCTTGAAAATGGAATAATGAAAACTCAACGAAAAGAAAAAAAAAAACTAAATAAAAGAGATCAACTTTTTCCTTCTTTTCTTCTTCTTCTTCTTCTTGGTTTTGGTCTGACTGGCTCTGGCATGGCTCATCTCCTTATCCTCTCCTCTCCCTTATCCATCAGTTTGTGTTTCTTTGCTTGGTTGCAAGGTTTCTTGGTCGTTCATGGCAATACTAATCTCACCCACTCTTCTTTCACGCCCATTAATCGTGATCTGTACCATTCCAGGTGACGTCTACTCTCTTTTTCTTTCCCTTATTCTATTTTTTACTGTGTTCCGATCTTTTTGCACTTCCCATATGTCTTTTTTGCCTGAATTAATCTGGCTCCTCTGGGTTGCGCTGAATTGGAAGTGTATTCATTGATTTTTCTTTGAATCTTAAAATGGGTTTTCTGTATATTTATTTCATTTCTTGTTTTCTTCGTGGAAGGAATTAGGGCTGATACTGACTGACTCTATGGTTGGTTGTTCAGAAATTGTAGGGAACTGAATGCCTGAATCTTGTTCTGGCTATTCACTAACAATTCATATCTTTGGTTTACTTGATGTCAACTTGTTATGAATTTCTCAGTTTTTTTAACCTTGAAAACATCGTATATATGTATATAACAATCAGACTTTCCTTTTACTGGTCTGCAGTGGGGATTTGATGGAAGAAATAAAAGCTTTGGTCTTTCGTCACCCAGACCGGCTCACTGTAGGTTGCCTTTGCCGGTTTATTGTTTTCCTGAAATTCATTTAGTTTCCTAAAACTTTGATGTTAATGACAGTTCGATACAATTAAATCTCGAAACAAGGGGTACTCTGCTGAGATCGCAGTAGTTACCTATTGCCGGAGAAGGCAAGAGAATGATGACAGGCCAAAGTTTCGGATACTTCTTGTAAGTTTTTAATGTATTTTTATGCGTTGAATTCCTATTAATTAGATTTTGCATTCAGGGTTGGCTGTTTATAGGCCTTAATGTTCTTTGATTTTTCAAGTTAAACAAAGGCGGGGATTTCCATATGCTTCAACACTAGATCAAACTGTAGTAATGAATTACAGAATATTTATAATCTGTTTTTTAGCGTATAGATAATCTCAGATTGGTAATGGCTGGTGTTTTTGACAGATGATTCCTTGTCTTCCAGAGTTTTGGACAGCATGGAAGGGAGCTCATTACATCTGAGCTTGCTTTGCGAATCCTTTCAATCTTGAGTAAAGAACAGTTTCTACCCAACCTGGACCCATCCTCCTTAGACCACACCCTTGACAAACTCTTGATAAAGGTAACTTTTTGAT
>NC_024127.1:14816794-14826912 GCF_000346735.1 Prunus mume
CGCTCTTCCAATAAAGACATGAAGAAAAAAAAATATAAGCCGATTTAGTTTTATAATTACATTCCACTTTATGATAAAAAGTAATTGGCAAATTTTTACAAGATACAAGCAACAATTTATCTGGTGCTTAACCTATGATTATATTGAAGGGAAGGGGGTTGTTTCTTCAACTGTTCTCGTGTTTGTTAAGAGGGTGTGGCAGGTCTCTTTCTTCCCAAACTCTGGAACATGATCGTCCTTGAGGTTGATTTACATTGCATGATGGCCAGCCTAAATCATGGTTCCTGCAAAATCATCAGACAGAAAGAAAAAAGAAATGTTTGGAGATGCTGACATTTGTGAAACTTAAATTCATGCTTGTGTGTGTAAATACGCAGCTTTGGCCTAACCTTCCTATTAGACCCTAAACTACTGAAGGAAGAAAAAAATATGTCAATATACAGTTTGGGCCTAACCTTCATATGAGACCTGACTAGATCAAGCATGATTAGGTGAACACAAGTAAATTTGGCTATACGATATGACTCAAATCATATCATTCATCATCTGAGTGTCTGTTTCATGTATTTCAGAGCAGACCGCAACATTGCCCTGGCTTTCCTATCTGGAGTGCATCTAGACAGAATCATTTCTTCATACACAGCTGGAACCTGAAACCAAACAACGCAACCCATGTTGAAATATACCAAACATCCTCAGATACTGGAATTATCTAACACGTATATAAGTCACATGGCAATATGTACAATTAAAACTTTATATTAATGCAATAAGAAATGGAGGCACCACAAAAACTGAAGGCCTATTATGCATACAAAATGCAGAGGTCATCTATGATAATGGACATTATACAAGATTCATATACCTTGTAAAATTTATCAACACGGATAAGGGTTTTCATAAGTGTAGTATATGTAACTACATCTGGTTTCAGGTCCTGCAGTTATAAGGAAGCAAGTGAATTGTAATAAAATGGCAAGATCAAATGTACCACTTTGTGCAGTAATAATAAATTAGAAACTGTGAAAAACATTAGAAATTAACTTACATTTTCCTTCATGTACTGCAACACAGAAAAGGCCTCAGCATCCCTTCTATCTTCACCAAATGCATTGATTAATGAATTGAGAGCTAAGAGACTGGGTTTTAAGCCATCTGCTCTCATGACCCTAAATGCATTCAGTGCTTGCTCAGACAAACCCTGTCAAACATTCACATGGAAGATCAAAAAAATGCTCTACCATCACACTCATGATAAGACTATCCAATTCATTATCAGAGATCCAAATAGAAAGATAAAACGGTAGTTTGAATTGAAGTAATGAGAAAAGCTTTCTGGTTGGAAATTAATCAGCATATCTAAAGCTTCAGCAGTCCAAATATAAGTAAATAAATGGTATATTCAGCAATATTTTTTAACTTCGTCACTGGTAGTACTGAGGACAGGTTTGAGATTGTGTCAAAGCTAAAAACTGAGGGAGTGCAACTTTCTCAAATGGTAGGAGAATCCACTTGAAGCTGGTCATGTCATTACGAATAGATATGACACTGAATAAAAAAATTTGCCATATGATGGTTTCAATTCACAGAATAATGTTTTTTCAGAAAGAAAAAAAGAAGAAGAAGAAAGATCAATTGTATAATGCAAGGGAAAAGTGAAGGTAAAATCACCTAGGATAAAATGGTTATATGCTTGACATATTCCAGTATTCTACATTCTGAGAAATGCCAGCAAGTGTAATGTAACTCAAGTGAGGAGGGTGCATAATGAAATTACATAAGGTGTGTCAGAAGTGTAGAGAATACAACTTACTCTTTGTGCATAGGCATTAATTAAGGCATTGTACATAGTCGGGGATGGTTTCAAGCCTGCAGACTTCATGACCTCCAAGCACTCTATTGCATCATTAAATCTCCCCGACTTTCCATAAATATCAACTAGGGTGGTATAGGTAACTATGTTGGGCAGTAAACCCTGAGCCTGCATCTTCCCCAACAAGCCCTTCACCTCAACCCATCTCTGCTGCTCCCCAAAGGAATTTATCATGATGTTATAGGTGGTGGCGCAAGGGGCGCACCCACTTTGGTGCATTTCCTCAAATAATTCCTCTGCCCTTTTATGGTGGCCTGACTTGCAATGACAATCTATAAGCGTATTCCAGGTGACGGTGTCGGGTTGAATTCCCTCGGATAGCATCCTTTCAAAGGTAGCCATAACATGATCAAGACAGTTAGACTTTCCAAATGTGTCAATCATGACATTGTAAAAATGCCTGTCGGGTCTTACCCCGCTGCTCTTCATCTCCCTCAATACTTGGAACGACTTTTGCCACTCTCCTCTATCACGGTAGCTGGCTAAGATCCTACTGAAAACGTAGGAATTAGGCTGCACATTGCTGGCTTCCATCTCTTTCAGCACAATTCTTGCGCTTTCCCACCTCCCTGCATTCGCATATGCATCAATGAGCAGGCTGTATGTGTGCTCATCGGGTGAAATGCCGCTCTTCTCCATCTGAGACACGATGGATTCGGCGTCTTTCAATTGAGCAGCCTTTACATAGCCTTTGAGCAGGGCATTGTAAGCCCTGGTCCTGGGCTGCAATCCTCCTTCTTTCATCTCCTCGAAGATAGCTTCGGCTTCAACCACCCTACCGCAATTCCCCAGGGCGGAGATGAGGGCAACCAGAGTGGCAGTTTTGGGGCTCAAGCCAGTGGCCTGGACCATGGCGAGCAGATGCATAGCCTGCGTGGGCTCACCGGCTTTTGCGAAACCAGCAATGATGTCGTTGTAGAGCTGGCCATCAATCTCAATGCTCTCCGACTCAATCTCCCGGTAGAGCTTGAGCATAATGGGGGAATCAATCTTGTTGGAGCGGGAGAGGGATTGAATGATCAAGCTGTAATTGACGAAGTCGGAGCGATAACCGTCTCGGCGCATGCGGGACATCAAATGGAGGGCCTTCTCGAGGTCGCCGTTGCGGGCACAAGCGCCGATGAGAGCATTGTAGGTGAGCGGTGTTAAGGATTGTCGCTGGGAGAGCAAGAAAGCCTCGTAGAGTTTCTCGGAGCGGCCGAGGGCGTGGATGAGGATGGAGTAGAGGAGTTCGTAGGAGAAGCAGAGGTTGTGCTTTTGGAGCCAGGAAACGACGGCGTAGGCTAGTTGTATGTCGGAGGAGGAGGAGGAGCAGAGAGATTTGAGGAGGGAGTGCCAGAGTGGGGAGGGCACGGCCCGGTACGACTCGGCCAGCTGGAACTCGGCTGGGTCGAGTGAGGTTGGGGAGGAGGCGGAAGATGACATTGACATTGACTTGGCGGCGAGGAAGGTGAGGAGGGGGCCGAAGTCATAGCGGGAAACGGCAGCTTGGTGGTCGTCAAAAGAGCGCCGTCTTGAGTTTGAGGTTGAGGTTGAGGATGGAATTGGGGGTAGATGGGCTTGGGATGAGTTGGTAACGGCAGCGGCTGTGGTGGCGGACAGAGACCACAAATGGAACATATGGTGGTGGTGGTGGTGGCGGATGAGTATTGGAGAAGCCAATTGAAAGGAAGGGAAGCAAGTCGTCCCTGGTACTGGAACCGGAAGAAGAAGCATGTTTGTTTGTTGATAATATTTGACTGCTTGCTTGCTTTACTGAGAGACTATCTAATATCTGTCTGTCTCTGTGTTAAGCCAGACAACCCCGCCCAACTAGCATACTATTTTATCGGTTTCGTTTCTGGCTCTGGGGATAGTTTTAGTGGAGGGAAGGCGAAGAAGAACAATAGCCAGCCAACAAGACATACTTGATAGTAAGTAAGTACACTAAACGGAGGAGGGCCTATCCTCTGTTTTCCGGAACAGGGATCTGCTTTCCCCGTATCAATCCTTCACCTGCCACGTAAGCTTTATAAGATTCCTTTTGTACTCGGGCGCTATGTTGCATGGACACGGGTACAGGGACACGGGAACGCGACACGGGGACACGGCGACACAGAAAATCCCAAAAAATTAAGACACGGGTACGGCTAGGACACGGCAATTAAAATAATAATTTATTCTTAATACTTCAATGTCACATAATTTCATAAGATAAAACAAATAACTCATGTTCATCATCCATACATAATAATTAATAGACCACAAAATAAAACATAAATTATCTAACTCTGAATTTTCTTCAAGCATCTATGTCTTCATTGTTATTGTTATTATTTGTTGTGTTTCTCTTTAAAAAAAACATAAGAAAGAATTGTCACCTCACCACCAAGTCCAACTCTTCTACTGTTGTGGAGGGAGATAAGAAAAGAAAATAGAGAACATAAATAAATGCATCTTAAAATAGAGAAGAAAAAAAATTGCAAAGAGAGTTACCTTGTGCAAAACCAGGAGAAGGGGAGGAGAAGAGCTGTGATGGAGGAAATGAACTTTGGCAGCAGAAAAAAGTGAGATTTAGGTATAAAAAAGTCTTTTCCCACTTTTAGCCTCTATTTTTAAAAATATTTCAAATCAGTCCACCAAAAGTTTCAAAAATCACGTTTAGACCTCAGATTTTATTTTGAAAATTTCAAACTGGTCCCTGCCGTGTCTTGACCGTGTCGGAGCCGTGTCTTGACCGTGTCCCAACCGTTGACCGTGTCCAATGCGTGTCGGGGGCGTGTCGGAGCCATGTCGGATGTCGGCATGTCCGACACTCCGACACTCCAGCAGTTTGGAGTGTCCGTGCAACATAGCTGTGTCCGTGCAACATAGCTCGAGCGTGCTTCTTGCGGAACCACTCGATGAAGTTGGATTATTTTCGAAAATCTCGCACTCGCAGTATAAAAATGCTTCGCCTTCGAACTTTTTAAACCCTTCCTCACCCCCTCACCCTTGCTTGCTTGCTGTCCATCAGGCTTAGGGTTTCTCTGCAACAGTCGCTTTGCGAGCTCAATTCAACGAGCACCATAAGGCGCTATTCCTTCAAATCTACGTGTCGCCTCCCCAAAGAGAAACTTGAGGTTCTATCTTTCAGTTCTTTTTCTTTTTCTGTTCTTTCTAAATACCACTGCAAGCAAGGCAAGGCAAGGCAACTGAACGGGTTTTAAATTTGAGCGAGAGTGTCGTTGCCGCTTCAGATAAGGGTAGGTAGGATCATTGCATTTTCAATTTTAGATTTGAAATTGGATGTTTTGTGTTGATATTAGAGTTATTAGCACTCTTGCTAGATTTCCAAAGTATCTAACTCAATTTATTCTTTAGATATTGAGATTTGAAACCACCTCGTGGACATGGAGCCTGCGATCATGTATGGAAATGGCCATTACCCCGCTTATTCTGACACCAAACTTGTGTTTGAGTTGAGTTGTAGCTTGCTCAATGCTGATAGATACATCAGCGCTGTTGTTGTTGTGGCTTCAGCAAGCTCTACATCTGAAGAGTCCGACTACATTGACTCAGTGGGAAGTCAATGTCCTTCTGTATTTAGGTCTCTTGGTTTCGTGTTCATTTGAACTACAGGCTACAGCTAGGTATAGGCTTTCACATTTGATTATTATAGCATTGTATTTAGGTCTCCCTTCCTGTATCCAACTCTTCTATTATCGGATCATAATTATTATATTTGGATTCAGGTTGAGTCTGATGATGATGATCACGACGAGCCATGGCCTCCCAAGCTTTGAGAAAGACACTGAGCGAAGCCCCATCCAGGAGCATGTGTGAAACGGTGGCAGCAATGGCTAAGCAACTGGAGTGGGAGTATCCCATGTTCTTGGAGATGGAAGAAATTTTGAGATTAATGAGAGATTAGGACTGTTGAGAAAGTGATTCAAATGGGAGTCAGTGCGGGCCTCAATATAGTAAGCTCCTTGGTCGTTGCAACTTGCAATCTATGGAAAGGTGGCCCTTGATCTTTCCTGCAAGAGGGTAAAAATGGGTTGAAGTTTTAGACACAGACTGCTTTAGCAGCAGCAGCAGTTGCCATCTTTTATCATCCGCCATCTCCAGTATAGGATTGGGATTGGGATTGGGATAATAGAGGAGCATGGGGAGATAGACGAGAGGTGCGAACTGGTCCACAAGAGACAGATTGTATATATAGCATGGCATCTAGCTGCTGCTAAGCGCTAACGCTCGCTCCACCGTAGTTTCATGTACCCGCAAAATCTTTATTAACTTTCCCCCTTGCAGCCATAATCTCCTATTAAACTACCTGTCACATTAATGCAATTTTTTATTCTTCATCAGTATGGTTAAATATATATATATTTTTATATATGGCTTAAAAGCTAATAGCCGAAAAAAAAAAATTATGGTTAAAAATAAATAGGACAAAAGTCTTTAAGTTTATTGCTAGAAAAAATTGTTGTTGGGGCTTATGCTAAAATTCCCCAGCCCACCACCTAATTGGTGTCTGGTCATCTTTCTATTGGACCCTCATCTACTTCCAGATTCTAAAGGCACACTCACAGACTAAGTAGTTGATCTAGTATCACCATTAGCCAGGCCTTATGGAGCCTTGTGATTCATGAACTTGTGCCACTATATTGAATTTGAAATTCCACGACGAGTAATTGTAATTAAACATTTTCTCCTGGAGGCAATTCTGCGAGCTTTGGAGGAGTCCCAAGTACTCTTTCCATATCAAAACGAACTTCAATATTGCGAATGCTGTATCCCACAACCATCAGCCAATACAGCAGCTTGGCAAGTTCCGGTGCACTTGTCTCTGTTACACTTGTCTGCAGCAACAATTCAGCAAGCTTAGGTTATATTCAATTTAAGTGATTCAAGACAACTTAACTTGATTAGAACAAACATCACTGATTTTGAGAATAAATAATATGAGATGCTCGGCTTCAGTTCATGACATAAATTGACTTCGATCCAGGGTGCATGTAAAACAGTTACTCTAGTTTTCAAGTTATTCCCCTCCAACAGTCCAACCCCACTGCCCCCCACAGCGACTCTATTTCACCTTCTTTTTTTTTTCAGTACATAACATATTATGATATAAAGAAAATTTCGGAAAATACTTCACTGAAACTTCAACCAGAATCTAAATACAGCTCATTGCTAAAGGCAAACCTTCATTTGGCCAGGATCTGAAACAGCCAAAAGCCGCTTGATGAATGTATTCATTGCAACCACAACATCGTCTCCAGCACTGCTCGTCAACTCCTACAAATTTGAACACATTTAACCAGAGGTCACAAAGAGATTTATGGCCCCTTCAATACTAATATACAAGCAATAATAGCTGATTCTCATGACATGAAACAGAGCACAGTTCACATTATTCCGCTACCATATCCTGGGGACAATGCCCCAACTGACTAGTAGCAGGTAGAATCTTCCCAATCAGTTTTACCTCGAACAATAACAGTAATAATAATAGTGCTCGTCTTGAGATATTCCAACAAAAAGCACCTAGCCTTTAGCCACAAAAGAACCATTCCTCGGCTACCAGCCACGCACCTAGCATCTAACCAATAAAAAGCAGTTCAGATAAACAGAGGGGAAGTTGTTTACCTTTAAATTTTGGGGCTCAAGAGACTTGAGATACTCCAACAGTTCATTTTGTCCACTCGCAGATTTCCTCCCAACTTGATGATTTAGTTCCTCAATCTCTGCTTCAAGTAACTCAATGTACTTCTTAGCATCTATTCTCTCAGGGCCAGAAACATTATTCCACCTAATAACTTCACCTGACACATTCTTCTGTGTCCCAGGTGCATAATCTGCTGCATCCTGTAAGTCACAGGGTACCAATTAAAGGTTGTACAGAGGAACCTCTCGAAAATAAAACAGAAGCCTCAAAATGAGTGAGTGAACAACATAACTAAATGAAAAAAAAAATTTGAAAAAAAAGATTTATTGTTTACAGCTTTATGAATTTTCATTGACAAAAACTGCCTTAATTAGAACACCAATAGCTAAAAGTGCACAGCTTTGAAGATTACATCTCCATTAAGAATCATTGGAATTTCACAAGCTCTGCAATTTACTTAAAGATACGGTACTTTCCACGTTAGTAAGACAAGGGTCAGATAATTAGGAGTGGCATTATAGCCTAATCTAAATGCCATCAGAAAATACAAAACAACTACATGGTAAAGAAAAGCCTTCCCAAAGCACACAGGTCCGAGAGGTAATGTCTGAAAGTGTGGCCACCACAAGGTTTCTCCTCAGCAAATGGTGATGTAGCAAAAGGTTTCCGCAACCACCCAAGGGATAAGAACGTTCATAAATATAAACTGAAAGATATGAAGGGAAAAAATATTACCTTTTTATCTTGCACATCAGGAAGAGCAACTGGCTCTAAACCTTGCTGGAGTTCCAACCTGTACTGTGCATTCTGAAACATATATCCAGTCATCATGATACTGTACATGAGTTGTGCAAGATTTTCCGCAACCTGAAATGGAAGTCAACCAATCCCACTGAATATATAAATTACTTAAACACAACTATTATGAAAACATGCACAAAAGATTTGCATCAGTAAATCAGTCAGCCACCAAGTATAGAGAACCCATCAGATCGTATGATACTCATGCTGCGAATATTAAAAGCTATATACTTACGGTGGTGACTGTGACTGCAAAAAATTGTGGGGGTAGAGTTCCAATCATGTTTGTGACTGTTTGGCGCATTGCATCAACCACCTACATGAGTAACCGTGAAAAGTGGTTTGATTTCAGCCGATTAGTCATGGAAATAGAAATCCATAGCCTCTATCTTTGCATTAGTCAAACAGATATTTTATTCATTTTAATGGGTTTGTGCCGAAGACGTATAAAATACCTGCTGGGGTGCCCTTTTTACAAAGAGCTCCATGAATTCTGGCTGCACATTTTTGACATATTCCAAAAGAATTTCTCTCCTGCTCTTTGGCTGTTGAGTTCAAGAAATTTAGTCAATCATATGAGTTGGGTTGGCAACAATATATGTGTTTCAACTAGACAATGGGTCTACTTTAGTAAGATTAACAATTGAGAAAAGAGAGAGGGAGGCATCTAGCAGGCCAATTGGGAGAGATAAAGAAATACCAGAGTGCCGTTGGGAGGCTTGGAATCGCCAGACGCATTGGGACTGTCGCTCTTTGAAGACTCGTAAGCGTGAATTCTCAACCTGCTTCCTCTGTTTTTCGTCTTTATTCGGAAGGTAACCGAAGAAGAACACGACCCAGCCCAAAAATGTACAGAAGAAGAAGAAGCCGACGAAGAAGAAGTAGAAAATTTTGGTAAAAAGAAAGAGGGCTTCACCGTCAACGAATACATGTTAGTTAGCATAGCAGCCTCCACAGAACCCAATAAACTTGGAAAACCCAAAACTAAGGGATTTACTAATTCCTTGTTCCCTAATATCCTTGTTGCTATGCTCTTGCCATCAACAACACCACCACCACACACATACACAGTGGGTGAGGGTGCACAGTGCAGGGGTGGATGAGGAGGGTTTTCACGTTTGCATAAATTGAGAGCGTGTAATACAGTCCATGGAAAGTACCATGCGGCTGCAGTATTGGATGATACCTCTGTCCCTTTTTTAAATTTATGGGATTTTTGAACAAATCTCATCCCAATTTATATCTCTGTTTTAATTTGTCACTTTAAATAAAAAATTTAGAGAAATGTAATCTTTATTTTTCAAAATCCATAATTTGTCATCTCACTTTAACACTATTCAATTTTCCATCCATTTTCAATGGTATTTTAGTCATTTCATTTTAAAAAAAAAAAGAAGCGAAAAAAGATACCTCTCTCCCTATTTCCACCACCCCCACCCGTCCCCAGAACACATCGCACAAGACCCCCCCTCCCCTTCTACTCTCTCTCTGTCTCTCTCTGTCTCTCTCTTTCTCTCTGAGCATGTATAAATTTTTTTTTGGTATTAATTGAGCATGTCTAAAATTTTCAAAAATAAAAAAGAAGAAGGTGGACTCGGTTTGGGTGGGCTGAGGAAATTTGTGTGGAGGGTAGGTGTTCCATGGTAGAGAGAGAAGGATAAAGGGGAAGAGTGAAGGGGGAATGGAGGAATGGGTTTGTTTGCCCGTTTTGCGTTTACTCCTGTGATGGAATGGCAAAATTCCCCACTGCCTTGAGAACCATAGACTAGTCAACAAGTCAGCTTTCTTTGGTGTGCGTAAGTTACTGATTTC
>NC_024127.1:14836853-14868182 GCF_000346735.1 Prunus mume
TTTTCAGCTGCCCCTTGTGATATTTTACCCGTGATGGTTAGTTTGATTCCTTTTCTGGACAGCTCCCTGCTTTCCTGCTTATCCCTCTCTGAGATTGTAACTTGCTTATCTTCTTGGGAGAATTACCTTTTCTGAGAAGACAGAAGAAAAATCTCTGAATATACATATATAAGAGGGTTTTGATCTTCAGTTCTTCAGAATCAACTTGATGTCATGAACCTTTCAATCACTTATTCTATGGCAGTTGCCATTGCTGACTTTTTATCCCAGAGGTTGCCATTGCTGACTTTTTATCCTTGCTGACTTCCGCCATTGCTGACTTTTTATCCCAGAGGTTGCCATTGCTGACTTTTTATCCTTGCTGACTTCCGCCATTGCTGACTTTTTATCCCAGAGGTTGCCACGTGGGATTGTGTTCTTCTTCTGTACTTCCTTTTTCTATTATGTTTGGGCCTGTGAGGCCCAAATCAGCTTTGTTTGCTCTGATGAGTCTTGGGCTGGACTCTTCTGGTTTTTTGGGCTTCCTTCTTTTCGCTGGGCTGGATGTGTCAATTTTTGGCCCAAACAGGGTTGTGAAGAGGTTAGAGAGAATAGATTTCAAGGTGGGTGGGGTTGGGTGGAGTTGCCAGTGGCGCATAAGGGATGGGGGAAGGTGAGAATTTTTTTTTTCAATTTTAATTATTTAAAATATATACAATGTTTTATATAATGATTTTTTCATTTTTAAAGTACCCTTTAAAATGGATGAAAAATTGGATGGTGTTAAAGTCATATGACAAATTATAGATTTTGAAAAATTAAGGTGACATTTCTTTTAAATTTTTCATTAAGGTGACAAATTGAAATTGAGGTATAAGTTCAGCTGACATTTGTATAAAAAATCCCCAAATTTATTTTAGTTTTCTAAAACAAATATCACTCGTTGCCCTTTCAACATAATTGATAGCATCTACTTAATAAGTAAATAAACAGAGGACAAATTTAAGCAATAAAATTGTGAGTTTAAAACTTGCTAATTAAAAAAGAAAATAAAATAAAAAAATGATTTTGACATAAAAATATGAGGGGAACTAATTAGAAACAGATAACTGAAAATAAGCCTAAACAATTACCACATACCATCATCAATTCGACCAAACCAAATTGTAATTACAGGTTTGGTTTGGTTTTTACCTAGAAAAAGTTAAACGGTTTAAAAATCGAACCAGATCATATATGGTTTGGTTTGATTTGGTTTTGAATTTTTGTAAATCGGCCTAAACTAAACCGAACCGTTTATGTGTATATTTATTCATTTATATTATATTTTACATGTGTAATACTCTAATTAGGTAATAACTATATATGAATATTTGAATTGAGCTATATTAGTTATTGAAATTTGAAGTTTTATGGCATATTAAGCTTTATGACAGTTTTGTACTCTAGAATGATTTAAGTATAGAGCAAGTTGTGAATTTATTGTTTGTAGTTGGGCTAACAATGTTGAAGAAATGCAAAAAAAAAAAAAAGAATTGGGCTTAGGCCCAAACTAGCCAAACCAAACTGTCTTAAATTGAATTGGTTTGGTTCAGTTTCCTTCATGACTTTTTTTAAAATCGAACCAAACCAAATCGTTATATTGTAATTGGTTTGGTCATGGTTTTAAGGTGACACTAATCCAATATGAAACGTGCCTACTCCTAGCACAAGGCATCAATGAGCTGCACATTCATATTATTTGTTTGGCAATCAAATTAAATAAAACAATGTACTTATAAAGTAGGGGGTTGTTTTTTGTCTTAACCCGTAATCCAACTTGATATATAGTGGTTTATGATTTCTTGAACTCAAGATCTACTAGGGATAGGTTCAGTTCGGCAACCAAATAGAGAGGTACAAACCGACTATCGAACAAATGGTGGTTAGAATGCTAAAAATGAGACCGCTACCAACACCGACGGCGGTTTGACGATTATCGGTTGAAATGATGGTTAAACGGGTAAGAGAGAGAGAGAGAGAGAGAGAGAGAGAGAGAGAGAGAGAGAGAGAGAGAGAAGGCAGCTTTAGGGACTATAATAGTGTTAGGGTGATATTAGGGTTTTCTAGTAAATCTCTTATTTTTTTAATTTTATCTGAATGATACCACTAAATATATTAGCAGTACGTAATTTGAACAAAGAAGCGTTGTGGTGCAATGGTAAATGGTTGAGTATGTGAGTTGGAGGTTAAGGGTTCGAAACCTTATGTCGATTCAGTTCAGTCGAACCAACGGTTTGCAAAATCCAAGCCGAGCGTCGAATTGGTTGACAGCTGTCCAATTCAATTTCTGACACCCGTCCAATTCAATTTAGGTGCCAAAACTGAACGTTTTAGAAATAACATCAAATTGGACCATTCGGTTCGATCAGTTTCCTAGTTCGAATCAAGTTTTGGGTGAAAAATACCAGCTCTAAGATCCATTCATTATTAGGCTAACCAACTCAACCCAATTCTTTTATAATCGAGTTGGGCAGTTCGATCGAATTAACTCAAAATTAAGCCCACTTTTAAATTTTTATTCAAATCTATAACTCAACTCGTACATACTCCAAATCCAACCCAACCCACCACCCTATTTTAAGCTCAAAACTAAAAACTGGCCGGGTTAAAACAGATTTTAAAATTTTATATTTGATTGGTTGTTTGTTTGTGTCCCCCGGTGAAGGGAGTATTTGATTTTGATAGGAAAGGAAAGACGGACACGGCAGCACCAGAGCAGAGGAGAGCAGAGCAGAGAAGTAGTAGTAACAGGCTGGCTGCCAACCACAATCACAAGCACTCCTCTCCTCCTCCTCATCCGAAAGGCCAAAAAGGCCGAAACTCCAAAGCCAAGTCTTGATTTGAGAGACAATGTTGTATTTGTATTTGTAACAGCAACAGTCAAGTCTGCGGGTGCGAGGGAGGGACGGAGGGAGGGCGATTTGTTTCTCCGTGCTCTCTCTGTTTGCGTTTGTGTTTATAGCAGCTCATTCTCTTTCTTTCTTTCTTTGCCTCCCTCGTTCATTTCATTCATCCAAATTCCAAACCCAACGGATTCATTCATACACAGGAGACTGAACGACTCCAAAATACCAACAACAAAAAGAAAAAAACGAAATGGCCTTTCATTTTCAACGCCGCCGCCTCCACTACTACCACCGCTTTCGCTTTCTTCTTCCCCTCATTTCCGCCATCTCCGGAGCCCTTCTCATCCTCTTCGCTCTTCTCTTGGTTCTTGCTCCTTCTCCTTCTCCTCTCGATGTCAATCACCTCCATCAACCACGTCACCAACACTCTTCCTCTTCGGTACGACAGTACAATTTCACAATTAATTTCATTACATTCTTATCCTAATTGCTTCTATTTTCATCTTTTTCTTTCCAGTTCAATGTTGGCGTGGACGATGATGCGATTGGAGTTCCAGTCTTTCGTGTTCCGGTTAGGTTTTTCCTTTTCTTTTCTTTATTTCTTCACTTCGTTATTTCCTCCGGATTTGAGTCTAACAGTGTCAGGTATTGGTTGGATCTTTACGCTTCTTGCTTACTTCTTCAAAATCAGAGCCGCGGAGGGAGATCAGATCGCGATATTTGGACTTCTAGGAATTCAAACTTCTACTATGGATGCAGCAATGCCACCCACAAGTTTCCAAGTGCGTATATTATTCCGCCGTTATCTTCTTCTTTTATTCCAATTATCTTTCCATTTTAAGTATTACCAAGGTCTAGGGTTTTGCAATTGATTGACAGTGCTGACTGTTTGCCGTTTCTATCATTTTTCTACTGTTATGAATTTGTGTATATGATTCGTAAAATGACAGTTCTGTTTGTGTTCACAATGACACTCTTGTTTTCAATTTGATCCCGAATAGCTGTCGTGTTCATATTTGCAGATGTTGATGAAATTACACCCCCTAATAGGTACTTGGCAATTGCAACCAGTGGAGGTTTGAATCAACAAAGAACTGGGGTAACTTTCCTTACTTTTTTTTTCTCAACTGCAGCATTCCAATCATAATTAGTGCATTGATGGTTCGTTCAGCATGTCGGAGAGGATGTTTGATTCCACCTGAACTCTGACAGTTTAACTGATGGCATAAACGAGGGTAAATGGAGTAATTAGGTAGACTAGGAGTTTTCCTTGTGTTAGTTTAGATATTTGATGCTTGGATGTATGCATTTCTAACCATTTTATTCCCTTGTATTTGTGAGAACTCTGGAGACACAATGCTCTATTGAATTGGTTGATATGTTTTCTTAATCCAAGAGTAGAATTTGTGACGCAGTTAGTTGCCTTTGATTTAGTTGATTTTTACTGTAAATAGTTTAGTTTCTACTTATATTGGAATCCAGAAAATGCTATTCAGTGACATATCTTGTGACCTATCTATGTCACATTTGTGCTAGAGTTTTGGCATAATCTTTTTTACTTTTGGTATGGAACTTACTCTACCTATACTTTGGGCAGATTACAGATGCCGTTGTTGCTGCTCGTATACTGAATGCTAGTCTTGTTGTTCCAAAGTTGGACCAGAAGTCTTTCTGGAAGGATGCGAGGTCAGTCATTGAATTGCCTACATATGCTGCCCTCTTTACTTACAATCTGGATTTTGTTATTACAGTAACATGTGACATGTTAGAGGTAGTGTTTTCTTAAATTAAAATTTTAAAAATCAATTGTTTTCTTTTGCAGTAATTTTTCAGAGATCTTTGATGTTGATTGGTTTATATATTTTCTATCAAAAGATGTTAAAATCATTAAGCAGCTCCCTAGAAGGGGAAAGGGAGGTAAAACGTGGACACCATCAACTATGCGTGTCCCAAGGAAGTGTAGTGAAAGATGTTATCAGAATCGTGTATTACCTGTTCTTTTGAAAAGGCATGTAAGTTTTCAGTTCTCTTAAGCTTCTAATTTCTTGTAGAGCGTAGAAACTTCTTTTATTATTTCCTCTCTAAGTTGCAGCAGTACTACCTTCTTTTTTGCTTATTTTTGTATCTTGGTATTCACTTTGCTTTTCAGTTGTTACTTTGAAGTATTCACTTTGCTTTTCAGTTGTTACTTTGAAGTACATGATATTTCCATAGTTCATGCACTCACATTTATCCAGTGCCCAATCTTGTGGACCAAATAATGGAGTTATTTTCCTTTTGTGAAAATCAAAACATTTCTTAACTGCTATGAATCCAATGCGAAGTAAACACAGAAAGGCATAACAGAATGAATTTCTTGGTCGGACGTTTTGTTTTCCCTAAGGATAATATTTGTAAACTACCAACCCTGTTCATTGATACGAGATTAATAGATTGATGTATCTGCACATATCCTGTTAAATCAAAAGACACTTTCTTATAGACTCTTAATTCATGAAGGTTTCGCGTTTTGTAATAAAAAAAAGGTATTAACTCCCAAACTTATATTCATATCTAAAATGCTCAAAAATATGAATCGTTGTATAATATTCTTTATTGCCGATACCATTTAGAAATGTCCCCTTTCAGGCTCACTTCCTTGTATGTTACCCAGTTTCAAATTGAGTTCCTATCATTTCTATAATACATTTAAGGCTGCAAGCAGGGGAGCTGAACTGAGCTTTAGGCTAACTAGACTCGGGTCTCTAGTCCTTTTATCAATCCCTTGATGAGTGGCTCCCCTTTTTTGGCACCCTGAATGTCTTCTTGAATAATCTTTGTACAAGTATCTAAAATTTATAGAAAGGGCACTTATTAGTTTTCATTATGTGACAGGCTGTTCAGCTCAACAAGTTTGACTACAGACTTGCAAACAAGTTGAGTACAGATCTTCAAAAATTAAGATGTAGAGTAAACTACCATGCTTTAAAGTTTACTGAACCAATACAGAACATGGCTAAAAAGTTGGTTCATCGAATGAGGATGAGAAGCAAGCATTATATCGCATTGCACCTGAGGTAATCTTATCTGTCTTTTAATTTTTGTGTTTAGCACTACCATATGGTCTTGGTTTGTTGCTGTCTTTCTTGGATATATGTAGATTAATCCATAGAATTGCATGTTGATTCTTTGTTCCAACGATCATATATTTCTGTGTACATTTGTATACTTGGATTTCCATATCTATTTGATATATCATACATTTATAGAAATACATGTTCATGAGTAGATTAACAAAACCCATTAAATTCCTTCACACATTTAGGCAAGTAACAGGTTGTGCCCCCATTACATATAAGGTTCTGCAAATTTTAAGGGTTACTTGTGAAATGGTTTCTTGATATAATTAAACGTTTACTGTTACAGGTATGAACCTGATATGCTTGCATTCTCCGGATGTTATTATGGTGGAGGAGATAAGGAAAGGAAAGAACTGGGTGCAATACGAAGGAGGTGGAAGACTTTACATGTAAGGCTTGAGTGATGTTCTTTTGGACTTGTGTAATCTTATGTCTTACCCTGAAATCAAATATTTAAGAATAAGACATTTAAAACCTAACTTTCTGTTTTTAAAATTTTCAAAAATGTGCAAGCGCAAGTTGTATTTACATAGTGAAGACTAACAAAAACGCTACTATCAAAGCAAATGAAAAGAAAATGTTAATCGATCATGCGTATGATGTGTGTATTGAGTTGATTTCTATCCCATTGATCTGGATCTATAGATTGGTATGTATAAATGTATTTGGATGGAGTTGCAGATAAACAATCCTGATAAGCCAAGGAGGCATGGGAGATGTCCACTTACTCCAGAAGAAGTTGGTCTGATGTTGAGAGCACTGGGTTATGGCAGTGATGTTCATATCTATGTGGCATCAGGGGAAGTGTATGGAGGAGAAGAAACATTGGCACCCCTTAAGGCACTATTCCCCAACTTTTATTCAAAAGATACAATAGCAACGAAGGAGGAACTGGAACCATTTTATTCATTTTCTTCTCGCATGGCTGCACTTGACTTTATAGTTTGTGATGAAAGTGATGTCTTTGTCACCAACAACAATGGTAATATGGCTAAAATATTAGCCGGACGAAGGTATGTTGTCTTTCTTTGCCCTTTCTACTTCTCTTCTCATCTTATTCTTCTTCCCTCTGCCTGCTTAGTTCACATTTTTTATTTTTTGCAGGAGATATTTTGGACATAAGCCTACTATTCGTCCAAATGCTAAAAAACTCTACCGGTTGTTCCTAAGCAAAGAGAACATGACCTGGGGAGCTTTTGCTTCTAGCGTTCGTACTTACCAGAGAGGCTTTATGGGTGAGCCAAATGAAGTGAGGCCAGGCAGGGGTAGTTTTCATGAGAACCCACACACCTGCATATGTGAAGATTCGCAGGCCAAGGTCAAGAGGGATGTGGGACCAAGAAAATATGGTAAGGGTATTAATGAAACAAGAAGAGATGAAGTAGAATCTGATGCCCAAAACGTGGAAGATGATCCAGAATGGCCTGATACTGATGAGGATGAAGATCAAAGTGGCCCTCTGGACAATGATATGTTTAACAGAACAGGTGTGGATTATGACGCTGTCAGCTCCGAGGAACCTGAATTGGAGGAGATGCTTTCGGATTAGATGATATGTTTAACTGATTATAATGTGCAATTTCTTCCTCATATCTTTCACTTTTAACTATTTCCAGCTCTAAGCCTGCCCAAAAGTTTTGAATATGGACCCTCCTACCTGCCTATGTCAACTGTATATAAAACTGAGGATAGGTAATGTGCATCCCCTACTTTTGTGGGTACTGGCACGAGGCTCATTTGATGACAGCAAACTGATTTTCGACCTCAAAACTCGCGAAGCATCCTATGTGCAATTGCAAGGGTCACGAACGGAAGATGGATTTTGATGGAGCAATGAGTCGGAAGCAGATGTGAGCAGTCAGAGAATGGGTGTTTGGAACCAAGGTTGGATTGAGCCTCGACGCTTATACTAAGAATATTTGAACTACTCACAAGAATGTTTGGCTTCTTTCCAAATCACCTGAGAAACTAGGTGCAAGGGAAGTTGGTTTTGGGGGGTTTGGTTTACAGTCTTTCTAATATTTTTCGCCGAATTGAGAGACAGATGGCAGTTGTAAATTAATTATAAGACTAGACCAGTTTTTTCCTGTTTCCTTTCGTCTCGGACTTGACCAGTTTAAAATCTAGAGATATATATTTTCTAGTGCTTAAATGAAAATGTGTGTCTAATGTTTTTTTCTTTTTCTCATCTATATGTACGAAGGGAGAAGACTTTGAAGGTGAAAATTCAAAATACCAAGAAATGTTATTGGTTCTCAAATATATTAAGAAGGAAGAAATTTAATAAATGAAGATAATATAATATCAACAATCTTTTAAACTGAAAAGTTTTTTAAAAAATTAATAATAAAATAAAGCATAAAACATTTCCTCAAAAATAGGAAACGGTTTTCTTTGTTTTCTTTTCATTTGTTTCCATTTAGACTTTAATTAATATTTGCATAACAATGAGAAAAAGGCCGCAATATAGTGAAAAGATTAAATTAGACAGATTGAACGAGATAGTTCTTTGACCCCAAAAAAAAAACCAAGCTAGTTCAATAGCGTTGGATTTTTAGTGTAAAACCACAAATAGGAGGACTTTCAACCATATCTGAAACTAAATTTTGACTTGGCATGGCGAACTCTAAATTTTGATTTTTAGTCCAGCGCCTGAATACCATGACTCTATGTTGCGCCGATACTCCTAACGGAGGGGTATATTAGTATTCAATACTCCGATACGGGTAAGATACGCCTTCGATACAGATATAGGAGTGTCGTTGATGTTTTTGAAAGTTTACCTTACGATACGTTTCCGAAACTTTAAGGAGTAATTTTGAAAATATGTTTGGTCATTTTCAAAATTATAAAATCCTATGGATTTACAGATTTGGGAAGTGACTTCTCAATGTTTTAATTTGTTTTTGTGGAGACTTATATTTTATGTTTTGTTTAGAGACTTATATTTTGTGTTTTGTTTATAGACTTGTATTTTGTGTTTTGTTAATAGAGACTTGTATTTTGTGTTTAGTTTTATATTTGATACTTACGATGGATGATTATAATACAATGGATGCAATATTAATTTTTGCTATTTATATTAATTTTTAAATATATATTACCGTATCGGTGCCATACTTGTATCCTAATTTTTGGAATTTTGCCATATCGTCGAATTGTATCGTATCAGCATACCCGTGCAACATAGCTATGACTTGAACCCCAAGCCTCAAACGATGGATAAGATATCGTTGCAATAGCAGCTAGGCCTAACTGCCAACTTGGTCGGAATGTTTTAAGTCTAGCCCAATCAAAATTTACAACACTCTACTTGTTTAGGTTTTTAGCGATAAACCCATTTTAACATGACATATTATACAATTACCCATATAAAGTTTATGTGAAAGGAAAACCCCAAAACTAGTTTTATATTTTTCCCTCCAAAAAGGCTCTATATAGGTAATTATACAATACGTCATGCTAAAATGAACCTATTAATGAAAGCCCTTTTTCTTTTCCTCCCCCACTCAAAAATGTCAAATGAATCTTTTACAAAGATCACAACTTGAAATAAATTAATCCTAATGTGTAGATTGCTAACAGAATCCTCAATGCCCACTTTGAACCCTAGCAATCTACGTTAGGCCAGGAAAAATTACAATGCAACTCCCAAATAAATAATCCGAAAAAATGTAGCAGTCGCCCAAAATGAAAATAATGACGATTGAAAGAATGAATAAATTAAAGACTAAGGTTTCCGTTACATGAGAAGAGTTTCAGCCAACATAATTGGACTTGGAATGGAACAATATTCTAAACTAAGGCACCCTAAACTTCGTCACCTTTTCATTGTGGAGAAAATTCCTCTGGTGGTTCATCAGCTGGAGGTGGCGTTGATCCAAACTCAAGGTTAGGGTAGACGCCAGGTGGCCTTTCTCGAGGTTTAATTGAAAGCAACTGGCTAGAATCGCCAACAACATCTGCCCATCCGTAATGCGGCTCAGCCCTTCATAAAAAAGTGAAGATCAAAATTACTATACAGTAGGCAAGCATTAACAGAAGACTTTAAAATCTAAATTTTTATTTGATCCCCAGAGATCCTCTTCACTGCTTCAATATACTTAATCTCTAGATAGAACCAACTTTAGAGTGTAAGTGTGTGGAGAGAGAGATACGGAGAGCAACTCTTACTCGTAATAGGTCTCCTCATCCACAACAATATCCCAGCTTTCACCTGTTGTGCTTTTCCCATATTTGTGCACCTTGCTGCAAAGAGAAAGGAAGTTGACTTCTCAAAACAACGTTTATACAAGGCTGATTTCTAAGAATAGATAAAACTGCAGTTCAGCAAGCTTATCCCTTTTGCATACCCATTTCCGAAGTGCTCTTCTCCCCATGTCCTCGACCAACCTAGACACGAGAGAACAGAAAACAGAGTTTCATCAAACTTCATAAATGAAAAAACAAATGAACATGAAGATCTGAATAATTGGAAGGGATTCAAGACATTTTCTAATTTTAGGGAATAGACAACTGAGAAAAGCGCACTTATCTCCATCAAAACATGAAAGAATCCTACTATAAACTAATTTTGCACGGGAAGATTGATAAGGCCACAAACAATTTTATGGCAGTAGTAACATAGATATTCCTTTAACATCTTGAAAGAGAGGAACAATAAATCAGGCCTGTTACATTTGTGTCAATGATTGTACCCTGCAAATCAGGAGTGCTACAGTGCATAAACACTCACAAAAAGCAAAAAATAATAGGAGGCTAACATTATGTCTGATACGAAGTATCATAAATGGAACAGTCTTGTAGCTCTCCAGGGACAAAATAGGTGGCCGGGCTTGCTTATATAAGCATGTAACCCATGACCTGTGGCTGAAAATATATAGGTACCAGCTCATTACTGGAGGTTTCAGCAAGGGTGATGTGTGTTTATGTGCAGTGATCATGGAATAATCCTTCACCCACAATATAATACATCATGTCTTCCATCAAGACTATAAATGAGGCTTGAAGAATGAGGCAAAAATTTATTCCAGAATATAATATTTCCAGCATTTCTCAGGTTTTGTTGCCATATACCTTTGAAAGCACACCGTACGCGTGACGTGCACTTAAATAGATAATGTAGTGAGAAAATTTGTATTATAAATTGTGATTTGCTAGAAAACCTTAAGGAGAAAAAAATATGGATACTAGTAGCTACACAAGGAAATTCTAAAACATAATATAAGAATGCTGCATGATGTAATGGTTATAGAAGGAAACAAAAGAAAGGCAGATAAACTTTGTGGGTTAATCATAGTTCAATTTGCTTGCACATACGTTCACCACTAGGAGATACGTGCCATGTCTCCCCTTGTCGCGAACCTATTCCAGCAAAGAACTTCTCTTCCCACTTGTCTCCCCATTTGGTTCCAAGTTCAGTCTCAGCCCATTTATCAGTCCTGAAAATTATAACAGCCCATCTATCAATGACTGGATACTTTTAGTTGGCTGCATTCAGCTACATACTTTCAATTGTAAATAGAAGATGCCAAAAAAACTTTTTAAATTTCAGAGAGGAAGGATTGCACAATGAAGTTTCTTTCAGTAAAAAAAAAAAAAACACTATGAAGAGTTAAATCAAGTGGATCAGAAAAGGTAATTAGAGGAACCATTTGAGAACAGATCCCCTTCCGTCATAATGCTCTCCCCACTTCTCCCACCATGACTGCTCATTGAGTCTACCATATTTGTGTGCTCCTTTCTCAGTCCAGCCTTTAGCGTCATATTTCTCCCACCTGTATCCAAATTATAAAGTATGATCGTCCATATCTTCCACATATTTCATCATTTCTTTAAATGCATTATCATATGAATAAAGATGAATTGGCATCCAGACTTTAGCTTACCATTTCTCATACCATCCAGCATTCTCAGTGCCTGATTTTGCTTGTTTCTGTGCACTTCTCTCAATCCTTGCTAGGTTACTGCACTTTCAAAGTTGCCACATTTATTGTTTTGGGAAAAAATGAAACAAGTGGTTCAAAAATCCTATAACTACAGCTCAGTTAGTAAGTTACAAGTAATTCTCTAAATTTTAATATGAAAAAAAAGAGATAAATAAAGACCTCCATTCATCTTGATGAAGAACTTCTTGCCAAGTTTCCCACCATGAATCGCCTTGAGCATTTCTACCAGATTTCTCCACACCTATGAAAAGATAATAGATGTGAACTATGCACGCCTATTTGTATCCATGCCACATGATAGATAGTAGTGAAATTTTCTGAAAGACTACTGACGGTAAATGTATACATGACAGAACAGTGGCTTCACAAAAACAGATATTGATTAATTAATCTCGTATGTTATGAATGATTGTCGCTCAATGCCCTCAGACATTTGGCCTGTTTGCCACAGCAGTGGGAAGTGTTTAGTTGAAAAATTCTAGAAAATGGATGAATATAGAGACTACAAAGACAGTGCCTACAATTTTTATTTATCAGATGACCCACAATGTTTAAAGTTGGTAAAAAAAATTCTCCCGTATTTAAAAATGATTGTGTTGCTTTGTTTATGTGGATTCCAGTCTAAAATTTGTGTTTTTATTAGGTAAGAAAAAAATATACAAAACATAAATAAATCATTGAAATGTCATGGTGATGGATAATGATAGCCAGCATTTGAACTTTGAAGATAGACAAGAAAGACATACCTAGCTCTTTGTATCCAGTCCAGTCACTTTTCTCCCACCACTGTCAATGAGATCAATAAATCCAATTAAATGCATCCACCTGGGATGATACTTAATGGGGTTATAAAAACAAAGCCAATCTAGCAGAGTTAGTTTTTATGATAATGATGATGATAGTTTACAGGTAGCAGGATGTCTAAATCCCCTCTAGTTGTTTAAAACTTCCTGAGTACGAAAAAAGAGGAACCTAGAGAGTAGAAACGTAGAATTTGGTCAAAACTATTGCTAAAGTAAACAAATGAGAGAGATTCCAGATGAACTATGTCGTGTTTTGGTCGAGTGCCAGTCCCAGTCCCCAGAGAGGTGAATAAGAAGGATAGTCAAGTCAGACATGGCAAAGGTTAACAAAAAGTAAAAGTAAAAGCCGAAACCATTATGATACCGTTTCTTTCCATTGTGAAGAAGCATCATGGGAGGTACCGCCCATCCTTGTCCACCTACATCTGTATCCATTGTCGCCAATGTCCTCCCCACTTTCTCGATACCATGTACTGCCATCTTCATTAGTCCCAGACTCGTTTACATTTTCGGTTAACAAGCTGATGCCCCAGTCCTTCTCATTGGCAATACCAGTATCTAATAATAAAGTAGAGTGAATCAATATCAAGATGCACAATCGCCAACCAAATATGTTATTCTTGTTATCATCCATGGAACAAGAACAAACCACTAACTAACAGCAATCTGATTATGCGTAGTACAACATATTAATATTACTATCTTATATCCTCAAATAGATAGATTGATTGATTGATATAATTACCTCGTTTGGGTGGGGTGTCACGAGATTGTGGACCAGAGTTTCTAGGGGTACAGCGGGGGTAATTTTTCTCTTGTCTGGACAAAAAATGAGATCTGCAGCAATCAACAATAGGCAATAGCAATTAGACAATTGATTCATTATAGACACTAAAATAAAACCCAGCTAGCTACAAAACAAAACCAGCAGAATAGATTTGAAGTTAATAAGGTACTGAGCAGAAGAAGAAGAAGACGAGGACGACGAAGCAAAGAAGGGCAATGCAGCAGAGGCTTGCACTCCAGCTCTAGGAGGCCTTTTCTTCGAATCGAACCGCCACTCTTCCGCCTTCTCGGCGTTCTTTCCGGAGCGAATCGGAACAACCGAGTCTGAGCAGCAGCAACTGATTCGACTGACTCCGCGTCGGTCGCCCCGAAGGCTGAACCTCCTCCGCTTCCTCAGCTCCTCTAGGCCGCCATTGCTAGTACTAGGGTGAGGGCGCGGATGGAAAGCGAGGCGGCGGAGCTTGAAATCGAGGTGAGAAGCGAACCCTCTAGAAGTGGCCGCCATTGCATTTACGAAAACGCCATTCTAATTCTCAAGTGAAGGAAGTTGAGGAGTCCTCAGAGAGCTGAGTTGAGGGCTGAGAAGAGAGAGAGAGAGAGAGAGAGAGAGAGAGAGTGCGTGAGTGGTGTTGTGTTGGTGATTGTTTGATTGTTTCTTTTAATTAAGGAAAGGAAAGGGGAAATAATAAGGGAGTGGAGAGTGGAGACTATACTCTCTCTTGTTTTTGGGTTTTGGGGCAACTGATTAATTAATAATAAATAGTAATCTCCTTGTTAATTTATTTACATAGAAACTCAGTAAATTGTATATTTATTTATAAAGAGCCAGCTGCTAGCTAAACAAGGGAAGGAAGGAGAGTGGGGCCAATGAAAGCAACAGATAGAACATTTGAGCCATGATTGAATGATTTAGGGCTTTGAATGCAGAAAAATTTAGAATAATACTGTTTAGCTATTCCTAACCAATAGCATAATGATACGTAAAAAATTATTTTATATGTCATTATGTTATTAGTCGAAAAAACAAAAAATGTTATCCCCTTGTATGAAAATCTTTCTCCTAGAAATGGGATGCAGCAGAGCCAAGAAGGAGCTCCCCTCTCTCAAGTCCAGTCTCCTCAGCTCTCCTATGAAAAAGGTTGGCAAACTTGCGGATGAGATCGGTGGTTGCAACGCATCGCAATCGGCAATGACTCCGCATCCAATCCCGCAATTTAATCTCATCACCGTGACACGTCAGCATGGTGGACCCACTTTGAGTTTCTCTCCCTCCCCCTCATGGCTCTCTCTCTCTCTCTCTCTCTCTCTCACTTTGCCACGTGTTACAAGCTGAGCCATCAACTCCTATCTTAAAAAATCAAATCAAATTCATTCCACCTGTGAATTTTATACACACATGTTCGGTGTTCACCTGTTTCAATTTGCACTCATTATCACATAAAAATATGCGAACAAAAGGTTTTTCTGAAGGATGAAGCATCAATAATACATGTTATCATTTTCTATTTTCTCAATTACGTAGCTACTAGTTCGAGGAACATTGAACCATTTTCAACTACGCATGCTGAGGTGACAAATTATAATTTGAGTTAAAGTTCAGTTGTGTAAATTTTCCTTACTGTCAAAACATGCCATTACCTTTTTTTCATCCTTCTTTTTCTGTTTGGCTCAAGTTTGTTATTGTTTTCCAACTAATTCAATTGAAGGAGGTTTCTTCAAGTTATCCAGAACAAGATTCAAAAGACAAGATATGATTATGGTTCACTTATCCAGAATAAGTTTCAATTTAAAGTTTGGTTTGTTTTAAACTTAAACAAATAAAAGATACATGATTGGAGAGGCTTGTAATAAAGTTGCAAAGTTGGTAAAAATATAAGGGGAACTTGCTAATTCCAATTCCCAAACAGCGGATTTTGCCTAGGAAATGGAAATGGAAATCCGTGTTGGGAGAGAAACGTGGAGGAATAGGAATGAGAATTCAGGAACGAGCAAAACTTTATCCATTTCCAATTTCCAAGCAGGAAGGAAGAGAGGGATCCGCTCCAATTATCCAATCCAATCCAATCCTAGAAGTACTAGTCAATCCGAGTCCCTCTCCACTCTACTAGCCCCCAGCCACTAGGCAGAGTAGTTAGTAGTTAGTGGGCACTTGTTTGCCGGGCCACGCGTCAGCAGTTGGCACCATGATGACATGGCGGGGGCACCTGTTGACCATGAGCTTCTGATTTGAGTATTTGTGGATAAAATATCTTACGTGTAAAGCAGAACGTGTCAGGTAAGCCGTGGTCAAATGAGTGCCACGTGTCTGGCTGATACAACATGTGGGAAAACTTGGATCTCTGCTGGTGCTGTTGGACGAGGAAACCAAACACATTTTTGTGATCATGATACAAATCAGCAAAAGGGCACGTGTTTGGATAAGCTTAGTGTCACTTCATGAAGAATATTTAGGCGCCAGCAAATCTATCTTTGTCTTGGCATGTTACAGCTTTTGACAGTCGAAATTGAAATTTGACATCCAACGGAGTGCATGAGTAAATGGACTATGGGGGTCAAAAAAGTTTCTTAAAATGAGTGTAAAAACGTGTGAATCGTTGAATTTATATCAAACAGTAGGTGATCATAAATCTCTTGAATTCCTGTAGTCTAAGATTTCGGAACTGCCAACTTATAAACCAAACAAAAAATCCATCTTCAATAGTCTCCTCCAAGTTTGATATATGATTGTGGGAGCAAATATTTTCGTCTCCAATCATAGTGCACCACGTGGAAAAGAAAATTATCTATTAAATTAATTAATTGAACTAGTTTATCTGGTCAATTAATTAATTAGGATAATATATGAATTAATGATATTATCTTATTCATTAATTCATATATTATCCTAATAAAGAGAAGATAATATCATTAATTCAGATATTATCTTCATAAAAAGAGATAATATCATTAAATCAGATATTATCTAAGTCTGACTCGATCCCTACGAATTTGGGTAGGGAATAAACTCAGCATATTCTCTACGAAACCCTAGCCCCGAGGCTCTTATGAATAGATGACTTCATTCATCATTCAAGGTACATCTAAACCTACTCCTAAACCCGAGAAAAATACCCGAAGCTCTCTCTCCCTCTCCACACGGCTCCGGCCACTACACACGACTCCCTGGGTGTGGTCTATTTACTCCAGTCTTTTTTACAGGAAACGAGGAAGATCGAAGGTTGAAGGATCTAGAAGCGAATATTCTCCCGCGAGATTATTTGCACAAACAATGATCTTCTTGGCTTAGGTCAGCCATCAATATCAACTTTAAGAAGCTCCAAAATCAAATGAGAGAGGTAACAAGGTTTTCACGGCTCAGTAAACATTTACCACATGAATCATTGATTCATTTTTCTTAATTCTCTCCCAATCGATTAAGAAAGGAAATCAATCTTTAAAATTATAAAAAAAAAAATTAAAAAAAAAAAAGAAAAAAAAACCAAGTCCAAGAAGTAGGAATTGTACTCTTTAACACATAAATGCCAGTCCATCTCACAACATTAGCCGCCTCTTTTGCAGTTTTGTATTCACAGCACCCAAAATTCTGTTGATGTTTGAATCGGAATAACATATATTGTTGTCATGTGAGGCATGTAATCAGGGCGTATATAGTACACTCAAAAAATCTGGAACTAGAATCTGATCATTCAGAAGAGTTTTCGTGGTCTGCTCGAGTGATTTATCTACCAGAGACAAGACAAGAGGCAAACAAGGATATCTAGAATCACGCACCCAAGTAGACCCATCATAGCAATCAACCAGTGTGCCAAACCTTATTTCCTCGAGATAAATGGTTTCACTGATTCTACAACTACCTGTTTTCCATGGAAAAGAAGGAATTTACATTAAATAGACTGAGTTCAAATGGTCCTACGACAGGATGCAGCATTTGACGCATATGCAAATTGCAATTGAAACTAGCGTCATTTAACATGAAAGAACTAATAGAATTTAGTGTTACTAGTGTTCTTACCCTCCCATCATAGGATAATGATGCAAAGATCCAAGGCTCGCGAGAGCTCCAAGCTAGGCCTGAAGTGTCATGTAAAAATATTTAGTTTATGATAGAAGTTCAGGTATATACCTACGGAGTTGCAGCAATTACCATAAATACTATCTTCATAGTCGCTGTAAGAGTTCAGCAATGGGTCAATCCGCCTAGTTGGTGAATCAACCAGGCTGCCAAAAACATGATAAGAACGACCGGTATAATCAAGGAATGTAATTAGTCAGCACAAAAAGTATTCATGGAACATCGGGCAAGAAAACTACCTTTCAGATATTAAGCCATCATTGCTAGATGGAGAAGCCAACCACAGGTTGACAGTTGAGTCTGTACCGGAACTCTGCAATAACATATTTTTATCAGAAAAGCTTCAATTAAATAAAACATGTAAAGCAAGGTTTTTAGTCTCCTCAACAAAGTCAACATGTCCAGAGAAAGAGAGAGAACAAACCAAAATCAGCCCATCATACTCAGGGTTATACCTGACAGCCCACGTCCTGGAAACATTTCAATGGGTAACAATCAGAGCATTAAAGTTTGCAAGTATTGAAACTTCTTCAACACAAGTATGAGCATCCCAGAATTTCTGAACCAGACACTGATACACAAGGGCTCATCAAGCAAAAACATGGTTGAAGAGACCAAAATGCAACAGTACACAAAATAGTTACCAGTGTGTGTGTCCAGGAAGCTCCTGGATAGGGACCTTCGGCTTCCTAAGATCCCATATGCGTATCCCAGATTCATCTTCTGCAGTCATCTGTAGAAGTGTTAACAATTTGCGGTAAAGTAAAGGAACAAAAGGTAGTGATATGCGTCGTATTGAGAAATGAAAAAAAAAAACACTTCGTCTTGACTTGGAAGATACAAATGCATCATGTAAATCCATCCTTGTTTGTGTGAAAATGTTCTAACGTCATTTTACTAATATTGTAAATAAATATCCATACAAAGTTGAAAGAAGATATATTTCTTATGAGATAAAAAGCACTGTTACTCATTTTCTATGCAACACAATAAACTACTAATCCATGTCTTTGTGTGAGTGCATGTGTACAGATATGCAAGTTATTTGAACATGAGCATACTCAGAGAATGGATAGAAAACTAAAATCTTACAAGCACGTGTTTCTTCTTCGGGTTATAATCAACGTTGCGGACATGAGCATGCTCAACTGAATTTGTCTTCCTGCATATAAACCAGTACTATTATTAATCAAGAAACGATATTGTTGCCAAAACCTCAAACAAGTAACAGCCCCTGAAATAGTTTCCTTCATTCTTGGTTGATATAAAATCTAATTTGCAAGATGATGAGGCAGTCCATATAGCAGTATGGCAGTACCATGGTAGCCATTTGTACAAAATCCTTAGTTTGAGCTATTTCATTGAAGACACACTTCACATGCCAAAGACAACATGTTGTGACTATCAACTGGAACATTAGTTTGTAAGAAACACTTGGCAATACTTTTGGTTCATTATAAATTTCCACTGTTGAGAATCAATACAAAACACAAAGCCTGGAGTTGCAAATGACTAAGGACACTGTCCACAACAAAAGCTACTTGACTTATGTGCTGAATTTACCAAACAGAAAAAATAAGGAAAGAATACATGCTTCAAACACACACTCGACTTTTTAAGTTTTGGACATTCATGTTGGCCCTGATTAACAAATAAAAGCAATGCAATTACATAGTATCAAAAGAAAACATACTTCATTGTCCGCAAATCCCAAAATTGGATGGATGATTCACAAGTTGCAGCAACAGCATTCGTATCATGAGGATCCCATGCACCACCAGATAAGTAGTGCATGACGCCAGCAGACTCCTGTGATTGTACCTGGACCCGGAAACAAGACCTAAATAAGAATCAGTCTGAAATTCAAAGTGATACTCCATCAACTACTAAGGCTTTTGTAGGAAAAGCTTTTAAGGTCTTAAAAAGCCCATTAGGTTTCTTATGGTAAAAAGATTGAATACAAAAATTCTGTGTGAGAGAGAGAGAGAGAGGACAAGCGTCCTGTCTTTTTTCCTCCCCCGGTTCCTCAATCATATCCATATTTTCTCCTTCTACAGTTCATGCATAAGTAAATTTTGATGAAGCAGGAATCATATTAATTTCAAATCTTGGAAAGAGACAGAAAACTTATCCTAAAACATATACTATAACTGCAGATGATTGACAAGAGATCTCATCATGAATGCATTATAAAAATACCTGAGCAGCTTTTTTGGATAAATCTAAGCTCCACAAGGACAGATTTTCTTCATCAATGCTGATCAGCTTATCATGTCTTCCAGATGGCCACCAAAGAATGCTGTTCAATGCATATATACATTGAATAAGAGAGCCACGGAACAACATGCTAGGATCAATGAGTCCAACAGAGGACACACAGTTCATACCAAACTAAATCTCAAACAAATAAGATGAGTTTAAGCTCAAGTTATATTCCAAGAAGTTATAACAATATAACACGTGTTACCACAATAGTACACGAGTTACTTCAAAAGTGTACATGATCCAAGAGCATTACATGAGCATCATATAAATGATTTTGTACCTTAAAACTTAATTATTAGAAGCAATGATTTATTAGTAGTCCTTTCAGTTTCATTCAATATTTTTACACGCTGTAATATACAAATTAAGAAAAAAGATAAAACTGAAATTCATGAAACGCAATTGGGAAATTAAATATGCCCAGGGATAGACGAGGGTAAGCATACTGACCATTTAATCTTGCCAATTTGTGAGTCAAGGGAGGTAATTCTTTCCAACTGAGGGGAATTCAGTTCACCATATAACTCGGGGATCTGCCATATCGCTGCTCCATGTGACTCACCTTCAAGCACATTGAACTTTATATAAAGAAAACAATCCCAATGTCCGACATACCAGATTTGCAGAGAATTGAAAGAAAAAAATATATAGAAAAGATAAATTAACAGATGATGATTTCTAGCTAGCATTATTAGCATAAACATATAGAGCAATAAGAAAAATAAAAGAGTAAACCATCCAACTAATAGTGGAAATATGTAATCAAAGTATTTTGGCAGATATACTCACTCAAAAAAGAAAAAGAAAAAAAAAAGTCCAAAAAGCTTTGTTGAAAGGTTAATATTTGGATTTCAACACTCAACCAGCCGTCGTTGTTTATATTTGGATTTCAGCAATGCAATTGACAAGCTTATCCTAATGGGTTCAAATACCAAATTACGAAGCAATCAAATTCCCAATTCTGACTTTATGGACCACAGAACCACAAAAATATGATCCAGCTTCATGCATTACTAACAAATCATTCACAACATGGCAATGCATAAGCATCAGGTTGAGCGCCAATCATATTGCAGCAACACAAAAGGTGGGACAAACAAATAAATAAATAAATAATAAGAAAACAAAAATGGAGAATAAATTACCCGTAGAATAAACAGTAGAGAAGATGCGCTGGTCGAAGGGACAGGAAGCAAGGTCCCAGATCTCGTTGGGGTGCGAAAACAAACCCTCGCATACGAGTTCGGTTCCATCCGAAGAGAGCCGAATCAAATGCACCTATTCAATTTCAATCCCATTCATTAGATTAAAAGATCCAGATCCAGAATACGAACTCCCATTTTATATATTTATTTATAAAATTTGTGGAAGACGAAGAAGGTGAACCTCATTTTCTTCTTTGAGACTGAGAGTGCCGGTGATGAAGCTAGTATGATCTGTGTCAGCTTTAACATCTGATATACATCTAGCCTGGACCTCTCAGAACATGGGGATAGAGTTACAATCAGAAATTCAGAATCAGAGGGTTTATGAATTTGGGAAAGGACAAAAAGAAGAAGAATGGAATTGACCTGGTATTTCAGACCATATCCGATGCCCGACGATCCTCCTTGCATGGCTGCTGCTGCTGCTGCACTGCCTGATTACACCACCACAATCTTTGTGGACTTGTTGCATGCAACCCAACCCGGCGCTTACAACACCGACTGACAGAGATTGATTCCTGCATTTCACAACGGCCAATTACCAAACAAATACCTTCCATTTTTCATTTTTTTCATTATTTCATATTCCATTGTGGGCTAATTCGTAAAACCAACGTAGAAGCCCAACATAAAATGTTGAAGAGTTTGTTCCATGTTTAAGTCAAACCAAAGCCCGACAAGCAGAAAACATTTGTAAGCCCAGAGCCCAACAAGCCACACTAGCATCAAATAAAAGACCAAGAAAACCCAGCCATAGGAGTGAATAAAAAGTAGAGAGAAAACGCTAGGTCAAAGATAAACAGCGGCCTCTGCAGGATAAAGGACCTATGAGTTGCTTATGCTCTTCAAACCTTTTACTTTTCCTCTCTAATAAATAAATGGATATTGATTTTCCTTCCATATAAAGAGATACTCTTTCTTCTTGTGAATTATTATCTAATATATGTGCAAAAACAATTTATCAATTACACAAAAAGAAGCAATTATACACAAATATCATACTGCTATTAGTAGGAATGTAGTCTCATACAACAGTGATAATACCTTTTATTATTTCCGCCCAATAACATAATGACACATTAGATAATTTTTTCACGTATCATAATATTATTGGTCAAGAATAATAGAATAATGTTATTTATGTTATAAATAAGTTTTTTTCCCTACTTACATGATAACAAGAGAAGTATTTTTCTAAATAAAACCACCATGCCAATATTTCTTTAGGTAAAAAAAATCATTTCTTTCGTTTAATATGGAAAAAATTAGAATTGAAATCATCGAATATCACATAATTATCCTCTAAACCTCATGAGACTCACACCAAAAGTCCTTGCCATCCTCCTTCACACCCAAAAGAGAGTTTAGGAAAGGAAAAAGGAAATAAAAAAATTGTGATTAAACTTCAGGTGAGGAGTAAACCCAAAGTCACCCAATTTTCTCTATGTGCGCGAATTGGGTGGGAATGGAAAAAATTGGATCCAACATCATCTACAAGAGAAGGAGGTAAAGAGGAGTTCCTTGAGCCTCAGAGAATGATGGCCAAGTATTTCACAAAATGGTTTTCCGATCTTGATTGGCGGCTACTTCTGTTAGTCATCCCTCCCCTCTTTTTTATCGTCTTCCTCTCACTCTCATCTTCTTTTTCTTACTCTCCCACCAATTTCCCCCTCTCTCCGTTTGCT
This sequence comes from Prunus mume, assembly GCF_000346735.1. Next base: position 14,859,604 of record NC_024127.1, read on the forward strand.
CCCATTCGATCTTTCCTTCGCGGCCGTGCCTTCCAGTTCCAGCAGCCGCCCCTCAACATAACAACCCTAAACACTCTCAATTCTACAACTAGTGAGTCCAATCGGAATGGGACCGACGAGTCGTTGAAGAAGCGCAAGGATGACGATTTGCATCGGTCCAGAATAGCCGTGTGTTTGGTTGGTGGGGCCCGGAGGTTCGAGCTCACGGGGCCGTCCGTCGTGGACAAGATTCTAAACCAATATCCGAATTCCGATCTTTTTCTGCACAGCCCTATGGACCCCAACGCCTTCAAGTTCTCGCTCCTCAAGGCCGCCCCTAGGATCGCCTCCGTCAGAATCTTCCACCCCAAACCGATGTTCGAGACTGAGTTCCAGCTCCGAGTCCTAACCGCTCACAACTCGCCCAATGGCATTCAGGTTTTCTTTCTCACTTCTTGTCCCCTCTTTTCTTTTCTTTTTCCTTTTTTTTTCCTCAAAAAATTATAATAAATATTTACTGATTAATGTGATTAATATTTGATTTATGATAGTTTTGGCATGTATCTGAATCTGATGAACAAAGACAAATTAACGATGAATTAATTTGGGTTTGTTGACCAAAAACCACAAAGAAACGAACGTGTCTAATCGTCGTATCTGTTGCTTTTGTAAATGGGAATTGGGAGTAACGCGTTTGCATTTATTTCTTCTTGCTGTCGTTTTAGTTGTCTATTCCCATTTTTCTTGCTGCCATAGTCATTTAAAAGTAAAATTTGAAACTTTTTTTTTTTCTTCAAATTAATTCATTATTGTATTTCAAGTTTTTTTTTTTTTTTTTTTTCATTTTTCTCCGCCAAGTAATTCAAAAGTGTTTCGCACACTTACCAATATTAAATGTTTCAATAAAGTCGTATGAGGTCACTGTTGTTTTTTAGTTTTTTTGTCAAGAATTTGTTATACATTTCTAATCTCGACTCTTGAATCACATTTAAAAGACTAACAACACTTTTAATGAATCTGCAATCAACTGCGAAAATTAGAATTACGTAACCGATGAATGTGCTTGTGTCTGTTATCTTAATTTCTGGGTCATGTGTTGACAATGTGTATGCAGGGCCTTTTGCAATACTTCCACCTGGTGGAAGGCTGCCTAACTATGATCCAAGCATACCAAACACAAAACAACTTCATCTACGACTGGATAGTCCGAACCCGAGTAGACGGCTACTGGAACGCCCCGCTCCACCCTAAACACTTTGTGCGGGGACAGTACCTGGTCCCTCCGGGCTCCAGCTTCGGCGGACTCAACGACCGCTTCGGAGTTGGCGACCTCAACAGCTCCATAGTCGCCCTGTCGCGCCTCTCCCTCATTCCCAAACTCGACGCGGGTGGGTTCCGCCAGCTCAACTCGGAAACCGCCTTCAAGGCCCAACTCACCACCCAAAGGGTGCCATACGTCACTAAACAACTCCCCTTTTGTATCGTAACGGACCGCCAATACGGCTTCCCACCAAGCCGTTTCGGAGTGCCAGTGGCGTCGCTGTCAAGCCCAGGCCCATTGAGCGGGGCCAAGTGCAGGCCCTGCAGGCCTGTGTGCCAAGGCCCTTGTGTAGCGGATGTGATGCTTAGCCTGCAGAGAGGGTGGAGCTGGACCCCCTGGGCCAACGGCACGCTCCAGCTTTGTGATGCCCATGGCGCATGGGAAAAGGGTTGGCAGAACACATTTGACCGAGTTGCTGGCCGGAAATTCGCTGCCGAGCGAAAGCGAGTTTTGGGGTTGACGGTGAAGCAGTGCATTGATGATTTCAACCAAATGAAAAACAAAACTGCTAACTGGGAGGCACCGCCAGTGGACGAGATTTGTAGCATTGGGGTGCTTGCGCCACCCCACTGAACAAAAATCCTGCCTGGCTCGATAACTTTTTCTCTTCTGTTCAACGATAGGGTAAAGAAATATAGAGAGTAATTTTGGATTCGTAAATTCTCTTATTTTAATGATATAGAATATTGTTAGGACAGAGCATCTCTACTCTACATGTGCTTCACAATTCAAAACTTGTACAACTTACGATGTGATTAGGTTTTTTTAATGGAATTTTGGGATTTCTTAGTCTCTGTCTTGTTGGGTTTTCTTGGGTTTAAGGCTTGAAGCCAAAAAAAATACATTTTTTGTGGAGAATTTCCGATGGCCGTGAAATATTTATCTTCCTGGGACGCCTCAGTCAGTGGCACAGAAGCCCTTCTTCACTTATGATTTCGCCACTTATAATATGGTAAATGGCTGAGTACCCTTTGCGTGTGGCCCAATCAAAAAGGCCGTGGTAAATGGCTACAACTTAAACAACAAAAACCACTAGTATGTATGAGTACGACTATGTAGTGGCTCTTCAAAAACAAGTTTTGAAATTTATTTATTTATTTTACATGGAAATGGAAATGGAAAGAGGGGTAAATTGAAATATATATAGTAGGCAGATGCAGTGCAATATATTGATATTGTACTAATTACTGAATATAGGTTTGGTCAGTGATATCAAGGTCTCGGTCGCCGGTGGATGCTTGGGGGGTCGGGTGGTGGCTTCATCAGGTCCGTCAGCACTCTGCGTCTCACTGGCCGGTGGCTTATTTGCCGCTATTTCAGTTTCACCCTCGTCTCTACCGTACATTCCACCACCGTAGGCTTCAAATGTTAGTGGCTTCGTCCTTGATCCGTCTTCCTTCTCTTTCTGCTTTACCTCCTCCCTTCTCTGCTTCGCCCTCTCCTCTTCCACTTTTGGATGATGATCACCATCCATTATTATTAATTCATCAAATCAAATCTTTCTATCTACTCTCTCTACTTACTTGAAATCGATAAAATAAATACTGGACCAATCCACCGCATGTCCTGAAAATTAATAAAATAAATACTGACATAAATGTGACACATTCTTGGTTGTTATAATAAGTAAATAAAGGACCATGAGTGTAGTTGGTTGTTATAATAAGTAAACAAAGGAGCCATGAATGTAGTGGTTTGGAGCAATTGTTATTTTAAAAAATGTCTTCAGTTTGAGTCATAGCATTCCTGTAGTGTCTGTGTGAATTTAGTATATGATTGTTCATCTTAATAGAAAAAGTTTTCAAAAACTAATAAATAAATAAAATAAGATACCTTTCTATCCTACATCGTGAGGTGACTCAACGCCACTGTGTATAATCTAACAGTATGTGTTAAGCCTATTGTGTGAAATACAATACGAAGTGGACCCTATAAAGATGTCCCTCAAATAAGCTTATTTCAAAAATTCTTCAATGAAAGATATATATATATATATATATGTATGTATGCTAAGCCTACCGTTTGACAAAATATACTTGATCATCCATATGCTAAGCCTATATATACCATCTTCACTTCACGTTGCCGTTATACATAATCAAATAATGCCTAATGGGAAGGATGGGAGTCATGACTCATGGCCCGTGGTGGGACACGGAATTTCTGACTTAATTTCGAATTCTTGTGTAAATACAAAATGAACATCCATAATAATTATTTGACATCTTATTCTTCAGGTCAGGCATGTCTGTCTGTCATGTCTGGATGCCAATGGTATGAGCATGCAAGTTGCAACGCTGCGTTTGGAATTCCAAAACTAGGGGAGGCCATCTAGCTGGTGAAATATTATTTTATTTAACTTCAATTATTAAGAGCCAAGGATGTTGCTGGGATTCCAGCCTGGTCAATGGACCGTAGACACACCCCAATTTATGACTGACTCTGACTGCAAGCGTTTCTTATTATTTTTTTTTTCTTAAAAAGTTGCAAAGAAAAAGAAAAAGAAAGATTGAACTGACCACGTGGAACTGTTCCCTCTCCCACACCACATGATTGGTTGAGGGAGTAGACTGTGGAGTAGAAGGAAGAAGATATAAAACAGCTAAGCGATCAGCTGTATGATTAAGTTAACTTGCCCATACATACAATAGATCATCAATTCATCCAATGAATAATATTATTGATTATTGATCATCCACATACACAGTATATATATACACTTCGATCTCAACAACGTTCTACAAATTAATACAGCCTGTACGTACGTAAGTCGAAGACATTATGACAGGCGTTTTCCGGCGGTCGCTTTCTTTCCCCAACAAAATCATTCCAAATAACCGTCAGGCAAAAGTGCGAGCACCCATGTTGTCTCATCACACCAGATCCATCAGTCTCCCAACCAGATCTCACCCCTTGATTTCCCAGCTCAAGGATCACATCGCTCACCTTCAATCATGGGCGACGGCCTCTTTCTCCTTCTCTGATTGGCTCTGCCAAGGCTTGACCCGCCTCAGAGACTTGCACCACTGCCTTGACGACACTCTCCGCCTTCCTCAAACCCAAGACTCCCTCCGCCGCCTGCGCTCCCACTCCGCCAGCTGCTGCTGGCTCGACAACCTTCTAGACCAATTCCTTCGCTTTGTTGACGTCTATGGAATCTTCCGTACCTCAGTTTTCGCTCTCAAACAGGACCACTCTGCAGCTCAAGTCGCTTTGAGGAAGAGAGACGACTCCCAGATAGCATTGTACGTCAGAGCTAGAAAGAGAATGGCCAAGGAAATGATCAACCTTGTCAACGCATGTTCGTTGTATTGTTGGAAGGCCAGGACCGGCAGCCTCGCCGTTGGAGCATGTCGGCGATAGTAATTACTATACTACTAGTAATATTGTTGATCATGAGCTGGCTGGGGTTATGAGCGAGGTTGTTCAAGTGACGGTGATGGTGTCTCTTGCCCTTTTTAACGGAATCGCTGCAGCACTCTCATCAGGCGGCCCAACAACGTCATTATCAAAATCGAACATCTTGTCGTCAAGGTGGTCGTGGATTATATTATTTTCAATGGGTTTGATGAGGTGCAAGGAGGCCGTTGAGGATGGCGAGTATCATAGTAGGATTATTGATAAAGTAGTACAAGTCAATAATATTGGAGTTGAGAGCTTACGAAATTTAAGAAAGAAAGGAGAAGAAGAGGTGAAAATAACATTGAAGAAAATGCAGGAACTGGAGGTCTCTATCGCCGCCATTGAAACTTGCTCTGAAACAGTTTTCAGGAGTTTGATTTACGCAAGGGTTTCGCTGCTTAACACTCTCACCCTACTCTAAGTTTGGGATTCATTAATTTCTTGTGTAAATTACAGTCGACCAATTGCTTGCCTATTTCTTCAAATTAATTAATTATATTAGTTGTATTTTCTATACTAGAAATTAAGGAATGTTAACTATTTTTCCTTGTTGGGATGTTCTTGTTCTTGTCATTTTTAATTTGTGTATGTCGAATTAATAGAATTGTGTGGTGTATATTGGCAGAAGGGATGAGAAAGAAAGAAAGAATATCATTCCCGTTGAAGATTGATGAAAAGATTAATGCTCGACAATTAATCAATAATGGACCCTTCACCCTTGTAATTAAGCATAATGCGTGCCCCATCAACTTTCTCTTGTTCTGTATATGTGTGTGTGTGCGCAATATTCTCCACCGTCATTGACAGCTGAATTTAGCTAAGGCTACAGCAAAGCAAAGAAATATGCATGTTTTCCTTCTTCCAAACCAACGCACGCACACGCACACATGTATAAATATAGTAGAGAGGTAAGGGGTATCTATGGTCCCTAATTATTCCCTAGCTAGCTAATTAGCTAATACTAACAACTAATGTGCGTGTGTCACATACCCGATGATTAGCGAATGACTAATTATGTGAAAAAGAGGGAAAAAGCGTAGTGCACGAATTTTCAAGTTAATTATTGAGGTAGCTCTTTTAATTTTCCGGGTCCATATTGTTATGTTTCTGAGGTTGAATGGAAGGCAGATTTTTACTCATTGCAGTTGTGCTAGGTATAAAGAAAATATAAATATTCAAGAAAAAAAGAAAAGAGAAAAGAAAGGGCGGGGCAGTTTGAATCCAATCATCATTAAGTTAACTAACAGGCTGAAAGTAATGCGTAGATTTTGGCATGGGCTGCCAAGGATTGATGACCATGGACTTGACTGGATACGTGACTCCATTGTAATTTGTATATTGGACTCTTAAGTCTTAACCAACCAATGCATTATGCTCTCGTCTCGTTCAGAAACAAATCCGCATTTTCTGTGACAATTGTAGTCGATCCTCCCTCTTGGCTCTTGGCTCCTCTCCAATCCAATGATGTTTTTTTTTTTTAATTTCTTGAAAGGATCGACATGGGATGGGTGGAGGAGAGGTAGAAGAAAGTGTGGCTTTACCTAAACCCTAGAAATGCATAGATTATGGGATTCAATATCAAATCAATACATGTAATCGTACACACAGAGAGGGTCAGGGACCATGTCTTCTGGTTCTTTTTTCTTCTCTCCTGGTCGTCTCCGTACGTCTCCCCACCCCCACTTGAAAAGCAAAGCATAAAAGTGAGACACGAACAGAATCAGACAAAGTTGATCCAGTTGGAATTGCACCACCATATCCATCCCATATATTATGGTATGAGAATATGCCGCTGCAGCAGCATCTCCTCCTTTTATGAAAGATATCTTCATCAGATTCAAGAATCTAACCGCTTTTGAAAACATCACTAGCAGAGCACTCTTTGCTACCTTGACTTCATATGCTTTACTATTAGACCTACCTACCTACCAATCCTGGTTATTTTGAATTATTTCCTTTCCTTTCCTTTCCTTACCAAATTTGCTTCTACAGTTCCACATGCATGCCATAACGGTTACTTACCATAATTTGTCATTAATTGGACATCATAATTCATTATTTGACGCTTTTCCCTATTTTCTCTTTTTCGCATAAACCTTTTACTCATGAATCATCTTTCTTTGTTTTGAACATGAAATTAAAAGAAGAAAAAAAACATACCTTTTTTATTTTAAGCAGTTTTCAAATGTATCATAATGCAAAATGGATGGCCTTCAACTTCAATTCCATTCCTGTTTCAGTGAGTATGAGTGCAGATAAGAGCATCTCCAACCGATGTGTCAAAAGTGGCACATAGACATTTAACGGCTAGAAATAACATTTCACATCACTCCAACCGATGTGTCAAAACTGATGTGGAATGAATGCTATAAGTTGATATGTTATTTTTGACATATCAAAAGCAAGATGTCAAATGAATATTTTATTATTTTTTCTTTTCTTTTCTTTTTAATTAAAATTAAATCAACACTAAAATGTAATAAAATAATAATTTAATTTGACATATCGGGTAGAGTATAAAGCTATATAAGATGTGAAATTACCACATCTGTCATCAAATTTAAATTTGATGTTTGGTATTTAATATCTCCTTTGGAGATAGAAGATAAAAAGAAGGCAACAATGCAAAGAGACGTTAAATTTTCCTGCCTCGGCCTCGACAGCCTCGCACACAAACACACACAAAATTAAGGAAGGAAAGATAATTAAAACTCACGCGCATACCCATAAAAATGCCAAATTACCAATTAAGCCTCCTTTATCTACTTAAGTTGTGCACTCTGAAAACCCAAAACAGAGAAAATCAGAGAATGTTGTTGGCCTAGTATCCCGCAGCGCACTGTCTTCCTAATATTTATTTCATTTGGTAAATTATTTTATTCACTCTCTCTGTCTCTCCCTTTCAGTGTTGTGTCAAGACTTGTGAACATGGGGTGCGCTGCCTCAAAGGTGGAGGATCTTCCGGCGGTGGCTTTATGCCGAGACCGGTGCAAGTTCCTGGAGGAAGCTCTCAGCCAAACCCAAGCCATGTCCGATGCTCACGTGGCTTACTTGGCCTCCCTCAGGACACTTGGCCCCGCTCTCCACCGTTTCTTCGATGATGTTAATACCATTCAGAATCATTGTAATTGTAATGGACCACCAGAATCAGAATCAGAATCCGACTCGGCCTCGCACCTCCAATTCTCTTCCGACTCCGAATCCGAAACCGAACTCAAGGGCCCCCGTAAACAGTCGGACGAAGCGCCAACTCCAGTTAATGATGGTGATGAATATTACAGGAATTTAGGCGGCGGCTTGGCTTCCAAACCCCCTCCTCCGCCACCGTCTCCAATCAGCTCCACGTGGGATTTGTTTAATTTCTTTGACGCCTATGACAGGGAGAGATACTCACCATCCCCGCTTTATTCTTCTACTCATTTGGAGCCTGAAGAAGCTGCTACTCCTGCTGCTGACAAAATCAAACATAAAAATAATAATATTAATAATGACATTGGACAGCAGGAAGAACAACAGACTAGGCCGAAAGAGAAGAGTAAGAAGACGATTCATTTGGCCACGTCTTTCGAACACAACAAACAGAACGAACAGAACGAACGGGGTGTCTCCGCAGAAGCAGAGGCCATGCGAGAGCTTCACTTTCTGTTTGACAGAGCGTCTGAGTCCGGCAATCAAGTTTTGAAGTCGCTGCAGTCTCACCATCACACAATTTCTCTACATCAGGGTATAATCTCTCTTTTTCTCTTCCTTTCCAAATAAAATAAAATAAATTTTAATATTAATAACTAATTTGATGCGCTCGTTTTGGAGAAACAGAGTATGGCTTTGGTAACCATGAAGGCTTGGGGATGAGCTCACAGAGCCTATCTTACACTCT
>NC_024127.1:14868225-14916801 GCF_000346735.1 Prunus mume
GCTCTTCTTGTGGGAAAAGAAACTTTACGGCGAAGTCAAGGTACGCTTAATCTGTCATGGGGTGTCTTTTTTTAAGGCTTTTGAGCATATTCGTCTGCACTTGAGTTTGTTGTCAATGTCATTTATGATTTTATACATCCTGCTTGCTTATAATGAAATGAATTAGGCTGAGGAAAGATTGCGCGTAACGCATGAGAAGAAGAGTCGAATGCTGAAACAATTGGAACACAATAAGGCCACCGCTGAGTCTCCTAAAATTGAATCTGTTCGGACTGCACTTCGCAATGTTTCAACAAAAATGAAAATTGCAATTCATATTGTTGACAAAATATCAGTTACCATAAACAAGTTGAGGGACGAGGAGTTGTGGCCGCAGATTGTTGAATTCATTCACAGGTACGTACCACGCGTCTGTCTGATTGATTGAATTCTGTTTTGAATGAGGAGTAGGTACAAGTCATACAAAATGTCACAATATACTACACATCATGATCATGTGGTATGGATAATTGACTTGTTGTGCAGATTACTTGGAATGTGGAAAGGTATGGTCGAATGTCACAAGAGTCAATACCAAGCAATTGCGGAAGCCTCCAAGGGTTTGGATGCAATTGCAATATCCAACGCGAAGTTGAACGGTGTGCATGATCTTGAAACCGCAATTCAACTCAAGTTAGAGCTTCAAAACTGGAATGTATGCTTCTCCAATTGGATTGCCACCCAAAAGGGGTATGTAAAAGCATTAAATGGTTGGCTTCTCAGATGTCTTCTACAGGAACCATCACCGCAGTCAGATGAGGAGGGTGATGCAGCAGAAGTAGTACCTCTGTCTCCTGGTAGACTCGGTGCACCCCCAGCTTTTGTGATATGTAATCAGTGGTCTCAAGCTATGGATAGACTCTCAGGGAAGGAAGTTATTGAAGCTATCCGGGGATTTTACACTCGTATACATTTGCTTTTAATGGAACACCACGTTGATGCAGAAACATTGCTGCAAAGAATGGCAATTGAAAACAAAGATGTAGCAAGGAAACTAAGGCTTGTGGAGGAGGGGAAGGAGGAGGAGGAGGAGCAAAGGATAATGCAAAAGGTGCTGATGCGAGGTAGAGGAAAAAAGAATATTATTGGTTTGAGTTTGCAGGCAGCACAAGAGGAGGGTGGAGAGAGAGAGTATAATAATAGATCAAGGAATCTAGTATGGGATCTGAAGCAGACATTAATGGCCATGGAAAAATTCACTGCAAACTCACTGAAAGCATACGAAGAGCTTGATGCACACATTGTACAAGTCAACAGCCCCGGCCTGTGTGTCTGAATAATTACAAGTCCAGGACTTGTTTCTCCTACGTAGTACGTACTTTATAAATTAGAATTACCTAGAGTCTTACTTTCTGGCATGTAATCTTCCATGATCCATCTAGATTCTAGAGGCTTGTTCCTGAATCTGGAATCTAGTGATGATTATTTATTGTAATAGAAAATTAGGTGTGTGGTTGTCCCTCCCTAGCTAATTTCTTGATATCAATTAATTGCATTATATTTGTTGCAATGGGTGCGTGCTTAATGGTGCCTTTGAAGTTGATCATGTATAAATGTGAATCAATAAGAGTAGAGGGGGAAATTTTGAGATGCCAAGATTGCTGAAAGACAAAACGAATTGGTTCAATTATTTGAAACTACCTACTGATGATTAAAAGGGAACTTTTATTACATACAAATTACAATACAACAAGGCAAACTAAAAGCCTTCATCTGTGCCAATGGGTTCCCACCACAATGGTGGTGGCTTCCCCCTTACCCCCATGGCACTCCAGTTCGAACCCCAGGGTCGAAGGCTTCCCTTTTCTCCCATGGCACCCCACTTTGAACCCAAGGTCGAACTCTAATGTTAAAAAAAACAAAAACAAATACTTCATCCGTCTTTTTGCATATTTTGATTTAAGACTGACTATATAATATATCATATGTGCTATGACTCTATGAGCGATGGTGAAAAACTGAGAAGGGCTTTGACGAATAGCATAAATAAATAATTAGACTGGTTTTTAGGTCTAATGGTCCTTGAATTTTGACATGATTCACATTTTGGTATCTCAATTTTCAAAATAGTTTATGTGGTCCTTCAACTTCAATTTTGTTAGGACAAATGGTCATGGATTAATTTTATTATCTTTTCCAATAAATGCAAGGGCAAAATGATTTTTTTGTATTATTTTTAATTTCTACTATCTGAATATTCCTTTCACCTTAAAAAATAAAAAATAAAAAATAAAACTAAAAACTTAAAAACCTTCTTCCTATCATCGCCATAGTAACAACAACCTCTCCAACCCAACCCCACTGAAATTTTCCTATGCACCCTAAGACACTACCCAAAAAATAAAAAAAAAAAGGTGGCAACAGTCACCATTATTTGGTGACTATTGCCACTTTTTTTTTATTTTTTTGATAGTGAGAGTAAAGCAATTTTCAATTTTAACCCTTAATACTACACCATGTGCCATACACATGCTCAAATTTAACAGAAAATTTTAATAAAATTAACGATAAGACTAGTAACGGCACAAGGCCCAAATTTGAGAGGGGCGCACAAATCTTTTATAGCCCATATATTATGGCCCCAAAAAACACTGAATAATTGCAAACTTAAATACAAAAGTAAAGACTCATTCTTCCCACGGAGAGCAGCCGCGTGCTAATAGAGGATGAATGTGTTTTGACTTTCTCTATGAAACTGTTTACAATTTAATATTTTTTCATCTCCCTCTCTTCTTGTTCTTTTTTGTTTTCTTTCTGCGATTTTCGCATCTTTTTCTGGTTTTGACCTTCTTCTTCTTCTTCTTTTCTCTCTCTCTCTCAAGTTAGATATGAGATCATATCTTATTAGCAGATTGTGTGATTGTGTTGCTTTAATTAGGGTTTTATTTTCCTTGCAAGTTTGATATCTTTAATCTTGTTTATTTTTTGTTTGTATTCGGATTTTGTTTATTTTTAATTACTTCCACGGTAGTTGTCTCTATTGCTAATGATTTATTCTTTGTAGATGACTACCATCTATGTTGCACAAATTATCATATTATGCACAAATGATTCAATCCTTTTGTTACTTTTATATGGCGTTAGAAAATGGTTATTGTTATGTTATTGTGTATTTTGAATGTCATTTGTGCTTTCTAGATTTGTAGTGTATAATTTTGGCCGTAATTGGAGGATTTGGTAGATATTGTGCAATTGATGGAAGAAAATGGCTTATTACCAAAAGTTATCATCTCAATGATTAATTTTTCTATGAAGGGCACACTCTAGACTTTTACATTGGGTCTTAGATGAGTCAGGACTGGTTTTGATTATTTGTCCTAACGAAACTACAGTTGAAAGATCACAAGAATAATTTTAAAAACTAATGAACAAAAATGCGAATTAGATCAAAATTCAAAGACGATAAAACCTAAAAACCCATAATTAGACATAATTTTTTGGTCAACCCCATAATTAGACATAATAGTTTGAAGTGAAACAAAGAAAAGAGATATACAATACAAAAAGGTCCACTTGGAATTGGCAGCAAGTGGAGCTTCAAACGAGAAGAGACGAGACGCACCCTCTTATCTTTTAGGCTTCATATGATCACATTCACACGTACGCGTATACGTATTAGCTGATATAAGTCAGTCCCCTTGTTTAATTGTTAGAGCATTCACAGTAGAGAGATGTAAATTCGGGGGTATAAAGTCATTTTTATATTCCTTTTACACTTCCGGGGAGTGTAAATATGTTTTTTGCTCCAATGAAAGGGTGTAAATTTGGGGGTGTAGTCGTGGGTCCCAGCTTTTTATGTTGACTTTTCTTCATTTTTCTTCTCTTTTCTCAGATGGGTCCCGCCTGCAAAAGATGTAAAAATAGATGTAAACCTATTGTGGTGATGTATATTTACATCCATTTACATCTTCCTATTAGAAACTATTCCGGTGACTCGGAGCGTATATTTAACATACACCTCTATATATACACCCCCACTGTAGATGTTCTTAGGGAAACAAATTAAAACAAAACTAATGGAGAAAAGAAGAGTATATAATAATAATATTAATGCATTATGCATGCTCTTGAAAAAAAAAAATTAGACACATAATGAAAAAAGCTGTTACATAAACGAAAATTAAATAATGGCATGTTTAAAAAAAATATAAAAAAATTAGTATCGGGATTTGTGTGGATTGTTCTTTAGACATTAGTCATTAGTCAGATATATTTTTTTATAAATATCTATAATAAGTAAAAGACGATAAAATCATAAAAGTAACAAGTCTTTTGCTATTTAATCTTAGGATACTTGTTTAATGATGTCATTGTCAACTTTTGTTGGTCACCGCCAGCCTGTGGCCATAAGATTAAGATTTGGATGTTACTTTTGTCGTGCCTGCGGTGCTGTGAGATTTTGATGGTACGAGACGAAACGAGACGAGACGAGACGAGGCTGATTGAGTACCATAATACTCTTTACGACATAGAAAGAAAGAAAGAGAGAAAGGACAATTCAACAATAGTTAGGATGGGAGGAAACAGAGGTTTTGTCAGTGAAGAAAGAAGAGAAAGAGAACGCAAGCAAGCAATGAGAAGGAAAAGAAAGCTGCAGCTCAACGTCACTTCTCCTTAGATAGAGATCTTTCCCCTGCGGCCGCTGCACTTCCCTCCCTCCCTCCACCTCTCTCTCTCTCTCTCTCTCTCTCTCTTTTTCTTTTCTCTGCCTCTCTATATATCTGTGTATATATTACTTTACATACATCCATACATACATACATGTTTATCAAACAAGAGCTGGCTGAGGCGGGTCACTGAGTCAGCTCGGCCGAGTTATGGGGTGCTGTGAGTCGTCGTTTATACGTGGACGTCAGCACCAGTACCTGCACCGCCGCAACACTACTGCCACCGACAACAACCAGGCTCCTCAAGCCTCCAACGGAACCGAGTCCGCGGGAGCCGTACTGGGATTCTCGGAGTTCTCGCTGGCCGACTTGAAAAACGCCACCAATAACTTCAGCTCCGACTTCATCGTCTCCGAGAGCGGCGACAAAGCCCCCAATGTCGTCTACAAGGGCCGCCTCCAGAACCAAAATAGTCCTAGTTGGATCGCCATCAAGAAATTTACCAAATTGGCCTGGCCTGACCCTAAGCAATTCGCCGTATGCTCACTATTTCTCTCTCTCCCTCTCCCTCTCTTTCTCTCTCTCTCTCTCTCTCTCTCTCTCTCTCTCTCTCTCTCTTATTTTTCTCCCTCCATTTGCAATTTTGCTTAGGGTTGCCATTTCCAATTTAATTGGATTTCTTTTCTTCTCTTTTGGGTTGGGGGTTCAGGATGAAGCTTGGGGTGTTGGGAAGCTGAGGCACAAAAGGCTTGCCAATTTGATCGGGTATTGCTGCGACGGCGACGAGAGACTGCTGGTGGCCGAGTACATGCCCAATGATACCCTTGCCAAACATCTATTCCACTGTATGCTTTTAAAACAAGGAAAAAATAAAATTCTTTCAACAGTTCGATTTATAACTCTTCCTCTTATTCTTCAATGATTTTGTTTGATTCCTTTCCTCACCACCAACTCAATTCTTGGCTTTTATTTTCTGCACGAGAAATCAAATCGGTTTGACTAATTGCCTGAAATGTGAGGAGGAAAGGAACGCCCTTTTGAGTTTTTTTATAACTGTATTTTAAAATTGCATTGCGTTTCAGCGAGTTAGTAGAATTTAGAATTCAGCTATAGGGACTATTCAGTTGAGAGAATAGGAATACCATTGGTTGTATGTATTGTAATTTGTGTATAATCAATATTTGATGTGAAAATCCATGCAAACTTTAATTTGCAATTTAGGTTTGTTGTCAGTCCTGCAAAAATATATAACTTTCTCCTCTTTTCCATAGATGTTGATTTATTGGGGCATCCTGGCTTTTGAGAGCGCATATGTTCTGTTTGTTATTTCCATTTCAAATTATGATTTCTATTTCGTTTTTGACCTCTCAGATTTATTGACTAGAGTTTTTCAAAGTATTTCGGATATAAAATTCCGTTCACACTTTCTTGACAGGGGAGAATCAGACCATTGAGTGGGCCATGCGGTTAAGGGTTGCTCTATACATTGCTGAAGCATTGGATTATTGCAGCGGTGAAGGCCGCTCATTGTACCATGACTTAAATGCATATAGGGTTCTCTTTGATGAGGTGCTGTCTCAAATCTTATCCCAAGTTTGAAGATTTAGTTTTTCAGTATTTAAAAGAAGTAAAATAATGTCATCGCGTATCTTTTTTATTTTGTTTTTTTTAATGAGTAGACATTTCCTTTTGTGTTAAAATATGTCATCCCAAGAATACATGGATTTACTTGAGATCAAAGTGGTAATTTTGTGGATGGTCTTGGCAGAATGGTGATCCTCGGCTTTCTTGTTTTGGGTTGATGAAAAACAGTAGGGATGGAAAAAGTTACAGCACTAATCTTGCGTATACACCCCCTGAATATCTAAGAAATGGTAGCTGCTTATCTTCCTTCTTATTATCTATTTGAAATTTTTTGAGATACTCTTTTCGTTGTATGAGATAAATCTGAATCATTAAGAAAGTTTCATTTTTGAACACATGTGTCTGTAACAGTTTGGATATAATATAAAATGATTTGGGTGCAATATTCTTAGTCAATGTATGCTTCAGATATTTATGCTATTGTTTGGGAGGAATGCTTTGATGCAAATTGGTATGTCTTAAGGTTGTCGTAAGAGTTGGCAGGACGACGTTACTAAGTTTTATGCTGAAAAGAATTAAGAAGATTGAGATCCATGTAATTGGAAGATTTTTTAAAATTCCATGCCAATAAATACATAATTGAAACTGCTATTATGATATTTATTTATGTATGTGGCATTAACATGTTAGCGTACTCATCAATAACTGAGTTTGATGTTTCTGTAGTACGTAAGGTTTCTGATTGTGCTAGCAGACATAAGGCTGTCTTTAAATAAAAATAGTAATGTGAGATAACTTAAGAATGTAAACTGAACACATAGTGAGGCAATGAATAAGACTATTGGAAGCAGGTAAGCCTTGGTCATTGTTTTGAAAGTTTTGTGAAATGCCCTTGCTAGTTTGTGTAAGAAATATTTTGCTCCATAACTTGACATGATATAATGTGATAATTTTCACCGCATGGAGATTATGTTTTATGAAGAGTCCTTCTTGGCTTTATGAATTACTTTGACTTCCCTACCAACTATAATATGTGTATGCTGCAGGAAGGGTGACTCCGGAAAGTGTTATCTTCAGCTTTGGGACTGTCCTTTTGGATCTTCTCAGTGGGAAACACATCCCTCCTACTCATGTAAGTATTTTACCATGTCATGCCCTTGTTCTCCACTCACTCAGTTTGGAATGGACCCATGGTCTTTAAAAATTAAAGTGCAGTTCTTCTGCCAATGAGTTATGCGGAAGTCCATACGCTGTATGGTAAATTGGTAATAGAGGAGTTGCTTGTTCAAATGCCCCTAACTCGGAAGTCTTAGTACTCGGCAATAAGGGGTCCTTTGTCTGGATGATCTTTTAGTTTTTAATAAATAATTATGTAGGCTGACTTTGGATTACGGAGTCTCCTTATAATTTATGTTTGTGTTGCAGGCTCTTGATATGATTCGTGGCAAAAACATTATTCTCTTAATGGATTCACACCTGGAGGGAAATTTTTCTACTGAACAAGCGACTGTGGTTTTTGATCTTGCCTCACGATGTTTGCAATATGAACCCAGGGAGCGGCCAAATACCAAAGACCTTGTTGCAACAGTTGCCCCACTGCAAAATAAATCTGATGTAAGTCTTCCTGCCTTTTCTCCTCATGGATGCAATTTCATGTTGTTTTCGTTCTGTTTGTTTCTTAAACATTGCCTTTTTTAAAATATTATCACCACCAACATTCTGAACCAAAAGTAGTGCAACTATGCTCCCTAAATAAATGCAGTTTATTTTCTTTATACTTTTAACATCCTTGTATGTTTCCTGTTCTTGTCATTCTCTGTCAAGCAAAATCTCACTCCTTCCCAGTCTGATTTTGTTCCCTCAAAGCAATTTCAACTACCTCTACATTTTCTGAAACATGCGTAGTCAGCAATTTTTTATAAGGACAATGCTTTGTAGGTTCCATCTTATGCGATGTTGGGAATTCCAAAGCACGAGGAAGCACCTCCGACTCCACAACATCCTCTTTCTGCCATGGGCGATGCCTGTTCAAGGATGGACCTCACAGCCATCCATCAAATTTTGTTAATGACACACTACAAAGATGATGAAGGAACCAATGAGGTAATTGGATTGTGCACAGGTAGGTTCAGATGGTTCTCTGATGCCTCTCTGAAACTGTTTGTCTTTGTGCTAGTTGTCTTTCCAAGAATGGACTCAGCAAATGAAGGATATGTTGGAGGCGCGAAAGCGTGGTGACTTAGCATTTCGTGACAAAGATTTTAGATCAGCAATGGACTGTTACTCTCAGGTATGCATTCTGCAATAGGAGGTAGAGTATGCATTCCTGTCCCCCATTTAACAAGTTTACACTTGATTAGTATTTTAATGCCACAAGGGTCAGGCACTTCATTTCTTCTCTCGTAGATAATGAGTTCCGAACCGGTATTCATATCAGAGACTCAACCTAATAAAAAAGCTGTTTTCGTAATTAGAAAATAGGATGGCCATCTTAATTTCTTTTAGGGTAATTGCAACTATGCTTAATTAATTTCCTTCTATTTATAATGCAGTTCATAGATGTGGGGACCATGGTTTCTCCGACTGTCTATGCACGAAGAAGTCTATGCCATCTGCTTTGTGATCAACCAGATGCTGCCCTCCGAGATGCAATGCAAGCGCAATGTGTCTACCCTGACTGGTCCACAGCATTTTACATGCAGGCCGTTGCTCTTGCCAAGCTAGATATGCACAAGGATGCAGCTGATATGCTGAATGAGGCTGCTACCTTGGAAGAGAAAAGACAACGGGGAGGGAGAGGATAGATAGATAGAGAGGAGAGAGGATCTTGAATGAAATGCCTTGTAATTATTTTTGTGACACAATTGGCGCCATAGATTTTTTATTTTTTACTTGGTTCTTTTTTGTATTGAAGCTGGAGCAGCAGCAGTTGTAACAAAACATGTAGATCATGTATGATGGGGTAGGGGAAATTTGTTTCAGTCCAACTATTGTGCCATTATTTTGCTTCCTAATTTCATTAAAAAATTAATTGGTTCGTAATGTGTAATTGTGTATATGAACTTTATAATACAACATTTTTACGCTGACTGATAATACATGAATTTGCTCGAGTGTCCCAACTACGCAACATATAGCTCAGCTTTCCCATCAATGAAGAGGCTCATGAACTCTTCACCATCAACAGTTTCCTTCTCCATGAGGAGCTGGGCTAGTTTGTGGAGGATATCGATGTGGGTTGTGATGATCTGCGTGGCCCTTGAATAAGCTTTCTCTACCAACTCCCTTACCTCTGCATCCACAATATCAGCAGTTGCCATGGAGTAATCTTTTTGGGACGACATCTGCAATTGAAACACATATACAAGCCATGGGCAGTTAGTTAGTTAGCTAGCTCATCTTTTCCATCAGTTATCTTGTATCCCACGGGCACAAGTAAAACACACATCAAACGAGAATAATGCATTAAAGTCTAGCCACTGCTCTACCTGTTGACCTAAGAAGGGATTGCCACCACCAGCACCGATAGCAACTTGTCCGATCTTTTTGCTGAACCCAAATCTCTCAACCATCTGCCTTGCCACCCTTGAAACTTGCATAAAGTCACTTGATGCCCCTGTTGTCACATTTTCCTGACCAAAGATAACTTCTTCGGCAACCCTGCAATGCCAATAGTGTGAGGACACAATTTCTCATATGCACTAGGATTTTTAATACAGCCTTCTGAAATTGAAACGCTCTTTTAGGACATTAAAACTGAAGAGTTTGTAGAACTAACCTTCCACCAAGGGCAACAGCCATTTGATTCTCCAGGTAGCTTCTACTGTACAGTCCAGACTCGAGTCTCTCTTCACTTGGAGCAAAGAAGGTTAGACCACCGGCTTGGCCACGAGGGATGATGGATATCTTAGCTACAGGATCATATTCTGGCATTAAAGCACCAACAAGAGCATGCCCGGCCTCTGCAACGAATAGTGATAGATGAATAAACAATCCCAAAAAAAAAAAAAAAAAATTTGATTGCAAAATAACAAGTTCTATGGGATGGGGAGAACGGGTCTTGTTCTATATACCATGGTAGGCGACTAATTTCTTCTTGTCTTCTGAGACCACAGCATTTTTCTTCTCAGGTCCAGCAATTATTCGCTCCAGAGCATCAGAGATCTCATCTTTACTTATTTCTTTGAGGTCGCGTCTGGCTGCAAGAATGGCAGCTTCATTCATCAGGTTTTGCAGATCAGCCCCCGTGAAACCAGGTGTTCTCCTTGCAATCTTTTCAAAGTCCACATCCTTTGCTAGTGCCTTCCCTCTAGAGTGCACCTGCCATTAAAAAAAGAAAAAAAGAAGTGCTTTAGTTGGGAATATGGGTACAGATAGGAAGGTTTGGATTCTCAGAGACTTGAAACATTGCGCTCTAGTTTGTTGAACTGGAATAATTAATTCTACTGAAACAACTTTCAACCTCACTAAAACATGAAACAAATATCTAGATATGCTTAATTAAAACAAACGAAAAAATTCGATTTATAGAGATACCTTATGTGAAAAATAAGAATAGATACTATACAAATGCATACATATGTATGTATAGATTTTATGCTTCACAAGACACACTGAATTAGTGATTAAACAGACTTGAGAACATACATACGTACATCAGCTGCTCATGTTCTTGTGTGTCAATAAGCATACTGTTTTGTTAACGACTAAATTATCTACTATGGTCCGTGGGAAAGGATGAGATAAAATGAAATGAAGCCAATTGAACTGATAGTGTAGGCATTGATTAAGATTTAAAACTCACTAACCTGCAGTATCTTAACTCTCCCAGCAACATCAGGCCTGTCCACGGTCACCTGTCGGTCAAACCTACCGGGCCTCAACAAGGCCGAATCAAGAACATCCGGCCGGTTGGTAGCCGCCAAAACTATGACACCGGAATTACCCGAAAAGCCATCCATCTCCGTCAACAGCTGATTAATGGTCTGCTCCCTCTCATCATTCCCACCTCCCATACCTGCTCCTCTCTGCCTCCCCACCGCATCAATCTCATCAATGAACACAATGCACGGCGCTTTCGACTTGGCCTTCTCGAACAAGTCCCGCACTCTCGACGCACCCACTCCCACAAACAATTCCACGAACTCTGAAGCTGCGCAAGAGAAAAACGGCACCCCAGCCTCGCCGGCCACGGCCCGAGCCAGAAGGGTCTTGCCGGTACCAGGTGGACCCACCAAAAGACAGCCTTTTGGGATTTTGGCTCCAAGGGCAGTGTACTTATCTGGGTTCTTCAAGAAATCAACCACCTCCTGCAGTTCCAGCTTTGCTTGGTCTGCTCCAGCTACATCAGAGAAACTCACCCCCGTCTCTGGAACTTCTTGGAATTTGGATTTGGACCTTCCGAAGTCCATAGGCCCACCAAGCCCACCAGGCCCTCCGGGACCACCTCCCGCTCGCCGGAAAAGGAGGAACAATCCCGCGAAGGCCAAGATTGGGAACAACAAGTTCCCGATGAAATTGAACAATCCATTGCCCGAATCGCCCTCGGACACTGAAATATCGACGCCGTTCATGGCCAAAATATCGATAAGGTCCGGGTCATTGGGAACAATGACGGAGGCTCGTCGGCCATCCACGGCAGTGAGCTGGAGGCCAGAACCGTCCTTGCTGAACCTGACTCTTTCGACCTTGCCCTTCTTGACTGCGTTCAAGAAATCGCTGTAGCGCCATTGGCTGCCTTCAGGGAGATCAGTGGCGGCCTGGGATTGGGGTTTGGGGGCTGTAACGAGGAGATTCTGAGAAAAAGGGGAGGAGGCGTTGGGTTTGGTAGGCTGGGCTTGGAGAACAGGTGGGGGTGTGGGGGTGGGTGTGGCGTCTAAGGCTAGGGCTTGTGGGGTGAGTGAAGTGACTGAAGAGAAGAGTAAGGCAGCTAAAGTGGCTTGGGATGTTGCGGATTTGAGGGGCTCGGAATTGGGTTTCTGGTTGAAAATGTTTTTGGTGGTAAAAAGGTTTCTCTTGGAGAAGAAGGGCAGAGGAATTGGTGCTGATGTGCATCTGGAGGTGGTTTTTGGGGTTGGAGGAGAGTGTAGGATTCTAGTCCCAAAAAAGTTAGAAGAGAGCAAGGTGTTGGTGGTTGAAGCCATGGCTCGGAAGGGCAAAGGAAGTTGGGGGTTTTCAGCTATTTTCCAAATAATAAATTCAGATTTGCGTTTGCCTTTGCTTTAGGATATTACGCTGACTTACACGCACCGGACGGGTAATGAATTATCATATTTTATAATGGAGGGAGTGTGAGTGTCAAATCACATACGTATATCGTCATCGTGGCAAAGCTTCAAACTTAGAACTTTTGCTTCTTCAAACAGAGTTGAAGCAAGCCACACCATAAAAATGATCAACTTTGGACGCTTCTTCGGCTGTGCCTACGTGTTCGACATGCTATCCATTCCTTATCTCATTTTCTTTTTATTTCATTTTTGGTTTTCTTTGATTTGATTTGATATGATTTAAAACAAAAAACAAAAAATGCAGTAGAAATGAAGCCCAGCTCGCTTCATATCATATGATTTATGGGCTGATCATTTGTTGGGTCATCAATCTGGAGTGATGAGCCCATTGCTTTTTCGTATTTGGGCTACATGAGCAAAGAGATTGTCAAGGTCATTCTCTCTCTCTCTCTCTCTCTCTCTCTCTCTTTTAAGACAAGGAAGAAGGAGCTAGCTAGCCCTGACTCTGTGTGAACATGAACGTGAACGTGAACGTGAATGAACTTTGACATGATCAACTTCTTGGAAGGTCGGTCGTTTAACTTGTCCAACTGTGGATTTTGGTGTCAGAATATATATATATATATATACACATGTACTAAGTCGCACGTACATTGAGAAAACAAAAGCATATGCACACAGACAAGAGACAGCACTGTAAAGTAAATGAAGTGATCATTTTATAACAAAGTCTTGATCATTGATTAATATGTTCGTCAGAAACATCTCTTGTCTGGTTTCTAACAACCAAAACCAGGCTGGCAGCCTTCCCTCGTGCATGTATGATTAGCCTTATGGCTCTAATCACCAACAACAATATCTCCTACTCCGATATCCTACTGGATATTTTGTATATACATATATACATTCATTTCTGGAAGGTTCGAACAATACAAATTGGTGTCCCTTCCTTCCCTTAGGTTAGGCTTAGCTGTCCTGTTAACTATACAAAGGAAAGGGATCTCCAACTCTGTCCGTACTCATCCAAAGGATTCTTCCGAGTCCTTTCCTTTCCATGAAGATCTCAGATCTAAGTCATAATATTATTCAGCCTAAGGCTAAAGCTGTGTCTTTCTTTTAGCTTCATCACTATGTAGGGTAGGGTTCAGACGATGTAGATGTAGAGGTATATATCGCACACTGCAAACACTAGCTACTGCATATCATATCCACAACCACAAACTCTCTACGTACCTTAAGCTTAGCTACCACCTACTACGTACATCATCATCATCATCCTCATCTCACTCAAAGTCATCAAATTAAGAATAGTGACCATGGCAATCGCATGTCCAAACTTTGAAGCTCTGAAAGACCTGCATAACTCTGCAAATAACCTTCTCTACTCACCCATGATCCAACAAGGACTCGTCCATGACAGACAGGAGAAATGGGTTCATCAAGTCTCAGAAGCATCTCTGCGAATGTTGGATGTGTGCGGCATTTCCAAAGACCTTCTTTTAATGGTAAAAGAGCGTCTCCGAGACCTTCAATCCTTGTTGCGCAGAGTAAGCAGCGACCAAGAAGCGGATATTGATAACAAAATGGGAGCCTACAATTGCTACAGGAAGAAGCTCAAGCAAGAGACGCTCAAGTGCTTGAATTCTTTCAAAGGGATCAAAAAGAACAAGTCGTCCATGTGTATCTGTACTGCACAACCACTACTAGAGTCATCCCCCATATACATGGACCACAACCTTAGGGTGGTGGTAGATGTGCTGAGACAAGTGAGGGTGACCGCCGTTTCCATCGTGGAGACTCTCTTGTCCCTAATTTCCATACCTTGGCTCGACCGGAAATCAGCTACTAGTACTACCAAATCCATATTCATCAAGGCCAAGTTCATGCGTCCAAGTTGGAGTTGGGGAAACAGACAGAGAGTGTATGACATATGCGACGCAACCGCGCTTCAAAGTGCCAGCAAAAGATTGGACGCTGTAGAGATTGCCATTCAAGATCTTGAAGCCGAGTTAGACTGCATGTTTAGGCGTCTGATCCACACCAGAGTTGCGCTTCTCAATATACTTACCACCACCAACTAGCCAGCCCCCTCCTCCTAGAGTCCTAGGCCTAGCTAACTATCCTACTATCAACCCAATCCTTCTATTTTTTGTTTTGTTTTTTATTTGAATATGTTAACAAATTCTTTGATTCTTTACAATAGACTCATTTTTTTCATATTATTCACACCTGTGAGACCGTTTTATCCTATAAAACGAGTTATACATTGGCTAAACATTTCGCATACCACCTGATTTTTCCTGTTTTATTATACATATGATGTTTTGGAACTGTTCATAACACAGTGAACTTTCAAATGAGTTGCAAAGAAAGAAATGAAGTCGAAGCAAAATGCAACTAGTTTCAACCTCACAATGTGTTTACAGGATAGCAGCATACAAACATCATAAATTTAACATTCTGAAACGTAGTTTCATGCCATCATGCTCATCACAATCTCTTTCTTCACAATCACTTTATTAAACAGAAATCAACAAACAAGTTCCACACGAGATTTTCATTAGTATCCCACCGGAAAAGCCCTTTATGATTCCAATTCTTCGCTCTTCAACAGGACCCCTGCAACAATACACTAAAGATGATTTCATTTCACATTCCTTTCCACGCAAATAAATTACTTATTGAAAGTCTAATTGATAAATAAATTAATTAATAAACCGAAACACAAGCTAACAAAGATAAGACAAACCTAACATAAACTGTAACCAGTATGTAAATACTTAAGCCTGGTAGCTAGGAAACCCACAGATTTCCCATATATATAGCATCACGATCCTTGCATCTACCACATTCAAGAACCCATAACTACTAAGCCTAGTGCATGCTTCTAAATCAAAAGACATGTGATAGTTAGTGAACACTGTGAAAGCACGGCTACAACATTGCCAAGTTTGTAGCCAGGTCTCTACTCTAAATAGGAGTTCATGAGTATGACTCCCACTCCCCAAACAATAAGTATCACATAAAGCAAATAAAATACAGTGGATATTACGAGTATAAGTGCTAGTCAAGTAGTTATAGCTGAGACAAAAAAGGATGAACAGTACCTAATGATCACCATGGGAATGATCACCATGCCCCTCCCACGGATGTCTCCAACCCTAAAAGACATAATAAGAAAGTGAGTAATGTAAGTATATCGAATTACAGAGAAATTTGAAACAGGAGAAGCTCTTACCAGAACTACAGGACCATCTTGCTTGGCCCTGTACAGCACCCAAAACCTGATAAATTAAACAAAACCAGTAAGCTACAAAGAATTCAAAAGGAGAGAGAGTGCGAGGCGGAAACATAAACTCACATGCAATATTTATCCTTATAGTTGCAACACAGAGAACCAAAATTCAAAAGGAAGAAAGAAAAACTATAACTTAGTGGTAGACTTAGATGAACCGAGTAATGATTCATTACTGGAATATTTGTATGCACGAATCACCTAAAGAAAACCTCAATCCCCTACTTCAACTTTATACCATATTGCACGATTCCAATTACTGGTGTCTTCTATGCTAAAAATCAAGCACCAAAGCCACTAGAAGTCGGCCTAGAATATAAGCTTACCCACAAGGAAAATACAGAAAGTAATGTTTGATACTAAGGTTCCATTTCCATACAACCTACTCATCAACCAAATGTTACTCACAACAAGAAATCCTATGAGTCAATTTCAGCTCCCAAGCCACCCAAATTCAACAGCCAGATACCCCAACTTCAATCCCAAATGTTTCAGTGAATTCTCATTTCTTCCCGTTAGCATTTCTCCATGTCTAAGTTGCCCCCAAAAAAAAAACGATGCTTTAAGATAAACAACAAGGCACGCACATCGGATATGACAAGGTGCATTGAATTGACTGAAATTTGATCAATATTTGAATCGTGCAAATTCAAAATCAGTGGAATATAAGTGTAAGATATAAAACGGAGTCAATCAGTCAAGAAGAGTTGTGAGAAAGATGAAGAAAGAGTATGTAGACAGAGAGCTGAGGGATTACCACATCATAGCACACATGCCTTTGCCGGTGAGCGCGTGCCATCGCTTAGGCTGATGCACCGTGAAGCCCTTGTACGTGGTGCCCTCTCCATGTCCTCCCCCCATTTCCTAGATCACTCTCTCTCTCTCTCTGCGCAAGGAGAAGCCCTAGACTCTCAAATCTCAAATCTCAATTCAGAAAATGCTCCGCACCTGACAACCCATCTGTCAACCAGAACTGAGCTGACCCAGTTTTGGTTCTAAATTCTAATGAGTCGACGAAGTTATGGGCTTCGCTTCACCAATGTTGCTCCAAACCCAAATTCAAGATAAACCCCCCGGATTACTGAACCAGAGCCCAAGAAAAGGCCCATTTTAAAAAGCGAGTTTTTGTTCTGCCATGCCCACCCAGAACTGAAAAGTCATAATTGGCTCGATCGGCAACCAGTATACATAGTAAATACAGAATTGTGATCTCTTTCCAAAAGAAAAAATACAAAACTGAATGAATGAATGATGTGACCACATACATTTCATTACGCATTGGTTTTTGGGTAGTAGAAGAAAGAGGAAGAGACATTTTCAAACAACATAACATACAATAATTTATTTTAATATGTGTGGGACATGTCGCAGGCACATATAAAACAGATTGAAAATAAAAAATATCCACCCCCCGTTCATATAAAAATCATGCACTGTGTAACTCCATTAGTGTTCAAATTCCATTGCGAGTAGTCTTTGTTAGTGTACGATTTGTGATTTTTTATATAAATCTATACCAATAACATTTGGCAATTGAAGGGCAAACCATAAAAATGTTTGGGTCATACAAGTATTTGAACATGTGTGTCCCGTGCACAATAAGAGAAGACGAGAAAAACCGTGTGTCCAGTGACCAAACAGGTGAGCGGTCAAAGGTCAAATATTCAATTTGTAGTGGTTATAAAAGGAATCTCGCATTTTGAAACGTTTGGATTGGACCAACAAACAAAAAAGAAATTTTGGAAAGAAAGTCGAAAGGCAACTCTTCTCTAATCTAATCCTAAATCGCAAATTGTAGTGATGACGACGACGGCGGTGATGGGCTCTGCAAAGGCGGATGGCAGAAGCGGATTCTGCAATTACAGCTCGACATTCTACAGCAAGCGCAAGCCCATACCACTCCCTCACAACGATTTTTTGGACATCACCACTTTCATTTCGTCTCAGGCCCACCGTGGCACCGTCGCCTTCATCGACGGCTCCACCGGCCGCCAACTCACCTACGCTCAACTCTGGCGTGCTGTGCGTTCAGTTGCCTCCTCTCTCTCCGACATGGGCATTCGAAAGGGCCACGTCGTACTGCTGCTGTCCCCAAACTCCATCTTCTTCCCGGTGGTGTGCCTGGCCGTGATGTCGCTGGGTGCGATTATAACAACCACCAACCCCCTCAACACGACCGGCGAAATTGCCAAACAAATCGCCGATTCCAAACCGGTGCTGGCCTTCACAACCCGTCAACTCATCTCCAAACTTGGCGGTTCAACTACTAATCTCTCCATCGTGCTCATTGATGACGACGAAATTAAAGCTCCTAATCATGGAAATGGAAAAATTGTGTCGACCTTGGGAGAGATGATGGTGAAAAAGGAAAGGCATGGGAGTAGCAACGGAGGATTGAATTTGAAGGAAGAAATCAATCAGGATGACACAGCGACTCTGCTCTACTCGTCGGGGACTACGGGTGCGAGTAAAGGCGTGGTGTCGTCTCACAAGAATCTGATAGCGATGGTGCGGGTCGTTCTCAGCCGCTTCAATCTCGACGATGGGGTGGAGAGGTTCCTGTGCACGGTTCCCATGTTCCACATCTACGGCTTAGCAGCGTTCGCCACGGGTCTACTGGCCTCCGGATCAACGATCGTGGTTCTCTCCAAGTTCGAGATGCATGACATGCTGTGGGCCATCCAGAAGCACCGTGTCAGTTACCTTCCGCTCGTTCCTCCCATACTGGTTGCGCTCATCAACGCTGCAGATCAGATCAAGGCCAAGTACGATCTGAGTTCCCTGCGCAGGGTTCTGTCAGGTGGGGCCCCACTCAGCAGGGAAGTGATTGAGGGATTCGTGGAGAAATATCCGAGCGTCACCATTCTTCAGGGGTACGGATTGACGGAATCAACGGGCGTGGGAGCGTCGACGGACAACCTGGAGGAGAGTCGAAGGTATGGTACGGCGGGGCTGTTGTCGGCGAGCATGGAGGCCAAGATTGTGGACCCGGACAGCGGTAAGGCACTAGCAGTGAATCAGACGGGTGAGCTTTGGTTGAAGGGTCCCACCATCATGAAAGGTACAAGGCTAGCTACAGCCACTCACCATTTGCTCTA
The DNA here is from genome assembly GCF_000346735.1 of Prunus mume. Next base: position 14,887,076 of record NC_024127.1, read on the forward strand.
TTATTTTATTTATGAATTGATTGGTAATGTCACTAAGATATATATTTGAAGTATCTAATATTAATATTACCCAAAAAAAGGTATCTAATATTAATTATTATTATACAAGCACGAGACAGATAGGGAGATTATTGTAATTAAATTAAAGTACTGGATGATATAATTACGTGTCTCTCTTAAACAATAAATAAAGAGCTATATATACTACTTAACTAGGAGTTGAGACGTCTAGTCTCTTCTAGCAAAAAAACCTTTAGCAATAATGCAATGAAAAGTTATTTCTCTTGTCACTGTGCTATTCATCGAAATAGCGTTGCATGAAAATCTCTTGCTTAATCTAAAGTGAATTGAAATTATTATATATACGGTTAGTTTTGGTTGAGTTTCATATATTATTCATTTCCATTTTTAATTCATAATGAATATATGTTGGTTTTGATTGATGACGTATTTTATTTACCTTGGAGTGGTAATGTATAATATTGCATGGGTGGGTTGGTACGAGTGCAGAGTATTTCAGTAACGCAGAAGCCACTGCAGCGACCCTTGATGCACAAGGATGGTTAAGAACTGGAGACCTGTGCTACATCGATGAGGATGGATTCATTTTTGTGGTTGATAGGTTGAAGGAGCTCATTAAGTACAAGGGATATCAGGTAGTTTTCATTATATATATGCATGCATATGGGATAATGGGATGGAAATGTGTATGGCGCATTTGTCAATTTGTATGCACTCGTTTTCCAAATTGCTCTAGTTTTTTGTTTGTAAGGTAAGAAATACTTAGGAGATGTTTGTTTATCGATCATGCGGCATACCTAATCTAATTCGATGAATATTAAAATAATACAAATTTATAAATAAACCCAATCCTAAACATGTATTTATAAAAAAATTCAAACACTATTTAAACATAGAAACACACTCAAAATCAACAATTGTATAATTTTTGAGTGTGTTTATAAATGGGTTTTGAGTATGTGTAATGATGAGTTTTGGGTGTGTTTATAAAGTGTTTTGGGTGTTGAATTTTTTTTATAATTTCAGCCTCCATTTTGGATGTTTTAGTGAAACTCCCAATTAATAATTATGTGGATGGTTTAGGTCCCCCCTGCGGAACTAGAAGCTTTATTACTGACGCACCCTCAAATTGTTGATGCTGCTGTTATACCGTGAGTCTTTCTCCATATTTTATTACGGCAACAAAGCAAGTATCGAATTAATTACATACCTACAAATCTCCTATTTATCCTTTCCGTACTCAATCTGTTTGAATATTTGTAAATGTTGTTGGCAGATTTCCTGATGATAAGGTTGGACAGTATCCGATGGCATATGTGGTAAGGAAAGCCGGAAGCAATTTGTCGGAGAAGGATGTCATGGAATTTGTCGGGAAACAGGTGGCGCCGTACAAGAAAATCAGGAGAGTGGCATTCATAGCTTCCGTACCTAAGAATCCATCTGGAAAGATTCTCAGGAAGGATCTTATTCAGCTTGCAACTTCTTCTTCTTCTTCTTCTAAACTTTGACTGCTGCAAATTAATTTGGAGCTAGCTTTCGCATGCGACAGGCAGTGGAGGGATCCTTGAAATAACATGGGATTCTGTCTCTGCATCCCAGCCAGAGCCATTTTCAATAATTCCTATGATATGTTATGTTATGTTATGTCATGCAATCTTTGCTTTCGTTCCTACTATGAGATATATCCATATCCAATCAGCACATTTATGTGGTTTTGTTGGAACGTGGAAAATGCTGAGCACCTTCTTCTTCATCAAGCCCTTAACCTTAGCGCGCTGTGCAAGGCAAGCACACTGTGCAGTGCATATGCACGTATGAGTTGTTTGGTATTGAAATTGAATGAAGACCAAGTGGGCTGGCTTATCCTTGCAAGGCAATCAAATCTGCTGCCTGGCCTCTGGGCTTTTTCTTTAAAAATCTATTGAATTGAAACTAAACAAGTGGCCCAACTGTAACCAAGACAAAATTAAGTCGCGCCATGCTTTACTTGTTCACTTGGTTATCGCGTGCGCCGTCGTCTCTAAACCTAGTTAATCCAGCAGATTTTGTTTACAAAAAAATTCAGGTCTCTTAAACCTAATCCAGCAGAGGCAGAGCCGCATAGCAGGTATTGAAGTTACCATACCAGATCGTTCGCTGTCCCCAGAGTTATTATTACTGATGCTCTAATTATTTATGCATGCATGATTACAAAGCTTTCGGGGAGAAGTGGATGGATGCTTCCAATCAAATAATTAACAATTTGGATGGATGCTTCTAGTAGTTATAGACATATAAGCTACTAGAAGGCATGTATAACGCGCTTGTTTGACAATCCTGCAATTGAATTTCCTGAGATTGACTTATGGACTGCGTCTGCTGCATGTCCCCATTGCTACAGAAATTATAAATGCTATTGCCCCTCTGATTTCAAACGCATTTTTCTAATCCCACAAATGTGGAATGACATGGAAAGGTTTCCCCCGGTTTTTCAAACTTTCTGGAAAGATGGCGTTGTCAGACCGTCGTGGCAAAGAGGTAGCTTATCCAACAAAACATATTTTTATATTCACAAATTGCAAACTGATGTTACAGTTCGCTCATTGATAGCAGCTCTTGTTTTCTTCTTCTTCTTTTTTTTGGGAGGGAGGGAGGCAGGGGAGGGAAATAGTCCCAACATATATATATATATATATATATCACTAAAAACATCAAGAGTGAGTTGAATTGACTGAATCCGGTCTCCTAAAAGACACCGTTAAGAGGCTAATGATTCAATTGAATTGATGATTAACTGATTCATTTGAGACTTTACTTGTCTAGTATATGAAACCTTATTAGTCAACTCAAGCAGAAACGACCTTCCCCACTTTAAGGCTGATCAAGAAATAAAATATATAATGGTATGGATGTCCCTCTTCTTTTTCTTACATATTTATTTATGATTCGTTGTAGAAACAAACTGATGGGAGAAGATATCTCATTAAATTGTTGAACGACATGTGAGGACCCTACCCTTTGAGGAAATTTAAAGCTTGTGCGCGTTTTGATTCCCTGAGTGCCGGTCAACAAAAGTTGTCGACCCACAACCATAGTAATTGATGCATGTCAGTGTCACCACTCACCACACAACATGTTATGCCAGAAAAAAGACTCACAACTGAGTCATTCTATACTCTATATATAGAAAGCTAATTAGCAATGGCCATTTTGTGATCAAGTGTTTGTGGGGGAAAAAATAAAAAAAAGGGTGAGAGGTGCATGAGAGCATATATATACATGGGAGATCAGAATCAAAACCGGAGAGAGATGGGTGATGAGTTAACAACAGTGGAAGACAATATTTCCATTACTAGTATCGAGCCTAATGATGACCCTAGGATCATCATCACGATGAGTGCCACACAAGTAGATGATGATGATCAAATATTGGAAGCAGGTGCGGGAGATCATCATGATCATGGTCATGTGGTTGATGATGATGCGGTGTCCGCAAGCGCACCTCCCATGGAGTCATCATCACCAGAGGGCACTAGCACTAGTACAACTTCACCATCTGTGTCAACGAAGCCCCTTCTACTCTCTATTGTACCTCCAAATAATATCAATAGGGCAGCAGCTACCCCAAAGTCTCACACTCCCAATTTCTTCACACCATTGGGTAGCCCAATTAGAAGGGCCATCCAACTCACCAAGTTTGACCCTCGTAGTCAGGATCACGACGCTTGGCTCCCCATCACCGAGTCAAGGAATGGCAATGCCTACTATGCTGCCTTCCATACCCTTTGCTCTGGTATTGGAATTCCAGCCCTTGTGCTCCCTGTCTCCTTCACCATTCTTGGATGGTACGTCATCTTAATTATATACATAAATATATATATATTTATTAATATTACTTAGTACGTAACATACCCTTTTCCTTGTTGTGTTGTGTCTTGTGTGTATATATAAATTATAATATAATATATATGCATGCAATTTGCAATTTGGGGTATTTGCAGGACATGGGGGGTGATAAGCTTGACACTGGCGTTCATATGGCAGCTTTACACCCTGTGGCTTCTGGTGAAGCTCCATGAATCCACGAAAACTGGGATGCGTTACAGCAGATATCTCCAGCTCTTCAGTGCTACCTTCGGTGACAAAATGGCTAAGATCTTCGCCGTCTTCCCCATCTATTACCTTTCTGGGGGAACCTGTTGTGCCTTGATTATAGTGGGCGGCTCCAGCATGAAGCTCTTCTACGAGATTGTGTGCGGCCACGACTGCACTTCCAAGCCTCTCACCGCGGTCGAGTGGTATTTGGTCTTTACCTGCGCCGCCGTGCTTCTGTCTCAGCTCCCCAACCTGAACTCCATTGCCGGTGTCTCTCTAGTTGGTGCCATCACCGCCATTGGCTATTGCACCATCATGTGGCTCGTCGCGGTCACTGAGGGAAGGCTTGACGGAGTCTCTTATGATCCCATAAGAGAAAACACCAACACCGCTATGGTTTTCAGCGTTCTCAATGCGCTTGGCATAATTTCCTTTGCTTTCAAAGGCCATAATCTTACCCTAGAAATTCAGGTAATTATATCTCTAATTAATTAATTAATTAGTTTGGGCTTGGGCAGCTTGTTCTAGGTACCGTTGGAACGTTGACCCTTGACTGTGATCAAGTCAAGTGGCCCAGAAACCTGCCCTGCCCGTTTCTAAATTAATTTCAGGCCCAACAAATTTAATAATGTTAACATGGTGGTGGCATGAAATGAATGAATGCAGGCAACCATGCCTTCAAGTGAGAAAAAGCCATCGCACGTGCCAATGTGGAGGGGGGTAAAGGTTGCATATCTAATTATCGCAATGTGCTTGTTTCCTCTAGCAATTGGAGGATACTGGGCATACGGACACAAGGTGCATGCCTAATTGATTTATTTTATACATGTGGTATGTGTTATTTAATTACTCATGTTTGCAAGTGTGTTTGGAAATAGATTCCACCGAATGGGGGAATGATGACTGCAATATATGAATACCACGGACGTGACACTTCCCAATGGGTTCTTGGATTGACCAGCTTATTCATCGTAATGAATGCGGTGAGCTCCTTCCAGATATTTGGGATGCCCATGTTTGATGACATGGAGTCCAAATACATCAAACGCATGCGAAAACCGTGCCCCTGGTGGATCAGGTCGATTTCAAGAGCCATGTTTGGATACGGGTGCTTTTTTATAGCAGTGGCAATTCCATTCCTAGGTAGCTTTGCGGGTCTGATCGGAGGGATCTCCATTCCGATTACCTTCGCTTATCCTTGCTTTCTGTGGCTGAAGGTAAAGAAGCCCAAGAAATACAGCTTTATGTGGTGCCTCAATTGGGGGCTTGGCCTTTTGGGCACCGTTCTCTCTATTATACTCATAGCTGCTGGCATTTATGTTGTCATTGACACTGGAATTCAAGTCAGCTTTTTTAAGCCCCAATAGTTCCTCTATTCTAGCTACTTCATCCCTTCATCTCATCCTGCATTCACTTCCCTAATCAGCAGGATGATTATTTCTTTTTCATTTGTTGCCTTCCCTTTTATAGACATACATGTATGTTTTTGTACGTACACTTCAATAAATCCTTTTTCTAATATTATTATTTTGAGTTTCCCTATGAAGTTTCACTAAAACACCCAAAATGCCCGTTGAAATTATAAAAAAACTCAAGCACTATTTAAACATATAAACACACCCAAAACCCATCATTACACACACTCAAAACTCATTTATAAACACACCCAAAAAGTTGACTTTGGGGTTGATTTTGGATGTGTTTCTATGTTTAAATAGTGCTTGGGTTTTTTTATAAATACATGTCTAGGATTGAGTTTATTTATAAATTTGTATTATTGTAATTGTAACATTATCAACATACATAAGAACAACTTTTTTAAGGAAAAAGGACAACCACCAACACCAACAAACAGAAAAGTAGAAGAAAATAACCAGACAAAAGCAATTTGAATAAGATTCAGTCAGTCATAAAGCGAGAGAGAGAGAGAGAGAGAGAGAGAGAGAGAGAGAGAGAGAGAGAGAGAGAGAGAGAGAAGACACCAGGAAAGCTCGCTGCAAGGCCACATGAAGGAGATTATTATTGAAGAGCATCCTACCCTTCAGCCAATGAATATGCAAGACACTCCCAACAAGTTACAGCAGTCTGTAGCCATATTCAAGTGTGACTTCTTCAATACAACCAGAATACTTATCGCGGGGTATTCTTCCTATTATATTTCTTATTCTTCTCTAAACTCTAGTCATATTTCTACAATTATGTAAGCCACCAAAACCTACTACCATCATCTCTAATGTCTCACAATATAATTAATTACTTTAGTTTAGTACAACAACTACGCGTGAACAGGCCCCTAATTAAGCTTATCCATTACCCTCATGATTACAAACAGGCAGATCTGTTTATGTTGATGAAACTTCTCTTTTTAACGATCGTACAAGTGCGCGAGGATATTAGTGAGGTGACAAGTAGGTGGGGTCCATACAAAATTAGGAATTGAATTTCTGGTTTTGGAGGACTTCAATTATTGGGTGGGGAGATGGTATTATAATTCTTGGATAACTAACCCATTAGGAATTCATCTTTTTCACTCATTATATCCTCACATAATTTTTAAAATTCTATATTTGCCATTTACTTTAACCTAACAACGAGGACATTTTAGTAATTAGAATCACTCATACCCAAATTCTATATGATTCAGTAAACAACTTCAATAGGAACCTAAAATCTAACTCTCCTCAATCAATATGGTTTAGTAAACAACTTCAATAGGAATTCAGAATCTAATTCTCCTCAATCTAACTCATCCTCAATTCAATTCCTCCTAATTCAATTACAGATTAATAAACATTCCATTAGTGATGAGACTGAGCTTTCCATGGAAATGAATGGCATGGACCAGGCGGGCAGGGTGGCAAATGCAATGTTCTTATTAGTTGAATAAAATGTGGTTGAAAGTCCCTCCTACCAATCCCAAACGGACAAACCCGAAAAAGAAAAAGTGCCCAATAACACTTTGACGACTAGTAATGGGCTGTGACATCTTCATCATCTTTATAGAAAAGAAATGCATATCACGTACGGCAGGAGCAGCCAAACGTGGCCCAGTCAAAAGAAGCTTGCTACTTTCAATTCGATTAGCTAAGGGCTCATCACATTCACAACCTTCCTTCCACATTCCACTCCATTAAATTATTAATTCACCTACTCACCATCCAGCCATCCAGCCATCCAGCCATCAATCCATATGAATCATTATCCGCCCCCAGGTCTGGGTAAAAATGTATAGGAATATCATTTGCTATTTTCAGTTAATAACACATTAATATGTAGGATAATTTTTTCATATGTTGTTGTGTTATTGGCGGGAATAACAAAAAAATGTTATTCCTATTACATATATGTTTTGTTGCGAGGCCAGGCCAGGTCCCTTTCCTTGACCAACCCTCCAAAAAGATAGCTAAAAACCAAACAAGGAGAAAAAGCAACCCTCACAATTCAAAGCCACCTTACTTAATTTTGTCGCTTTATCACTTCTCTCTGTATATATTCAACAAAAATTTTGGTCTTCTTCAGAAACCCTCCTCAACTCTCAACAAATTCATCAGTTTGAGAGAGAGAGAGAGAGAGAGAGAGAGAGAGAGAGAGAGAGAGAGAGAGAGATATTTTTTGGATTTGGGCGATGCGATGGAAGAGGTGGAGGAAGTAACGTTGAGCCCAAAAACCCCTGCAAAGAGCCCATTTGGTTCGCGTTTTATGGCGACTCCTCTAGCCAGCCCCAGGATGAAGAAGGCCGTTGCAAGCATGAGAGGCTACTTAGAAGAAGTTGGTCACTTGACAAAACTTGATCCTCAGGACGCCTGGCTTCCCATCACCGAGTCCAGAAATGGTAATGCCTTTTACTCCGCTTTTCACACTCTCAGTTCAGGCATCGGAATTCCATCCCTCCTTCTTCCCCTCTCTTTCACCGCTCTTGGTTGGTAAGTACTTTCTTAATTCTTCCTTTACGTTACTTATATATTAGGGTACCTCGTTATGGCAACTTCACTGACGTGAAAACTACATCCTTTTTCTGATGATGATATATCTAATGCAGGGCATGGGGAATTATATGTCTCTCACTGGCTTTCATATGGCAGCTCTATACTCTCTGGTTACTCATACAGCTGCATGAATCTGAGTCTGGAACGCGCTACAGCAGATACCTTCGCCTTTCCATGGCTGCTTTTGGTAATTCTATGCGGTCATTCACTCACTCACTGCTAATCTACGACCAATTATTATTAAACTTTGCAACGTCTTCACAGAGTCCCCACTTTCCAAATTAATAATAATTAAACAATAGTGAAGATTATTAATACTAAGGAAAAATCAATATGCGGTTTTTAGGGTTCGCATGAGTCGTCACCTCAACAAGAAACAATATAAAATGTATACGGTTTCGTGATAATTAGTATGATATTATTGGCTTTGAAGAATTATAACTATATACAAGCTTTGGTTAATTATCCATCACTTTCACCTTTATTATTAGTTCACTAATCGCTAGATAATGATTAAACAAGTGACCGATGATGCATGCTACTAGCCCAGATCTATATTAGGCAAGAAATCTCAATCATTCAACTATATATATATATACACACACACACACACACAGTTTCCATTAAGGAATCCCTCAAATTAGTTTATTTGAGGAACACCCTTGTAGGGCCCACTCCGCATTGTATGTCACTAATCCAAACTGTCTATGTTTTAGATAATCATTCAAAAATTATCTCTATGAAAGATCACTTGAATCCGTTATCGTGTGTCCACTTAATTGTGTTATTGAAATTTTAGTACTTTCTTGAAACACCTTATTCATTTATTTTGTATGATACAATTGGATATCGAAACGGTTTTCGATTGTCTAATTTTTTGCAAGGATAATCTATGAATGTAGACATAAAAATAGATTGTTTGGATCAGTGGAAAATCGCTAGATAAAATTATTTGAGGGATCTTTCACCCTACTAATTTTTTTTCAATGATCCAAACCGTCTATTTTTCAAGTCTTCGTCCATAGATCATCCTTGCAAAAAATCAGATAAATTGAAAATCATTAAAGCATCTAATTGAGACTTACAAAATCAATCAATATGTTGCTTCAAGAAAGTACTTAAATTTTAATAATTTAATTGAACTGCAAAATAATATCAGATTTAAGGGATTTTTTATAGAGATGATCTTTGAATGAATATCTACAAAATAGACGGTTTGAATGAGTTAAATACAATTTAGAGTGAGCTCTATAAGAATGTCTCTCAAATAAAGCTTATCTGCTAGATACCTCAATCGAAACTCTATAATATATACTAGCCCCTTGGCACATGCTCACACATGTGCCAATTGGCTTTCTTTTTTATTTTTTATTTTATTTTTAGAATTAAAAAAGATAATGGGTAGTTGTGTTCCATAAAAATAGGATCCATTATCTCATTTTTATTTTTATTTTAATTTTTTAATACTTTTTAATTTTTATTTTTATTTTTATTTTTATTTTTAGAATTAAGAAAAGATAACATAGGTAGTTATATTCCATAAAAATAGGACTTATTATCTGATTTTGTTTTTATTTTTATTTTGTTTAAATATGAAGAAAAAAATGTGAATTTACCATATTATCCTCATTTAATTAATAAAGAAAATTCTTAATGTTTGAATTATCGAAGGGTATTTTCTGGTATTTTGAATGTTTCACTATTCTCTGCATTTTGCTTTATATATATAGATATAGAAGCGTAACAATCTTGCATGAATTGAATTGTGTGATATTGACCGGAGGTGGACCCTCTTTTGAATCTACGATATTATCTATTAGTCTAAAAAATAAATAATCTTGCTTACTGAGAAAGTAATTTGGCGTCTTTAGATTAAAAAAACAAGGAAACAAAAATGTATTCAAAAGATTTTTTCCTTTTAGCAACATACTTAGCTAGCCTATTTAATTTTGAAAACTAATCAAGTGCATGCATGTGCATGCATGTGTGTGTATATATGCGTACGTCACAGGTGAGAAACTGGGGAAATTTCTTGCGCTGTTTCCAATCATGTACCTCTCAGGTGGCACGTGCGTAACCCTGATCATGATCGGCGGTGGGACCATGAAAATATTTTATGAAATCGTGTGCGGTGGTACCGGCGTAGTGAATCCACTGTCGACGATAGAGTGGTACTTGGTGTTCACCGGCTCTGCCATCCTTGTTGCTCAGCTTCCTAACCTCAACTCCATCGCTGGAATTTCCCTCATTGGGGCTCTCACCGCCGTGAGCTACTGCACGCTCATCTGGGTGGCTTCCATAACCAAACATAGGCCACTGCCTGCTGTTTCCTATCAGCCGCCGGAACCAAAACCTAATGCAGCAGCAGCCACCGTTTTCAGTGTTCTAAATGCGCTTGGGATAATTACCTTCGCTTTCAGAGGCCACAATCTTGTGCTCGAAATACAGGTATCATGGAATTTAAGAGAAACAATAGACGTAGTTATATCTATATTTATTATTATCATTCGTTGACATGCATGCAGGGAACCATGCCTTCGAGCACCAAGAGCCCCTCGCGCTTGCCAATGTGGAATGGGGTGAAGTTCGCATATCTCATCATCGCACTGTGTTTGTTTCCCCTAGCAATTGCCGGCTACCGGGCTTATGGAAATTCGGTAAGAAACAACGCAAATCCTTTTGGTTTCTCGGTCCAATATAATCTTTTCTTGACCCGGATTGATTATTTGGATAAATCGAGGTCACTAGGACAAATTATTAACGATTAATTTTATAGATGTAACAGTCGGGTTCTTTCTTTTTGGCAAAATTAAAAACATAAATATAAAAGCGATTATAAATCCTGCTTCCCCAACTAACTAACGTATCGTAATTGTATGGCAGATACCTTCAAATGGAGGGATGCTAAATGCTTTGTACAAATTCCACAGTCATGACACATCAAAGTTTGTCCTGGGATTGACAAGCATGCTCGTTGTGGTGAACAGCCTGAGCTCGTTTCAAATATATGCAATGCCAGTCTTTGACAATCTGGAACTCAGATTTACTAGCTGCATGAACAAACCATGTCCACGGTGGCTCCGCTCTGGCTTTAGGATATTTTTTGGCTGCTTTGCCTTTTTTATAGCGGTCGCACTACCATTCTTGCCCAGCTTGGCAGGATTGCTTGGAGGAATTGCCGTACCAATCACCTTGGCATATCCATGCTTCATGTGGATATTGATCAAGAAGCCTTGTAAATACAGCGCAATCTTTCACTGGCTACTCGGATCCTTGGGGATTGTCCTTAGCATTTCAATTGTCACTGGAGCAATTTGGAATATAGTGACCATAGGAATACAAGTCCACTTCTTCAAGCCTGAATAAGCAACTGCAGCAACAAGAGCACCACAAAGTCTAGAAATGATATGCTATCAACCAAATGCTATCAATCGGACCTCTTTCACTTGGTCCTAGTGATATTACCATTACCTTGTAAAGAAACAGACCCAACGCTGAATTTAGAGAAGGAAAGCAACAACTTCAACAACTGTTTGGATATCTAAAACAATTGTACTTATGCTGCATATCCACGCTGCAATAAAAACACTTTGAGCATGCATCTGAATGCCGCAACACTTTGTTTCTCAAGTCATTGTATTGTTTATAAGTAAAACAAACATCATCAATCATCAATCATCAATGCCTCAGTAGTAATAGCCCCCCACTCACTAAATCTTCCTATCTCGATCAATGAACTTGCTGCCACTCGGATCAGCATCTTACAGAGTAATCACATCCGCTTTTTACTAATATTTCGAAGGTGTGATTACACATTCCAATAACAAAAAAGAGGATATAGACCAAATGCAATTGGCCAATAATTTTCAAGATTTACACCATAAGGTTGGGTAGTATGTGACCTTCATCTAGTATTACATAGATAAGGGAAGAAGCATCCTTCGTTTCTTTTTCCTTGCCAATCTCACTTGCTTGGTAATTTTTATGCACAAAAGCAAAAGCATTGCTATGCATAGTAAGAGAAAAGCAAGTCGCATATGCCTAAAATATAAAGAAACAGCTGAAAAAACCACGAAAGCTAGGATTACCAGTTCCCATATTACAAAGAGCACAACATCCACCCTGCATCCACAAGTTGGGGAGAAAAAGGAATATTATCATCAACAATACTATACCAAAAAGGATTAAAAACAAGCACAAATGAGATAACTCAACCACAAAACTTCCACATGGTTAGCAATGGTATACATGGATAAAAAAGATACCTCAACCCCAGTTCAAACCAAGCTCAATAAGTACAAAAGGCAAGAGTACGATCAAAGACAACATTTGTGCTCAAATGCACACTATCCAAGATAACCCTTTTCCTATTTGTTGGAACTTCGTTTAGAGAATGCAGACAACAATTTGGGAAACTTCCCTCCCTAAAATGAATCAATCATCTGAATTTATGTGCATCTAAAGAGGCACCTGAATCCTGATGGCAGGGAGCCACTCCCAAGTTTGAAAAACAGGCAGGCACTATACCAACAGAAACTTTTGATCCTCATTATATTTTCCACTTCTATTTCAACTACCGTGATTCTATCCCTTATTTTCTACCATCAGCGTATGAGGAAAATAGATGACATAGCTTCTTCCAGACAACAATTATTTACCACAAAGGAAAATTTCACAAATTCCCAAGTGATATATATATATTTTTTAATATATAAAGAAAAAGGAAAGAAATGAAAAAACTATAGACCTAGAGCTATCAATTTATCCGAGCTTCAACGACAGGGATTTAGGTATCGAAGCTAAAGTTTCGCCTATAAAAGCTTAGCAATTATCAAAGCCAAAATCTGATCTAGCTCAAAATGGAAAAGCAAATTTAATGGAACGATAGGTTTCGAATCAAATTGTTAAGAATATAGATCCCACAATCAGACAGCAAAGAAAATAAAAAATCAAAGGTTGAAGGAGAAACGGAAGGGGTAGGCAAACCTTGATAAAGTATGATTAGAGGTGGAGGAGAAGAAGGAGACGGAGGCCCAGTCATGCTTCGATCGAATCTGATACTCTCTCAACTGCTCTGCCAGATTCGATCGCGTTATCATCTCTCTCAACTCAAGGTCAAGCCTGCAGCCCCTTCGCTTTCCTTCTATCTATTTATTTTAATCTCCACAGCAGCTCCCAGGTCCCTCCTCTTCAACAATGGATTTCAACGACGAACGACGAACGACGAAAGACAAACGACGAGTATTCGAATCGCTGGGCTTCGTTGCGTCTCCCCGTCCCGTGGACCTCCCCTCTCACAATAACTTTCCTTTTCCTTTCGTTTTTTCTTCCTTTTTGTTCCCTTTTTAAAATTCTAAATTAATTTAAAAGATTTTAAAATTAAATTTAGGACGGCTTGGCTGGCTGGGCTGGCTCTTCACCCGGCCCAATTCTATTGCAGATGGGCCTTTCTAAGTTACTTTGAATTCCAAAAGCCCTAGAGATAGAAATTAGAATTGGCTTAAGTATTTTTTATGGTCGAAACGAATTGGCTTAAGTAGGACAGTCCATATCGGAGTGGAGCCAAATGAATGACATACCCACATGGAAACAACGGACCCTTCCGATAATCTTCCTAACGACGTCGTCTTCGACGAGTCATCGCCGGAAACCGACCTAACACTCTCAGGCTCAACCCCTCACGACAATCACCATTCCCAAAACCACTCGTCGGAAAACCCGTCCGCACCTCCCCGAACGACTCTTGATGCTCCGATATCGGACTCTCAAGATGACTCGTCCGAGCCCATCCCCGAAGGCGAAGACTCCCTTCTTGATCAACAAGGCCTTCCAAACCCAGCCGAACCTGGTCCAGCCGAGCCCGGTCCGCCGGCCAAGAGACGTCGTCGCAGGAAGAAGTTCTTTACGGAGCTCAACAGCACTCCGTCGTTGGCCAAGAACCGCCGGACCGACCTCAACAAAGACGTTGACGTAGAAGCCCTAATTGCAATCTCAGTCGGATTTCCGGTCGACTCGCTCACGGAGGAGGAGATCGAGGCAAACGTGGTCCCCACCATTGGCGGCGTTGAGCAAGCCAACTATATCGTCGTGCGGAACCACATTTTGGCTCGGTGGAGGTCCAATGTCTCTTTCTGGTTGACCCGGGAGCTGGCCCTGGAGTCGATTCGCTTGGAGCACAAAGGCCTGGTCGACTCAGCTTACGACTTTCTGGTGGAGCACGGCTACATCAACTTTGGGCTTGCACCGGCGGTTAAAGAAGCCAAATTGAACTCCTTTGATGGGGTCGAGAGGGGCAATGTGGTCATTGTGGGGGCTGGTTTGGCCGGTTTGGTAGCGGCGAGGCAACTGGTGTTCTTGGGCTTCAAAGTTGTGGTCTTGGAAGGTAGGAACAGGCCTGGTGGGCGCGTGAAGACAAGGAAAATGAAAGGCGAGGGCGTGGAGGCTGCAGCGGATCTCGGTGGCAGTGTCCTCACCGGAATCAATGGAAACCCGTTAGGGGTTTTAGCTAGGCAACTGGGTTTGCCTCTTCATAAGGTGAGGGACATTTGCCCGCTCTATTTACCAGATGGGAAAGCAGTGAATTCTGAAATTGATTCTAGGATAGAGGCTTCTTTTAATAAGTTGTTAGATAGAGTGTGTAAGCTAAGGCACGCAATGATCGAGGAAGTTAAGTCCGTGGATGTTTCCTTAGGGACTGCACTTGAAGCTTTTCGACGTGCTTATAGTGTTGCCCAAGACCCGCAAGAGCGTATGCTCTTGGATTGGCATCTGGCTAACTTGGAATATGCAAATGCTTCCTTAATGTCCAATTTGTCCATGGCCTATTGGGATCAGGATGATCCCTATGAGATGGGTGGTGACCATTGTTTTATTCCGGGAGGCAATGAGACCTTTGTGCGATCCCTTTCAGAGGGCCTTCCAATCTTCTATGAAAGGACTGTGCAAAGTATTAGGTACGGCTCTGATGGGGTTTTGGTTTACGCAAATGGTCAGGAGTTTCGCGGGGACATGGTTCTTTGCACAGTCCCATTAGGTGTGCTTAAGAAGGGTTCCATTGAATTTGTCCCAGAGCTTCCACAAAGGAAGAAAGATGCAATTCAGAGTTTAGGATTCGGATTATTGAATAAGGTTGCCATACTATTCCCTTATAATTTTTGGGGTGGAGATATTGATACTTTTGGGCATTTGACTGAAGATCCGAGTATGAGAGGTGAGTTCTTTCTGTTTTATAGCTACTCTTCTGTATCAGGAGGGCCTCTTCTGGTTGCTCTTGTTGCTGGAGATGCTGCCATTAAGTTTGAGTTGATGTCTCCTGTGGAGTCTGTGAATAGGGTGTTGGAGATATTAAGGGGTATTTTCAACCCGAAAGGGATTGCTGTTCCAGACCCTATTCAGGCAGTGTGCACTAGGTGGGGGAAGGATGCCTTTGCATATGGTTCTTATTCGTATGTTGCGGTAGGGTCTTCAGGAGATGATTATGATATTCTTGCAGAGAGCATTGGGGATGGGAGAGTGTTCTTTGCCGGAGAGGCCACTAACAAGCAGTATCCAGCAACAATGCATGGAGCCTTACTCAGTGGAATGAGAGAGGCTGCTAATATACTGAGAGTGGCTAAAAGGAGGTCAATTATCCCATCAGAAAAATTAAACAATGTTTATGGGGGGGAAAGCGACGATTTGAATAAATTATTTGACACCCCTGACCTAACGTTTGGGAGCTTCTCTGTTTTGTTTGATCCCAGGTCAAATGAGGTTGATTCTAGTAACTCACTATTGATGGTGAAATTTGGAGGGAAATATTTGGACGTGGGATGTCTCAGTCTCTGTCTGTATGGCTTAATTTCAAGGAATCAAGCCATTAAGCTGAGTGAGGAAGAAGGTGAAGAGAACAGGATGAGAATGTTAAATCAGGAATTTGGGGTGAGGTTGGTTGGGAGGAAAGGTTTAAGTGGTGCCGGGGAGTCTCTAATCACCAACATTAGATCAGCAAAATCCAACCTAGAAGATGGAGGAATTCAAAGATGATACTTGTTTACCTGAACATTGAAAAGAAGCTACATCTGTTAGCGGTATCAAGTATGAAAGCAGTACAGTAGGTATACGAACTGGATGGAATTCTTGGTGAACTGATTTGGTAGCTGCTAGTAGAAGTCATTGTTCATGCCAAGAAGAGGAAGAGGGTGTGATTCTGGTTGATGCTTGAGCAATTCAGCATTCTTAACCAATGCCTTATGCCTTGTGAGTTTGTTTGCCTAACTATTTATCTTGCAGGGGCAAAGCTGATTGTGAGTTGACTTAAAATATATTCATCCTCCCACATTGACTTTGTTGTACACCCTCATCATCAATTTAGTTAGTTGCACTATGATATGATTTTTTTTTCCATTATCAATGTAGTTAGTTTGCATTGCAGTATATGTTGCTGCTGTTGTCTTGTCTCTCTCTAACCCCTTGCTTGATCTTAACTGGGCCAAATACTTTGTCCAACCCGATCCAACACACTGGATTGAACGGCTATTAAGGACCCCCTCATTAAAAGTTATAAAGCTTCATAATAACCCCTCATTCTAGCCCCCCTGTACCTTGGTCCCATAGCGAAGAGAAGGGGGATGGCTTGGACTTATTGGATCAGTTGACAGACCTTATGACTTTGACGACAAATGTGAGCTTCTGGCCTAATAATAATAATAGTAATTGAGCCAGGCCAAATTCCGAAGCCCAATCCAAAGTGTTTTTCTGGAGCCTTTTCCCGTCTGATCTTATATTTGCCATCATTTACTTATTTTTCAAATTCTCTCTTTTAAAAATAAGGGAGTTTCACTAAAACACCCAAAATGAAGGTTGAAATTATAAAAAAACCCAATACCCAAAACACTTTATAAACACACCCAAAACCCATCATTACACACACTCAAAACCTATTTATAAACACACCCAAAAAGTTGACTTTGGGGTTGATTTTGGGTGTGTTTCTATGTTTAAATAGTGCTTGGGTTTTTTTATAAATACATGTCTAGGATTGGGTTTATTTATAAATTTGTATAAAAGTAATTGCCAAGTGGTAGTCCAGCAAATGTTTTCCCTTATTTTTTATTATTCTTGCGAGCAATCACATCACATAGCCTTTTTAAGTAATTACTTTCAACTGATTCGAAATTAAACTTTGAATACGCCTTGGTGGATAAGGTTGGCCTATGTGCGCGAGAATGATTCAATGAAATGGGGCCATGTGAAACCAACTTACCATTTAATAGTATCAGGCAGAAAAAAATGACGGCCTAGCCATTGGAGAGAAATTCTCATGTAATGCGGATATAATTTTTTGTTATTTTCGATCAATAATACAATGACATGTAGGATAATTTTTTTATATGTCATTGTGTTATTGACCGAAAATAACAAAATAGTGTTATTTCCGTTATATATAAATTTCTTTTCATCCATTGAGCTACCATTATTTATACTGACAAACATCCCCAGTCATTGAGCTACCATTGGAGTTTTTATCAATAATAGCTAAAATGTATACCCCAATTTTATAAATGTCAACTTTATAAAAACTTTCAAATACAGTCAAAAACCCACTTAAATTGACACAAATATCCTCAAAATTAAATCAAATAACAACGAACTTACAAACCAAATAACTCAGAACTATGGTGTTGAATAAAATGCTTATGTCTGGTCGTATGTGATTTTTCCTTTTAATTTCAAACTATATTAATATAATAATATCTCCCTTGCACTCTCTTAAATTAAATAAAATGATTCTGCGTTTGTATTCTTTTGGAACAGAAAAACCAACAGAAGGCAAATATTGTTGGGATTTTGCTGTGTTTGCTTGATATGGGTTCCATTGTTTTTTATTGAAGGTTTTTTATTCTTATATGAGGAAATTTTTAGATCTACAAAAGTCGAGCAAAAACAAAATGGGATTTTGATTTTCTTCATGGTCAATCTCTGAGGTTCTATGTTTGTATTTGTGTTGAGAAGCAACATAATTGGGACTTTAGTCTTCGTTTGTGGAAAAAGAAAATACAAATTTATAAATAAACTCAATCCTAGACATGTATTTATAAAAAAACTCTAACACTATTTAAACATAGAAACACACCCAAAATCGACCCCAAAATCAACAATTGTATATTTTTTGGGTGTATTTATAAATGGGTTTTGAGTGTGTGTAATGATGGGTTTTGGGTGTGTTTATAAAGTGTTTTGGGTGTTGGGATTTTTTTATAATTTCAGCCCCCATTTTGGGTGTTTTAGTGAAAACCCCAAAAGAAAATTCCTCTTTTAGTTTTGTTGTTATAGTAATATAGTTAATGGGAAGAGGTTGGTTTTATGGGTAATTATGTTTTAATTTTGAGGGTATTTGTATCAATTTAAGTGGATTTTTGGCTATATTTGAAAGTTTTTATAAAAAATGACATTTATGAAATTGGGGTGTAAATTTTGTCTATTATTGATAAAACCTCCTACCATTGGGCCATAGTACACCATTATTATTCCAGTATTTTAAAAATCTCAGGCACTATTTGTGATAAAAGGAAAATGACCTGTCAGCCTGTCCAAAAGTTGATTAAAATTAGAGTTTTTCTATTTAAATCTCGCACTTATCTTTGTTTACCCTCTATTTTAAGTTCACCTCAATTTCTAATTTAAATTTTTACAATTTCTAAGAAAACCATACTATTTTCCCAAACTACCCCAAATACAAACCAAAAGAAAAATAAATAAATAACTCATCAACCTCACATTCCACACCCACATCCAATAGAATAATTTTGTTTATTATGTGCTATTCATAGATGACATTTGGAATGTTGAGAGGTATTTTTGCTTTTCGGGTGTTGTATTAATTTGTTTGAGTTGACAACATGTTATTGGGTGTGGTATTAAGAAGACCGACCCATGACATTGACATCGATTATCCTTTCATTGAGTTTATGCAATGCCTCTTACTTTGGTTTGGAACGTAAACATATTAGTGTAATTATGTTCGAATCTTTTTGGATGAAAGTATAATCGGTTTCTTGTATTAAAAAAGAAAAGTAATTTGGTAATAGTGTGTAAAGGTATTTGTGTTTTTCTAAAGTTTAATATGAAGAGTGTGTGGGGTGGGTGTTTCACGTGTGTATAGATGTACTATATTAAATATTAAGTTGGATGACCTTTTTTATCTTTATACACAATAATAAAATTTAAAAACTTAATAATTTAAGTATTATAATTAACAAGGAAAAGTGTGATGTAAACAGGAGAACAACTCTTGAAATTATTAATGATTATTATTTTCTTGATATAGTGATTGATTTAATTCTAGGGGCTGAAACCAAAGCGAAAACGGTACGGCGCTTGTGCGATTTTTCGAGAGTTGTGGCAAGTGGCAACACCAAGACACTCCCAGCCTAGCCCAGCCCATTTTGTTCCAATAGACTATGATATAAATATACTGTACCCCACCCAAAGTGGACCCAACTAAACGTATGCCGATGCCCACTATGTGCTGCTGGCAACATAACAACCGTCCATCCATCATACTTCAAACTGATGAAGATGAAAAATGGCCCACCATGAAAGCTTACCGTGCACCTACCTACAAGTGGCAAATCTCGAAGACACCCCCCCTCCCTCTCCTCTTTCCAACGTAAACTGGCTGCCACGTGGGCCACTCATCACACCGACCTTCTCACATTTATCCAAACAAGGCCGACACTAGAAGGGTCCGACAATTACACCCCTCCCACGTTCATATGACACGTTGCAGCCATTTATTGGTCCATCGTCTCAGCACTAGCCCACTGACTGTACACCGTGTCCTTGTCCTCTCTCTACTGGCATGGCATCTTTTCTACTTTCTTCTTTGGCCTTTTGACTGTTTGGTTTTGCTTATTGATTTGCGTACGAAACAAGCACAACTCGCGCTGGCAACTGGCACATTACTGTAGAGACACGTGTCGGAAAGGTACAGCGAGTGAAAAGCGATTGTGAAATGTGGTGTGGGTACAAATGCTTTTCGATTGATTATGATTGAATGCACCACGTCGGTCGGTTGGACGAAGGAAAAAGGGGAAATGGTACAGGATTTGGTGTAATTTATCAAAAGAAAAAAAAAATGGTTACAGGGGATTAGGATTTGGGAAGCTACGGCTAACAGCTCATCTAAGTGTTAATTATAATAAGTGGTTTTAACTTAATCGCGTCATATCCGCGTTGGGTGCTACTATAAAAGCTCACACCCTCCTCCATAAGCAAAGAACATCAAAGCATATTATAATTCTCTTGCTTGCTTATTTATTTCATCATCATCGTTCGAAACATTTATACATAAATATACAGATAAGTATGGCGGAGGAGTACAACAAAAGCCAAGATCGTGAGTATGAAGGGAAGGTTGGTGAATATGAGGAGGGATCAGGCGCGCGCGCAGCTGAATGTGGTGAGATCAAGGATCGGGGCTTGTTTGATTTCCTGGGGAAGAAAGGGGCGGAGAAGCCTCAGGAGGAGGTGATCGTCACTGAGTTTGAGAAGGTCAAAGTGTCTGATCACGAGGCACCTCATCCTCATCATCATGAACCAGAGTCATACAAAGTAGAACAAGAGGAGGATAAGGAGAAGAAGCACTGTAGTCTTTTGGAGAAGCTTCACCGATCCGACAGCAGCTCTAGCTCTGTAAGTTTTTTTACTCGATCATTAACTTATATTGTATACATGTGTGTATAGTTATTTGCAAGATGTTCCATTCCATGTGGCATTCATGATTTGGCAGATGATCTCCTTCTGCATATGCCACCTGTTTCTCAAAACGACTAATTAATTGTCAAGTGTTCTTTAGGTTTTCCCTTTCTAGATATATAGATGGTAACCTAATTAATTATATAATTAAAGTTGTTTGACTGATTGAAATATTATCTAATGAATATGCAGTCGAGCGACGAAGAGGAAGGTGAAGGAGAAGAGAAAAAGAAGAAGAAGAAAGAAAAGAAGGGATTGAAGGATAAGATCCAGGAGAAGTTCCCCGGTGATCATGATCAGAAGGTGGAGGACACAGCCGTCCCAGTGGAGAAGATCTACGAGGAGCCAACTCATGAAGAAAAGAAAGAGGAAGAGAAGAAGGGTTTCCTTGAGAAAATAAAGGAAAAGATACCAGGGCAGCAGAAGAAAGAAGAGATTCCAGCTTCGTATGATGATCAGCAGTGTCATGATCAGCATGCTGAGCCTGCAGTAGTAGGTTGCGAGCCCAAGGAGAAGAAGGGTATCTTGGAGAAGATCAAGGAAAAGATTCCTGGTTACCACCCTAAGACGGAGGAAGAAAAGGAGGCCATCAAGGAGAAGGAGAAGGAGAAGGAAACGTCTTCCTATTAAATAAATGAAGAAAAACCGCTTATACAAACCTGTGTTTATGTGATTGTGTGTGGCTTTTTCTGATGAGTGGGTTTATTTGCATTTTCTTCTTTTGAGTTTGAGAGATAAGAATGTGTTATATGTGCTTATTATTGTTTTCATGTTTGTTTAGGACTTCCAAGTCCACACTACTGTAGCTACCATTTCCATTTGCTTCTTTAATTTCTATGTGATATTTAAACATTGTTCATTATTAATAATTGCTTCTTCCTTTGTACCCTTTTTACTGAACCAACATTTTCCTAATAATCAGAAAGATAAATGTATTCAATATTGTGTGTGAAGCTCGAGAGTAACATGAGTTGTGGAGCCGCATAAAGTGGTGTTTTTATTCAACACCATAAGAGCATTCACAGTTAAGAGGTGTATGTTAAATATATATCTTGAGTTACCGAAATCGTTTTTAATGGGGATATGTAAATAGATGTAAATATACATCACCACTATAGAGATGTAAAATAAAATATATATTTATATATATTTTTACATTCCTTGCAAGCGGAATTCACCCGAGAAAAGAGAATAAAAATGAAGAAAAGTCAACATAAAATGCTGGGATTCATAGCTACACCTCTGAAGTTACACTCCCTATTTGAGCAAAAAATATATTTACACTATCCGGAGATGTAAAGGAAATATAAAAGTGACTTTACACCTCCGAATTTACATCTCCCACTGTGGATGCTCTACGAGTATACAGCAGAGGGGATGACAACCTCTTTTGTTTTTATTTTCTTATTTACTTTTAAAAGCATAGATGAATGATCCCACAAAATGGGGAAAGATTCATGGATTTACTCTTTAGCTTTGTTTGTTGTGGTAGGGCTGCAGAGTCATAATAGCCTTTGCTTTTTTTGCTTTTTATTACTACATTCAATTTGACCAAAATATCAGGCCTGACATTTCCCTCCTATTTGCCCTTGCACGTCTCTCTACAAGACCTGAACGTTTTATAGGTAAAAAATCCACACCCAAAAAAAGAAAAGAAGCGTCTCCATGAAGGATGAAGCCCGCAATCATAGGCATTGAACAAAAGGAGTAGTGACCGAAACAATCTCATGGATGACAGTATTGGTGTGGCGGTCTAGTCCATGCCAAGCTTTTTGACGATGAACATTACTACTACAATAATGTATTAGAGGTGGACCGTGATAGTCTAAACTGCAGTAGGAATGGGATTTCACACATACTACCGATGTGATATGTGGGTTCGAATTTAAGACCATTTGTTCGTAAATCAATGTATTTCTCTATTAGACTAGACCCAATGGGAGAACTACAGCCAACACTGTGGTGGGCTGTAGGTTAAGAAAGCTTTGAAGAAAAAAATATTACCTACATCTATATGGCCCACCAAGTTTGCTGCCTTTTGCTTTGATCTAATCCTCCAATCAAATTGAGCGAATCATGCATTTGCTTAGTAGCCTTGGTTTTGTTTTTTTCCCTCGAAGCATGCAACCTTTTGCTTTTTATTGGTTGGCAAAGTCAATAATTGTTTTTTCCACCAAAATAAAAGGGAAAGCTTCTTAATATTGTACTCGATAAAAACTCTCACAAGTCTTTTAACCCATAATTACAGATGACAATAGGTAATTAAAATACAAATTTATAAATAAACCCAATCCTAGACATGTATTTATAAAAAAACCCAAGCACTATTTAAACATAGAAACACACCCAAAATCAACCCCAAAGTCAACTTTTTGGGTGTGTTTATAAATGGGTTTTGAGTGTGTGTAATGATGAGTTTTGGGTGTGTTTATATGTTTAAATAGTGCTTGGGTTTTTTTATAATTTCAACCTCCATTTTGGGTGTTTTAATGAAACTCCAGTACACATTCAATTATATTGTTGAACACATTAATTTTGATAATGTGTATTTTTTGGGTTACATTTAATATGTATTTGCCTTATAAAGTTTATTGAAAATTAGTCAATGAAAAAAAAAGGTCATTAGAGTTTAAACTAAAAAATTTAGCTAATCCACCCATCAAAAATTCATGGTTCCGTCCTTGACTAGACCCCGTTTACAAACATTATCATATCTTAAAATGCCTAAATTTAATAATTTTGTTGAATGCTTAGACTTCACAACTAATGACAACGAATGAAATTTATCCTTTTATTTTATATTTTTTATATAGAATATAAAATGACGGACACATATGATTCCCTACCAAGGGAAAGTTATGGTAAGCACCATTTGTTGATGCACACTCACTTGGGTGAGTGGCTGTGGGGACAGATTCAAATATCCATTATACATGGCATGGTCGACTCACTTTCATGTGGCTTAGAGATTCACCATATAAGTTAGTGCAGAAGCATGCAATAGCAATAGGGTGTTGATAAAAATTTCCACGCAACCAAATCAGATATCATATATCATATGTGCTTAAATGGCGGCTAAAGGCACCCAAAGCCCACAAAAATGGACAAGGCTAAACCTTGTCCATCTCATCTATCTTGCATGCGGCGGAGCAACCAAGAAGAGATGCTCTTGTGCCAACTTATTGGACTCCAAAAACTATAAACTAGCACCCACTTTTGTTTTGGGTTGATTGAAACAAGCCAGCCATGGAAGTGATCGCTACATACTAAGAGAAGAGAATTCAGCGCCCAACAAAAATAAATATATAAATTCTACACTGTATCGACCAAGCTTCATATATATAAGATATATGTACAGCTCTATGGTCATCAGTTTAATTTGAGATCAAACATGAAGACGAGAAGCAAAATTCAAGGGCAGCACTCGTCTCTTTTTTCATCACTTATTATTATGATTATTGTGGGTATAGGTGTAATTAGGAGATGCAATGGCGAAGGGTATTTGATTGGAGTGGGAAGCCATGACATGACTGGGCCAGCAGCCGGGGTGAACATGATGGGTTATGCCAACATGGACCAGTCGACTGCTGGTGTACATTTCCGACTCAGGGCAAGGACCTTCATCGTCGCCGAGAGTTCCCAAGGACCGAGGTTTGCCTTTGTTAACCTTGACGCTGGGATGGCTTCACAACTCGTTAACATTAAAGTGCTGGACAAACTCAAATCAAGGTGTATATACTATAGTATACTTTCAGCAACTTACTAGTCACGTATGTTGATATCAATTAATGTTCCCATTTATTTATATAAATTTGATTTGGAAGGTTTGGAGATTTGTATACGGAAGAAAATGTGGCGATTAGTGGGATTCACACTCACGCTGGACCAGGGGGTTATCTGCAGTATCTGGTTTACTCTATAACATCTTTGGGGTTTGTCCAACAATCCTTCGATGCCATTGTGAATGCAATTGAGCAGAGCATTGTTCAGGCTCATCACAACCTCAAGCCTGGTTCTGTTTTCATCAACAAAGGTGAGCACCATTGACCCCCCCACCCCCACCACCAGGGGCGGAGCCACACTAGGACCAGTGTGGTCCCGGGCCCTCACTCAAGTATTTTTATATTTTAAAAGTAATATATTGTTATGTATTTCTATATGTATATGATTTCAAGTACTTTACGTTTTGATATGTACCTACGTGTGTTGTGGCGGAACTATTAAGGCACAATGAGGTGCTTCAAATTGCCCATTTGCTCAGTTGGTGGTGGTGCACTCCAAGTGTACACATTACCTTATTTCTATTTTCAGCATTTAAGTAAATGTTTTTGTCCTTTTACTTTAATTTATTTTTATATTACTCCATTTACTTAAGTTTACAATGTAAATAAGGAAGTAACCCCTATTTGGATTCGAATAAAAACACTAGAAAATCAAATTCCCACCAAATCAAAATATATAAAATCGGTTTTAGTGCAAAATACGATTTAGGCTAAAAATGATGGCTCCTTAAGTCAATATATACTTTATACTAATCCCATAAAATCAAGTTTTCTTATTTGATGTGTAAGGAATAAAAGCCGCCAAAAATTATCCTGAGAAAATGATTATTTTGACAAACCATTTTTCATACTTAGTCAATATTTTTATATAAAACATTTTTTCATGTATGATATAAATGCATGAAGTGACCTAAGGTTTTTTTTAGTTTGTGAAATTTTGTTTTTTTTCTTTCTATTGGGTTTAACAGGGGAAAAGGCTTTAAAGATATTCGCTAAATCGCTCCTTTTTGTCTATCTCTTACAATTTTTCTTGCTTAAAATGTATTTGTCTATCCCTTAGTCGAGGAGAATTATGATTGCAATCAATAAGCAATAAATTCTTGACATATGTGATATATATATATTTATATATATTATTTTTCATATGTATTGTGAGTTCGAATTTTTGATTTTTTATAATTTGTAAGAGGCCCCCACACACATGAAATCCTGACTTTGCCACTGCCCACCACCCCCCACACCAAGTCAAGTTTTACTCTCTTTTTTCTGAATTGACTTGAATTGAATTGAGTTGATTTTTATGGGTTTACAGGGGATGTGGTAAACGCTGGAATAAACAGGAGCCCAAGTGCTTATCTGCTAAACCCGGCGGAGGAGAGAGCCAGGTATCCAAGCAACGTTGACACCCTCATGACTCTGTTGAAGTTTGTGGATGATGCAAGCGCGAAGAGCGTTGGAGCTTTCAGCTGGTTTGCCACCCACGGAACCTCCATGAGCAAGAACAACCTCCTCATCAGTGGAGACAACAAAGGTGCCGCTGCTCGATTCTTCGAGGACTGGTTCTCCTCCTCTTCCTCCTCGTCTACTACTAGCTCCGACTCTTCCTCTACCACACCAGCTGGTAATTACTATGTATTTTTATTGTTAGTAAATTAGTAGCCCTGTAATTATATAAGTGTATCCATTAATTAATGCAGATAGTAGCGCCTCACTATTATCACTAATAAAGAAGGCGCAAAGCATGAAAGCCACGGGAGGAAAGCTCTGCGGTAAAAGAAGCAGCCGAGAGTCTAAGGTGAGGAAGAACAACGGGTCGCTGTTCGTGGGAGCTTTTTGCCAATCAAATGTGGGGGATGTGACCCCAAATGTGCTTGGAGCTTTTTGCACCGATTCTGGAAGACCCTGCGACTTCAATCACTCCTCCTGTCATGGGAACGACCTGCTTTGCCTGGGGCGTGGACCTGGCTACCCAGATGAAATACTCAGCACCAAAATTATAGGGGAGAGACAATTTCAAAAGGCCGCTCATCTATTCACGACGGCTACACAGCAACTCACCGGGACTATTGACTATCGCCACGTGTACCTTAACTTCACCGATATTGAGGTTGAATTATTAGATGGAAACGAGAAAGTTAAAACATGCCCCGCTGCGCTCGGTCCTGGTTTTGCCGCCGGGACTACAGATGGACCCGGTGCCTTCGGCTTCCAGCAAGGCGATACAAAGGTCAGCAACAGCACTTCTGGCCTAAACCACTTTACTTTTTGGTCTTGTCTTGTATTGCTACATCTTAACCAATCCTCTGTTTTTCAGATCAATGAGTTGTGGAGAAAACTGAGGGATGCTTTAAAAAAACCTACCCCATATCAAGTCGACTGCCAAAAGCCCAAGACAGTTCTGCTCGACACTGGCGAAATGTTCGTACCTTATGCATGGGCGGTAAGACAGGACTTTTGCCTGTTACTTGCGTTGTTGGGGGAAAACCAATTGGATTTTCTTTTCAGACATAATATTCATTTATTAAGAATTACAACTACTTACTTAGAAACTAGGGATTAATATTAATATTGTAGCATTAGCATAGCAGGCAGGCAGGCTGACAAACACTCTCTAATTACGGTTCAAATGTTATGAATGCAGCCTGCAATCCTTCCTATTCAAATGCTCAGATTGGGGAAGCTGATCATACTTTCTGTCCCAGGAGGTTAGTACTCTGTCACTTTAATTAATTTCACAACTTCATGCCTGCCTGTCTTAATCGCACGTGCGCTATTCTCTGCTCAATGCAACCACTGCTTCCCATAACTAGTAATTATTTGGGTCTCGGCTCGGCAAAAGAGCCGACATTAACCAAGATAGCAAGCCCATTTTCTCCAAATAACTATACATTCAAGGAAACCTCAACCCCACCCCATTTACCTAGCTCAGCATCTAGTTCCTATGAACTTGTCTTGATAGGGCAGGACAGCACTCTCAGTCCAACAGACTTAGGCAGCCTCGTCCCAACAATACTGAAATTCCCTTACAGTTCACTCCACAAATCAATCTAAAACCTAAAACCTAAAACCCCTCACACGTGACATATGTCAACAAGCTCTAAGCTTCTGAACCTTGCAGAATTCACCACAATGGCGGGCCGGCGGCTAAGGGAAGCAGTCAAGGAGACATTGATAAGTAACAGCAATGGTGAATTTGATGACGAAACCCACGTTGTAATAGCAGGCCTCACAAATACTTATTCCCAATATATTGCAACTTTTGAGGAATACGCGCAACAGCGATATGAGGTACGTACTCATCTGTTTAATGAATTTCGCCAAATAGATCCAGGGGAAACAATAACTTAACTTTGCAGTGATCGTAATCATACATTAATTCTCAATGCATAATGGAATCTGCAGGCTGCTTCCACTCTCTATGGTCCTCACACGTTATCAGCATACATCCAAGAATTTGATAAATTAGCCAAAGCAATGGCAAAGGGGGAAAAAATCACTAAAGGTCCCTCCCCACCAGATCTTTCCTCTGTGCAACTCAGACTTTTACTTGAACCTACTGGAGACTTACCTCCCCCGCATACAAACTTCGGAGATATGAAACAAGATATCATTTTACCAAAGGGTGGCTCATTCAAAAAGGGAGATAGACCAATTGCCACATTTTGGAGTGCAAATCCAAGATATGACCTATTGACAGAAGGCACATTTGCAGTGGTAGAGCTGCTTCAAGGAAAACATTGGGTTCCGGTTTACGATGATGACGATTTCTGCCTGTTTTTCAAGTGGAAAGTAGACAACAGTACCTCATATGGCACAGCAACCATAGAATGGGAAATACCAAGGGATGCAGATTCGGGGGTGTACAGGCTAAGGCATTTTGGTTCATCAAAGAAAACCAAGGACTCCCCCAATATCTACTTCACTGGCGCATCTAGTGGATTTGCAGTGTCCTAAATATCTATTTAATATTTTCTTCCCTGCATTTAAGTGCAAGTGCAAGTGCTGCACATTATCCTTACAGACAAAAATATGGCTAAATTCCAAAGTGGCCCTTCTAACAACGCTTTAAAGAGCAAGTCATAATTTCTCATGTTTTAGGGGGTCTCTGAAGGTCTGGTTAACTCACATCCAACCCTTCCTCAGGCCAGATAATCTACATAAATAAGACAATACTAAATTGTTATGGGCAGGCATCAATTTTCTAGTTGATTCTTCAGAATACAAAATCCTCAATGACTCTGGTTTTGTACAAGGTTTGAGTCCTGCTGCAATGGCCCTATATGCCTATATGTTTTTTAGGTTAATGTACTGTGAAAAAGAAAAACACAAAAGAGGAGCTTCTCTTGGAGGACTAACAAGATAAACAATAGAGGAAAGAGGCATGGACTAACAAGATTCAAGGGTGCTCAGCGTTGCCCCTTAACATCTCTAACTAATCAACTCATATGCTGGCTGTAGAATGTAGTAACATAAACAAGGCAGAATGCCCAATTTGCACTCGTACTCGTCCTTTATTCTAGGCAAGTACTACTACTAAGAAGTCAGAATTGTAGTAATTGAGCTTGAAATCCACCCACTGTTAGCGCATAAATCTAGCATGGCCTGAAGGATTCATATACTTTGATCCAATACTGAATTCAAGTCTGTGATGTAATCACTGATTGGTAATTCTAACCGCGAGAAATGTGCCTTGCAGAATTCATGCATGGTAAGAGAATAAAACGATGAGATGAGAGAACTAAAAAGGAAAACGGCATGAAGTTTTTATTTGAACAACATATGAAGACAACTCTAACCTGAAATAGCAGATTGGCTTTGACATGTCACTGCCCAAAAAAAAAAAAAGTAGCAACAGTCAGTGACGGATCCAGGAATTTTTCAGGGGAGGTGCAAGATTTAAAAGACTAAAAATCGCAAAGGACTCGAGCAAGGTCCAAGGTTCAAGTCTAATATCCATGTAGTGTGTTAAAAAAAAAGGCTAAAAATTCAAAATTAATTTAGACAACCAAATGCCCTTAGAATTTTAACAATACTAATGTTATTCGTAATTAAAACAAATAAGAATTTTACGTGTATTACTAATTGATTACAGTCTGTATGGAATATCAATTAATATGAACAAAAT
>NC_024127.1:14929050-14942392 GCF_000346735.1 Prunus mume
GTAATAGTCAGCTGTCTTTAAAAAATAATAAAATATTCATTTGACATCTTGCTTTTGAGATGTCAAAAATAACATCTCAACCTCTAGCCTTCATTCCACATCAGCTTTAACATATCGGTTGGAGTGATGTGAGATGTTATTTCTAGCTGTTAAACATCTATGTGGCACGTTTGCCACATCGGTTGGAGATGCTCTTATGTGGTCAGGGGTGGCATCAAATCAAACAGAACAGATATATAATAATAATATAATACTTTTTTCTTTTAAGTACTCCATCTGTTTAATCATTAATTTATTTCTAGAATTACTGTTTTATCGTGTAAATAATACATGTCCTAAATTCTTTCCCACTCAAAGATTGTGGGTTTTTTTTTAGAGTGCAAAAATAAAGGGAGCTCAATACTTTACGTTACGCCCTTTTTTGGCAAAACTCTAACATTTAACTGATCACTGATGCCGGACCTCATTGGTTGTGTTGTGATATTATTATTTTTTTTTAATTTGGAGCTGTCTGTTGTGAATTTATCTATCTACCCTCAACTCAACCTGCGCTTATTCCTTCAACTATTTTATAATAATATTTCAGAAATTCCTAAATTATGACAAAAAAAGAATTACTAAATTTTGATCGAAATTCCTAAATTTAAATTACCAGTGAATGCCATTTCCTAAATTTAACTTAAAAAGAATATTTGTTTTTTAAGCCATTCTAATAATAACTAGACGAAAAGCAAAAACAAATTAGACGCCAATAGGTAGTAGCTAGGTAGTGCGACTTTCGTTTTACAGGACCCGAAGGTTCCCGAAATTTCCCGAAGTTTACATTTAGGGCTTTGAAAATTTGCAGGCTCTTTTCTCTCCTACGTATCGTAGTCATCGTGCTCCACGGTTTATAATTAAGGGCTTACAGAGACAGCGAAACCGGAATCGGACTTTCCGAGGTTGGGTTTGTGATCGCCGTAGGGGTTGAAAGGATTCTCTGGTATGTAGATTTGCTTTTCGAAGATCAACTTTTTAAAAACAAAATCTTGGAATTCCTATGTCTCACCGCGATATATATATATATATATATATATATATGTAGCCCGTGATATTGGGGTGCATGCCAACGTTAAACCCAATTATCTTGAATCCGGCATTTGAAGGTTCCAATGCAATGCCAAATCAATATGAGTCTTGTAGGGTTTGACTGCAAAACCCTAGATATTTGGCGTTGCTCTGTCATCTGTCATTTCCCTATATTATTTGAAACTTCTGATTCAGCTTAAGATAGCAATAGCATCAGGATTCTATTTCGTTTTGGATCAGACAATTTCTACTTTTTTCCCCTCTCTCTGTAGCGTTTCCCTTCAGGTTGCAGTCATGAATTTTTCACTACGTATGGCCTACCATTTGGGATGTTATATGCCCATCTATAACCGTGTCTGAATTTGGTCTATGCTTGTCAAATTCCGTGTTGTTTCTGCACATGTTGTACTATCAGGAAGTTTTATCTTTGAAGTTAAAAAAGAAAATGGTGTTCCATTGCTTCTACAGGTAGCTACTAAAATTGGAAACTGAGGTTACTTTCTAAACCATTTCAGCTAGCATGGCCAATCAGCACTCCAGTGAAGGCTCTAGTTCTGGCAACGTTGCTGGGGAAAGTTCTGATTCAACTGTTGAGATCAATATTAAGACTTTAGACTCACAGATATATAGTTTTCAAGTGGAGAAAAATGTGAGCTCATGTCTTCCTCTCGCATTTCTATTTTTCTTGTTTTAACTTTAATATTTTGATCACTGTTTATGTATTTGGTGATGTCTTGTATAGTGCTTACTTATATGGGTTATAGTTTTGTTGTTCTTCCATATTCAAACTGTTAACCAGTTTCTAGGAGCTACATGTTTGTACATCAAGAATATGATCTCTTCAGGCTTGTTTCTTATACATATTTGTGATTATAAATTTTTATTTCAGATGCCAGTTTCATTGTTCAAGGAAAAAATAGCTAATCAAATAGGTGTTCCAGTTGGTCAGCAGCGGCTGATTTTCAGGGGAAAGGTGCTAAAGGATGATCATCCTCTCTCTGAGTATCGTATCCTACCATTTCACTTTTGATGTATATAGAATTAACACTGAGATTTTTTTGTTGAAAAGAACACTGAGATTATGACATTGCAACAACTTTGATATATGTAAATACATGCATGCATATATACATATATATATGAGCATACATGAGCATATGTTTAACCGTTGTGGGGATGATTGTGTCCTTTTTGGGATATGCCAACCATGCTAAGAACCATATCTAGGTCTGCTAAATATTTTGATCATTTTAGTGTGTTTCTGTGTTCAGGGAGTATGCTTGAAATTTAGAGTTACTGAATTTGATCTGTGCCTAACATCAGTTACAGCTTTGAGGTTGGTTAATGTATTGTGATCACAATACATATGTTGACATACGAAGCCTCTTGTATGACATTTTTTTTTTCCTTTTTTGTTATCAAACTCTTTTAGGTATTACATTAATCATTGTTTATCCCACCACTTGAGTTGAGCTCTATTACTAAACCTTTTGGGACCGCACAAGTCCTAACTCTAATGTATTCATGATAGATCCTTGTTGTCCTGTAATATGGTTTGTCCCGCACATCTTACCCATTTACTTATCAGTTTCAGCATATAATTCCTTAACCTCTTCCAGATTTGGAAAATGGGCATACATTGCACTTAGTTATAAGGCAACCATCCCAGTCACAACCTTCATCTGGGACAAGTTCTGGCGACCCACATGTGAATAATGGTAATTGAGTATTTCGTTTTTGGGAAATGTTGGTACTGCAATTTCAGGTTCAGAGTCCTCCTAAGAGATTATATAAGCTTCTTGATGTAATTTGGCAGGAAATGAGGCTAGTGGTGTTCCTCGTGGTCGCATTGGACAGATATCACACAGCGTAGTCCTTGGGACATTTAATGTTGGAGACCAAGGTGAAGGCATTGTTCCTGACCTTAGTCGGGTTCGTATTTTGCTTCTTGTTTTGTGAAAGTAATGGGCTTTATATTTATAAATTGGCCAGGAAGGGTTTCTTAAAGTGGTACTTCTAGAAGCTCATTATGCTATGTTCTTTCTTAGTAGGTTATTGGTGCAGTTTTGAATTCTATTGGAGTCGGCACCCAGGCTACAACTAATGTTACAGGCAACGTACAGTCCACTACTTCGGTGAGCAATGCATGTTCCTTGAAATTACAACCAGACATGTCTAATGTATCTATGAAAATTGTTTGTAAATTCTCACTTGTGGTCTGTATAAAATAAATTGATTAAAGTACCATTTTAGCATCTGCAACTTAAGCTATATTATTTTTTATTAGTTTTTTTTGGAAACTGTTGTAATCTTGAAAAACTGAAGAAAATGTAGCAAGTGTTAAAGGGGTAAGGTAATTTGGTTCCTTAGGAGGATAGTATAAATTCTCATATGGACAGCAATAGCATTAATGTAGTTATGTTGGTTTTCCTGCAGTCAAACAATTCTGGCCAGTCACCTCACGGAAATGATGCAGAAGGGTTGCATAATGTCATTGGTCTGAACCGAGGAGGAAATCAAGCACAGTCTGGACAGGCATTTCCTGCTCAACCATTTCCAACTTTTCCTCAAGCTGTGCAAAGTCCTGCAGCTGCAGCATTTCCAATTCCTTCGTTGAATATGGTATTATTATGATGTCTTGGTCATATTTCAGTTGGTGACATGTATATGACTGCTTATTGTCTTTTGTTTCCTGTTCAGCCAATTCCAGACTCTTTGAATACGCTCTCTGAGTTTATGAACAGAATGGAGCAGGCATTGACACAAAATGGTGATAAAGCATAAGCATTCTGTTATTATTCTGTAAGAAATGACTGCGTATGCTAACTTTCCTGATTTATGTAGGTTACCAGCCAAATTTATCTGCAACAAACACAGGAGACATGCCGAGGGTGAATTTACCTTCCAATGCACAGGGGATGCCCACACCTGAAGCATTGGGCATTGTTCTTCGTCATGCAGAGCGACTTCTAAGCAGTCATGCTGTTTCTGCACTATCTGTAATTTTCCTTAGAAGTCTTTTAAGTTTGCTTTTCCCTGTTGATTTCATTGTTTACGGTCATGTTGAATTATTTGTTAGAACACTTATTAACTTTCTCATTTGTTAGAAGAAGGGTTTAGGGCTTGAAGATAGTTCAATAACAGTGGTGCCAAATGCCTAGAAGTTACAGGGAATACGTCCTTTAATTTACACTCTAGAGCACATCCCTGGTATGGGTTTCAGTGTTCAAGATCCAATTCAATGGTCCAAACAGCGTCCAGTTTGGTTGTTTCTGATTTGGATTGGATCCCTAAATACAAGAACTATCCAATCTTGATCGGTTTGTAGATTTTTGAATCAAATTCAATCCAACCTAGGATTGGAATCCAATCCAATTCAATGTCAATTGCATTGGATAGAATGACGACATATTTCGATAAAATTAGGTGTAAGCACCTTGTAACAAAAAGATTAAAGCTAAAGAAAGTGCTTTGGTCATATTACATGCCAAACATTATTCATCCAAAAGTTTTAGAACTTATTTATGTAATTCCAAATGCCTATGTACTCCCCTATTAAATTGAAAGCTCTATCCTGATAAAGATATATGTTAAAATGTGATTGATGGACCTTTTCATCCTTTGGTAGTGTATGTGTTAACTGATTATGTGTTTAATTTGTAATTTGCTGCAACTTTGTAGCACATTGCAGGACGCTTGGAGCAAGAAGGAGCATCTTCAGATCCCTCCGTGAGGGGCCAAATTCAGACAGAATTTATGCAAGTAGGGCTTGCAATGCAACATTTAGGTGCTCTTTTCCTTGAGCTTGGCCGGACAATTTGGACACTTCGTATGGGACAGTCTCCTGTATGTTCTTATTGTATCTCAATATGTTTGGTGTAAATATGTGAATAATCGAGTATAGTCATTTACAATTATTGTGGCCGAAAAATCTGCAGGGAGAAGCTGTTGTGAATTCTGGGCCGGCAGTTTATATTTCCCCATCAGGGCCTAATCCCATAATGGTCCAGGTTCGTTGATGTGTATATAATGAGTTCATTTTCTTTACATGATATCACATATGGATTAAGCAAGACATGTCATAACTGAATGAATCCAGTGAAAAAGATAAGGATTGGGAAGTAACCCTGATATAATGTAGTGGAGAAGTTAAAAGTAATAGCCATTAGTTCAATAACTCTAGTCATTTTATCAAGGCATTTTCTACTGCTTGTTGGTATGGCCCTTTGTTGAGCTTTGGGTAATTTTGTTTTAAATGATTGAGCTGGCTTAGATGTCAACTGAGCCTGGTGAATTGTGTGTTATTTGCAGCCTTTTCCTCTTCAAACAAGCACAATGTTTGGTGGTTCTGTACCTCAATCAAATCCTATGACTTTTGGTCCTGTTGGTGTTGGAAGTGCTCCAAGGAATGTAAACATTCATATACATGCTGGTAAGCAAAATTCATCACTGACTTGGCCTATGTACCTTTTATGTAGCAATGTAACGCTTTTATTATCAGGTACCTCACTTGCGCCAATGGTTTCTGCAGTTGGTGGTGCTAGGGGAAGTAATGGGGAGGGTATGCCGAGAGAACATCGTAATGGGTCTGGTTCTAGAGATTCAGGTGCACGGGTGCTGCCAGTGAGAAATGTAATTGCTGCCACTATGCCAACATCCCAAACTGGTATTGCAATCTCTGGTGTGTCACAACCAGGTCTTTCTGCTTCACAGCCACCTTCCGACTCCTCACTTTCCTCCA
Source organism: Prunus mume (assembly GCF_000346735.1). Next base: position 14,934,860 of record NC_024127.1, read on the forward strand.
TTGTTTCTGAACTCAATTCACATATTAGAAATTTTGTTGGCAATATGCAAGGAGAAGACGCAGTTCAATCAGGTACCTTGCCGTATGTGCTTTGGATTCTGGTGGATACATAGTCACTCTAGTTCTCCTAAGCTCTTTTTTTTTTTTCTTCCGTAATCAGGTCAAGAGGTACCCAATGTTCAGAGTTCATCTGTTGGCTTTGAATTGCGTAATGATGCAGGAAGTGAACGGCCCAGTACTGCATTTGTTGATGGAGCTGGGGAATCTAGTGTGCCGATACCTGGTTGCACATCTGAAGGTGGAGGTCAGAAGGTATTATTTTTCGCACATTCTTGGAGTCCCCCTTTTTATGGTTGTTTGGTTGATTCTTTCGTTCATGTAATCCAATCCCCAACCTTAATCTGACAAAGTTAGTAATTCTCAGGATTCAGGAAGTGTTCCTACCTTGAAAGATGATTCAAGATTCCCAGCTGGAGGTCCTCTAAGCTCTTCAAGCGGACAAAATACCTTGGCGAGAAAAGATGAGAAAGAAAGTGGTCCACAATCCAGTGAGAAGCATGATATGACTGAGGGTACAAAAGCTGTTCCACTTGGATTAGGACTTGGAATTTTGGACCGTAAGGTATGATATTTATGCATCCGTTTTATAGCTTTAAGCAAGAAATGAGCTTGAATAAAATTTGTGTCTCATGGTCTGCAATTATTCAGTTATGCATTTACTGCTGGTCTTGGTAAGTTGGCTACTGGGACTGTTATTTCAGCAGTTCATTAAAGTAGAAATATTAGGCCATATTATGTGGGATGTAGTGCTTGGGTAAGCATTTAGGGTGTAGATTCTACTGGTTTGTCTGTTTTTAGGCTCCCACCTAACAAAACAAAAATAAATAATTAAAAAAATTAATCTGCAATCAGCTTACACTCAGATTCTTATTGAGACTGAGACTGTATCATTGATCCAATCAGAGACAAGGCAGGCAGCAAAAACCACTGGCCAAGAATGGTGATGGCGGAATGGCTAGTGCTCCCATCAATCAGAATCAGCAAGTAACAGGTGGTCAGCAAGTTTTGCAGTCTCTTGCATCTCGTGGTTCTGCTGTAAGTAGGATGAGCACAAGTGATGCGCCTGCAAGACAAACAGCCCCTGCTTTTGGGCAGGTCAGAGATGGTAGAACATTGGGAGCGCAAGGTCCTGTTGACCAAGTTGATATGGGAAGCGTGATGTCTCAGGTTCTGCGTAGTCCTGCCCTGAATGGTTTATTGGCAGGTGTTTCAGAGCAAACTGGAGTGGGTTCTCCTGATGCATTGAGGAATATGTTGCAGAGCTTTACACAGAGTCCACAGATGAGGAATGCTGTCAATCAGATTGTTGAACAGGTTGACAGCCAAGATATTGGAAACATGTTTGCAGGACTTGGAGGAGGCGAAGGTGGCGGGATTGACATGTCCAGGATGTTCCAACAAATGATGCCCATTGTATCTCGAGCCCTTGGGGCTGGGTCCACTCTCGGCCAACCAAACCCTGTTTTGGAACCTGAATCTCATCCACCATACAATGAGAGAAGTCTCAGCAGAGATGATAATGTCCCAAATCCTGAGGTTTGTATGGACTTCATAACTAATATATTCATCTTAAGCTCGTTTCTAGATTGCAGATATTAGTTGTTATGTGCTGCTGGTCAAATCCTGCATGGACCACTTACTTAGCTTGAGAGGGAATTTAATGCCTAGACTAGGAGTTATAGTGAATCAGCATATACTAGGTTTCATACTCATTTGAATTAAATTTCTCCTTTTTTTTTAAAATAGATACTTTGTCTTCTTCATTTTTTGCCATAAATGCGGTGTTTTACTTCACATGCACATGTTAAGTTTCACTCTTAACATTATCTGCTTCTATCATGGGAATTAAAGTTGATTTTGGAGTGGTTGCTTGGTATGGTTTGTATCTGGAGAATAACTTCTGTATGTATAGTCTGTTTGTGGAACTATTACTTTTACCCTATATCTGATGCAAAACCAAGATTATTCGGACCTAAATCAATTGATATGCATAAGGTGTTGGTTTATTTTTCTTTTTCTTTTTTTTCTTTTTTCTGAATTAAGCCATGAATTGTAATTTTTTTTTTCTTTTTCCGTTAAATGCTCTATAGATTAACCTGCAAGAAGTGGTTCAGAGGATTGGGAACCTGAATGCACCAGGAGATGTTTTTCACGCTGTAGTTGAAAATTCAGTTGAGCTGTCTGGCAGAGGAAGCAGTCCACAAGAACTTGTGGATGAGTTGTGCAGGGACGATGGTCTATCTAGAGTATGTGTTCTATGCTTTGACATATGTCTCTTCTTCAGAAGATGCTATCCTTACCATATTTTGATAATTTTCTCTTTTCCACTTGTGCAGGAATACGTTGAGATGTTACGAAGGGACATATGTAGACGTCTTGAGGGTAATTCGGGGCAGGACAAGTGTTAATATTATTGCTTTGCGGGCGGGTGTTGCTATGGAATATGGATTCCCATTGTTGGTCAGCATGCGGGAGTGTGGGTTTGCTCATCTTTTACAAGCTGTCGCTTGAAATTTGTTTTACAGGTTGTCGAGAATCTGATGTACAAATTAGGATTGGGGATTTGATTTGCTTTGGATATATTACCATCTGGTTCGTTGTTGTTGTGTGAACCAGTTTTATAAATTTTTAATTGATTTTTATTGTAAACAAGCACATCATCAGATTAACTTATAATTTTTCAGTAATGTTCGACCGCTCAGTTCTACAAAAAGATATGTAAGAGGTTCTCTTTTATATTATCTTTTTATTTTCTGGTAATGCCTCTTATAAATGTTTAATGATTCAGTTTTTTGTTATCGTATTTTTGGACACAAACACTCAAGAATATAAGCTAATGAAGCTCAGCCACTTTCCTACGTTAGTATCCATCAGATTATAGCAACATCAAATTCGGCGTATAAATGAATCATAAAATTTGGATTTCAAACGGATTATCGGATCAAAATCCGATCCATTTGGGAGGCGTAGGGCCTTTTTCTTTTCCTTTTGGGTTATTGGAAGGCCAAGGCCTATATGAATCATACAGAATCGAATGAGCGTTTTTTTCTTTTCTTTTTGGGTTATTGGTAGGCCAAGGCCTTTCTGAAACACACAGAATCGAATGAATGTTTTCGAAACGAAAAACTTAAAATCAACTTGGAAGTGAAGAAAGGAGGCGCGCAGGAAAATATTCTGCAGAAATTCCATATTCACTAGTATTCACTATTGACTATTGAGTCGTAAACAACTTCTGAGAGGACAGTTGTGAATTTCCGAAAAAAAGTGAGAACTCTTGTTTGTGACTATCTCTCGTTCGCAGCTCCGGAGTTTCCACCAAGTGCAGGGACGTTGAATGGAGGACTCAGCCGACGTCAAGGCCAAGAAGGCTGGGGCTCGCCTGTGCTGCCTCTGTCATCAGAAAAAAGCTGCCCTGAAGAGGCCCAAAACCCTAGAGCAGGTAATTTTGCCTACTCCGATCATGGAAACCTATTTAAACTACCTTCTGTTTGTTTGCCAAGAAGCTGAGACGAGATACATAAACTCGTCAACTGTATTTTGTGGTACGCTTTTATTATAAAACCCTAGAACAGAACCGCCTGAGTATTTTTATTTCTTTAGAAAACAAAATTGAAATCGATGATTGTTTATGAAGATTTGCAGGGAGTGTTTCTATGAGGTATTTGAGGAGGAGATCCATCAGGTAATTGTCGAAAACCAGTTATTTAAGCCTGGTGAGCGCATTGCCCTTGGCGCCTCTGGTGGGAAAGGTAAACTAACCAAGCTATGCTTGTAATACTAGTTAATGTCATATTAGATTGTAAAAGTTAAGTGGACCTCAGCTTTTCTTCTGATAATTGCTTTTTATGTTATTTAATACTGTCAGATTCCACTGTCCTTGCTTATGTGTTATCGGAATTGAATAGGCGGCACAATTACGGCCTGGATCTCTTCCTGTTGTCAGTGGATGAGGGCATTACTGGCTACAGGGATGATTCTCTTGAGACCGTCAAAAGAAATGAAATCCAGGTGAAGTGAATATCAATTCTGAGTTGCTGGTCATATGTAATGCTTATGTTTTGTTTCATGTATTTTTTTTTTCTTTTTCTGTTAATCGACTCTTGTTCAAAATTTCTACTTTCAGTACGGTTTGCCTCTGAAAATAGTCTCGTACAAGGATTTGTATGGGTGGACCATGGATGAAATAGTTAAGATGATTGGTCTCAAGAATAATTGCACCTTCTGTGGTGTTTTTCGTCGTCAGGTATTTGCTTTTATTGGAAATTGACTGCTTGTGTATTTTTTTTAGAAATCTTGTATGCATGTATTTAGACATGACTTCAGCATTCCTATGTTTTGACAACATCAAAGCTGTGTGGTTACTCCACAGAAACTTGTGCTGCTTATTATTTAGTTATGAACAAGCAACTAAAGCGTCTAAAACTGTTCACACAACCTTGTTTCCCATAACATCTTATAATTTATAAATTCTAGCATAGATTAGCTTTCTGTGTCATTAAGCATGCAAGGCATGGACAACGTTTATTGGTTGTGAGAGATTATATGGAATTATTCAACTTAATGTATTTAACTTTTTATCTCTAAGGCCCTCGATCGTGGTGCTGCATTGTTGAAGGTAGACAAGATCGCTACTGGACATAATGCAGATGATATTGCTGAAACAGTTCTGTTGAACATATTACGAGGTGACATTGCAAGGTACTTCATTGAGGTTGTTCTTTATTATTTTTTCCTCAGCTGGTTTATGTGGTGAGCTGAATTGCTGGTTTTATTTTGTAGATTGAGTAGATGCACTTCAATTGTCACTGGTGAAGATGGACCAATTCCAAGATGCAAACCTTTTAAATACACTTTTGAGAAAGAGATTGTTATATATCCTTACTGCTGAAATACTCAATACTGATTTCTTTCTTTGATCACTGTTATTCATCTTAATAATGAGTTGGATTTAGTTGTGAAGCCTTAACTAGATTTGCACGTATGCATATTTCAAGAGGCTGGACTACTTCTCCACCGAATGTAATTTAGTTTTACTCTAAGCTCCTTCAGATAATTTCGCTCAAGTCTTGCTCTGTTATTTTCACTCCTCCCAACCACCCTTGCCACTATATTCTATGTTTTTGTGCTTTCCTGGTTAGATCTCATAAGCCATTGTTGTCAAAATTGCAGGCATTTATTCACCCAATGCTTATCGTGGTTTTGCTCGTGAGTTCATCAAGGATTTGGAAAGAATCAGGTGGGTTAGCTTCTTGTGAGTCCGTTTAGGCAATGTTTCACTTGTTGGCATTGTAGTTTTCACAAAATTTAATCATATCAGACATCTGTATGCACATTCCCTACTTTTTTGACAATTTCCTGCACTTCTTTCTACTGAAGACCTAGAGCCATACTTGACATCATCAAATCAGGAGAGAACTTCAGAATTTCCACTTCTACAAAAATGCCAGAGCAGGGGACATGTGAACGGTGTGGTTACATTTCAAGCCAGGTAAGTTTGTTACTACATTCACCTTGGTAAAAATGGCATCTGATTGCAATATCTGGTTAATATTAAATTCTCAATCTACTTTCGTTATCTGGGTAAAGCTGGCTGGCTAAGCAAGATATCGCAATCGTCCCAAAGTTTTGGAATTACATTTATTGGTGTGCGGTCATAATTTTATTAGACAATCTGAACATTTGTTGTTTTATTGTGCAGAAATGGTGTAAGGCCTGTGTTTTGCTTGAGGGGCTGAATAGGGGTTTGCCAAAGCTGGGAATTGGACGGACTCGTGGACTTAATAACGATGATAAGAAGGATACAAAGAAAAATAATGGAACCAAAAGCATCGAAAGCAAACAGTGTGGAACTTTGGACTTCTGATATAACCTGCAAGGCTATTGAATAAATGTATGATAGTCTCAGTATGGCTAAGGGAAGTATTTCAAAGACCAAAATGAGTACTTCAATGTTCCATGTGGCTATTGTGACGAGACGAGAATGATAAAGACACCCAAAAGAGTTGCCAGAGGAACGGACTTCATCTTTCCTCGTGTCCGGACAAGTTGCAGAGTAGAAAGACCGGTGGAGATTCCATATCACCTGTAATTTGGTAGTATTGCAGGAAATTCTTTGCAACTCTTGTAATGGTTTTGATGTAGTGGGTAAAATTACTTTTTTTTCGGTATCAGATCGTAAGAGGCCTGAGGTGTTTTGAATTTTACTAACTCTAATCATGTAATTTTGGTTTTGGCCCTCGAGTATTTGTAGGCCAAGTTGTACTTGTATACCCTACTTCAAGCGTGTAGTAGCTTCCAATTTTGTCAGAAGATTTTCAGCAATGAAAAGATTTGAGTTTTCTATACTGTATGTACGCTATTTGTAAATTATATCCGTGGTTTCGAAAAAAAAAAAAGAGAAAAAAAACAGGAAGAGCTTGGCAAAAAAAAATTTCAATTTGACAAACCCAAAAAAAAAACACTTGTTTTGAAACCAGGGATATCATTTCTGTTCTTAAAAAGAAATAATCCGTAAAAATTGCTGATAAGAAGAAATTGAAAAAAAATAATCTGAAAACAATAGCTGCCTGTCCCATATATTTTCCTTGAAGAAAAAAAAAGCTGCATATTTAAGCCTCATATTTTATTTTGGGGTGTCGTCTCGCTCTCGCAGCTCTCTGAGTAACAGTCTAAATTTACGTCGTTATGGCATCATCGGCACCGCCAAGCTCAGCCGCCCAAAACCCAGCGAAGTCGTTGGGTTTTATTGCAACCGCTATGAAGCGGAAGGACAGCTTCATTCAGTTCTTCGCAATGACTGGAATTTTGCTGCTGAGCGTCAGATCGCTGGGCCAAAAGTATCGCCTCCACGACCTTCGCGAGGACACCTCGGCTCTTAAGGAGGAGCAAGAAGCCCTTGCCAACCGCATGAACAACATAAAGCGCGATCTCCTCCACGAGGCCTCTCTCGAGCCCACTGGTCTCTTCGCTTCTAGGCTTCGCCTTCTCTTTGGCGAACGAGAGTGATCGCACTGTGAGTTGATGTTCTGAGGATTCCTTCTCTTTCTCGTCACTCTAGGTAGTTATTCGGAAAGGGATGCGAAATTTAACCCGAATTTGATAAATTGGATGCTCAATTCAGTGGTTTCTTGTTTCTTACTTGTTGTCAACCTAGGGTTTTGTATCCTTATTTCGTATTCCTGTGAGTTTAGGATTTTGACGCAGACTGTATACTGTTTCGTGATCGATTTTCGCTTAGGTTAGTTTGTTTAGTGGAACGTGACAAGGAAGTAATCTTTCAAATAAATTGTTGAACACTGAGCTTAATTTACATTTTCTTTTTCATTGTGCGTGAATATGGTTTACATTGTTTGGTTAGGTTTCTGCATTTGCTCCCTGTTTATAGGTGATATGAATTAAGTTCGAGATAATTGATGAATTGATTTTTTGAGTGGTTTGCTTGGAGCTTGGGATTCAAATGTTCTGTTCATTCTG
>NC_024127.1:14951916-14985824 GCF_000346735.1 Prunus mume
GTAAAACCCTCTTTGCGACGCCGAAACCAGTTTTTTGGGCGGGATCCAGAGCCTCCGATTTTCTATTCGCCCTCTCTGTCTTTGCTTTCTCTCTAAGATCAGGTAGTTTCTTGGTCATGATATAGGGTTCCTAAGATTTTGAGGTTTAGGGTTTTACTTTAGTTTTTCTTTACTTCAGCTTTCCTCTCTTCTCTCTTTCTGGTTCTCTGGAGAATAAGTGAAAAGTAACGCGAAAATGGCCGAAATGTTGCTTCTTTGTTATATGATTTAGGGTTATGCCATTATAATTGGTTCATGACTTCTGTGTTTGGCTAAACGCATTTTTTTTTCTTTCCATTTTGTGAACTTTATATTTGTGCGATCTTGCAGGTTTCAGCTAAAGTCATCTGACATCTATTCGATGGCGGTATGTGAATGTTTAATAAATATTCAATACAGGGTGTTGTTTTTTGACGTTTTATTTTCAGAATTATTTTTATTTGATTTTGATTGGTGAATATAGGTCGAGAGAATTTTCAAAGATGAAGCTAGTGAGGAGAAAGGAGAGCGGGCTAGACTGGTGAGTTTTCTGCTTTCTGCGGTATTAATTTACGTGCACAAAATTGCTTGTAACACTTGCAGTTATTTCCCCCCCTTTTATGTCTTTGTTCAAGGGACATTCCAGAACAGACACACAGGAGAGTAAACAAATGTTGTTTTTCTGAGAGTGACTGACAGTTTATTCTTTAAAACATATGTACATGCTTAGATTGCAAGATTTTACTTCACTGCAAGGCAATGTTTGTTAAATAATAATCGGGATGGGATAAAATTATTGACTAGAAGCATATCTTTTATTCACATTTTCTCGATCCCTCGAGTTTGAGTAAGTATTACTCATTATTTCTTTACATTCTGTTGACCTTTCAAATTCCTTTGGGAAGAATGAAGCATTACACCTTAAACATACGAGTGGCCATCATACAAGATCTCCTTTTGTTTGATTTTGTGTGTACAAATCAAATATTGGAGTGAATCTTCTGTTTGGCATTTAATTACTTGTGTTCCCCTTTTCCAATTAAAAAAAAAAGGTGTTCCCATGCCCTTCTGAGATTTGCGACTGTCCCAACTAAGTTGAATATTGCTCAATTTTAAGTATAGGCAGTGTACGTTAGGCACATTCAATCTCGTTTTGTTGATTTGAATTTCAAATGACTATGGATAGAAGTTGACTTATCCCTCTTTGAACTTATCTATAATCTGTATTGTTTTAGGCGTCATTTGTGGGTGCAATGGCAATTGCTGACTTGGTCAAGACAACCTTAGGGCCAAAGGGAATGGTGAGTTTCTTTTACTTTCATGTGTTTCCAACTAATAGATGCATGCGTTTATACCATTAATTTTCATTTTCCTACTTGTGTTAGTTACTTTCTTGCGAATATATTTGGACAGGATAAAATTCTCCAATCAACAGGAAGAGGACATGTGGTCACTGTTACAAATGATGGTGCCACCATCTTAAAGTCTCTGCATATTGATAATGCAGCTGCTAAAGTCCTTGTCGGTATCCTAATAATTGCATTTTACATTAGTGAATATTCATGGTGATCATAACAGGTTGTAGAAATCTTCGTCCCGTTGAGTTATCGTTTTACATTTATCGACTTGGTCAAAGCCTTTGTTTGCAAGTTATATGTGTCTTAACTACCTAGTTATTGAAATTAATCATGACTGGTGGAAATAGATTTCATATCGCATTTTGTAATGATCTTTAATACACGAGTCAGATATTTCTAAAGTTCAAGATGACGAGGTTGGTGATGGGACAACTTCTGTTGTTGTTTTGGCTGGGGAACTCTTAAGGGAGGCAGAAAAGCTCGTTGCATCAAAGATTCACCCAATGACAATCATATCAGGTTTGGCCTAGGTTTCTGCACGAACATCTCTCTCTCTCCCCCTCTCTCTCACACACAGTGAGAGTATAAATATGATTCTGTGTTTTCTGTGGACCAAAACCTATACACTTCCCTTTAGCTTTATTTTCATTTCAGTATCTGAACTTGTTAATAGGTTCATATCTTAGCTTTACACTACTTATGTGATGCATGTGAAAAATGATGTATGTTTGATTGTCAGGTTATCGCATGGCAGCTGAATGTGCTCGCGATGCTTTGTTGCAGAAGGTTGTGGATAATAAGGCCGATTCTGGTATTCACTGCAGCTTATTATTTTGAATTTAAGTGCCGTCATTTTGGCTTCAGTGATTTCTCTTTTTCTTCTGTATCATTCACCAATTATATCTCTTCATGGATCAACTTTATTTTCACAACTGCTGATATGAGTTATTCAGGCGCATGATGTTTAGTTAATGAGTTCAATGTGCTTGATCTTGATGTATACTGCTTGCTGAAATTGCTTGGTTGTGCTTCCATTATATTTTCCTTGAGCTATTGTAATAATTGAAGACATCACTGGGTTGTGCAGAGAAATTTAAGTCAGACCTAATGAAGATTGCAATGACCACTTTGAGCTCCAAAATTCTTTCTCAGGATAAGGAACACTTCGCACAGCTAGCAGTGGATGCTGTAATGCGGCTAAAGGTGATTATGACTTAACATTTGGTAGTTAAGGTTCAATCGTCATGCTGCAAACAATTACTTTTCTTGTATCTTCATGTTGTTTCACAAGGCTGTTTGCAATGGCAGGGGAGCACCAACTTAGAGGCAATCCAAATTATAAAGAAGCCCGGGGGATCACTGAAAGATTCTTTCTTAGATGAAGGGTAAGAAGAGCAATGAGCATTTGAGCTTCTTATGAACTGAAATATTTTGGGATTTCTATAATGTAGTCTTCGAGATCTTTGTGTCTTTTGTTATCAATTTATCTGCACAGATGAAATGATCTGTAAATTTCTTTTTGTTCATTGTTTGGAGACATATGCTGGTTCGTATTTTCTCATGCATGTCTTCTTCGTTACTTCTGTTTTTCTTGTTCAGATTTATTCTTGACAAGAAAATAGGTCTTGGTCAGCCCAAGCGCATAGAGAATGCAAAGATTTTGGTTGCAAATACAGCAATGGACACAGACAAAGTAAAGATATATGGGGCACGTGTTCGTGTTGACTCAATGTCTAAGGTTGCTGAAATTGAAGGGGCTGAGAAAGAAAAAATGAGAGAAAAAGTGCAAAAGATAATAGCTCACGGGATTAACTGTTTTGTCAACAGACAGTTGATCTACAATTTCCCGGAGGAGCTCTTTGCAGATGCAGGAATACTTGCAATTGAGCATGCTGATTTTGATGGGATTGAGCGTTTGGCCTTAGTAACTGGTGGTGAAATTGCATCAACTTTTGATAATCCAGAGTCAGTTAAGCTTGGGCACTGCAAACTCATTGAGGAAATTATGATCGGTGAGGACAAGTTGATCCACTTTTCTGGCGTTGAACTGGGTCAGGCATGCACAATAGTGTTGAGGGGGGCAAGGTATTTTTTTATATTTGTTCCCTGCCAATTCAGTTCGGCATTTTAAACTTGGTTTGTGTGTTTCAAAACATGAAATGGAGTACAGTATTTCTCAATGCTTATCTTGCATGCAGCCATAGTTTAACTTTTTGTTCATGAGGCAGTTAAGACCTCATTAATTGAATTTTATTGATTGGTTTTATCTGCATCCACGCCCTTTGGAATCCCAAAATTTTGTTTGCATGCATTAGTTTTGTGACTTGTAATGGCAGGCAGTTCTGCTATTAGAATGTGATTCTCGTCTGACAGTTTTGTGACTTGTAATGACATGTTTGTATTTCTTTGGCAGTCATCATGTGCTTGACGAGGCTGAGAGGTCTCTGCATGATGCCTTGTGTGTGCTGTCTCAGACAGTCAATGACAGCAGGGTTTTACTCGGAGGTGGATGGCCTGAGATGATTATGGCAAAGGAAGTTGATGAGCTAGCCAGGAAGACTCCTGGAAAGAAATCTCACGCTATTGAAGCTTTCTCGAGGGCACTCTCAGCCATTCCTACTATCATTGCTGACAATGCTGGTTTGGACAGTGCTGAGTTGATTGCAAAGCTACGTGCAGAGCACCATAAAGAAGGATGCACTGCAGGGATTGATGTCATCTCTGGAGCTGTAAGTACCCAAATAAAGAAAATGAAAAAAAAAAAAAAACCGAAATAGGACATTTTAGGTGTATCTGATGCCTGGAAACCTCTTCAATCCGTTTTTCTGGATTGTCATCGTTAATTGATGCCTGACAATTTTTGACATTCTGGCAGGTAGGAGACATGGCAGAACGAGGCATATCTGAATCATTTAAAGTCAAGCAGGCTGTCTTGCTGTCTGCAACAGAGGCTGCAGAGATGATTCTTAGAGTTGATGAGATCATCACATGTGCACCTCGGAAGAGAGAAGATAGAATGTGAAAAGCTGGATAGAACAATTTGCCAGAAACAAATGTATTTTGACGTCTGCCCTTGTCTTGGCATAGTTTATGTATGATTTGGATGTTTATGTTATTGTTAGAAGATGGGATTTAAAGTTTTGGAGAAATGAGTTTTCGATATGGTCGTAATTGTAAGTGAGCACTTAATTTTGGATTTCTATCTAGTTTTCGTGAAGAAGAAAGCAACGGCCGGTGGGGTAGGGGGCTTTGTTTTTGTTTTCTTTTGCAGAGTATTAATTTCATGATTTCTCTGTTTTACGTTTCTCATCTCAACTATAACTATCATTCGCTGATTTATTGCTTTCGTTCTCGTGGTTGATTTAAGCAAACAACATTAACAAAATGACTGGATTGAAAAGGCACCGGATTGTCTTCCTCTCTGTTTTCAGGTGAACATATTTGTACTATATGTTTGCTTTTTTTGAGTTGAAAGTGAAACCGTCTTTATCACCAAAACGAAGTCAGTCCATTGAAGAAACAAAAAAAACAAAAACAAAAAAGTCAATCCAGCGCAGCGGTAATAAAATGAAAAAAAAAAAACAATAATATTTGATCAATGAACTCAGAACGCTGAATAGAGACGTTTGTTGAATGTGGTGACTCTGTCACTGTTGGCACGAAAGACGCCCCAGCTGACATTATCTTGTATCTTCCCAATCCTATCCTCCTTCTTACATTACACCCAAAATTTGCAAACAGATATAGAGTGTCGCGATGTCGTCGGATGCGTCGGAGTTCGATCCTGATCGTATCGAGTCTTACAAATTCCCTGAGGTACGCATCTCTTTGTTTTTCATGCTTTGTTAATTGCATTTTCTACACAGCTCTCAACTCTTGAATTAATCTACTTTTCGGCTAATTTTTGTATAGCGATCCACTTTGCTTGCCATCATAGTTTCTTGTAACTTTTTTTCCCCTTCTTTTTCTTTGTGTCTCATGTTGTTGCATATATTGATTTGGAACGTCAGACGACTTACACCTATTCGGAGAGGTACGCTTAAGCGTTTCTATCAGATTCAGAGCAGTGTTTTTTTTTTTTTTTTTTGGTGTGGTTTTTTTTGTAAAATCATGGAATTACCTGGCCATTGAAATGTTTAGTCTATACTCTTACCCTTTGTAAATTGGCAGAGATGTAGCGCTCTATGCGTTGGGTATTGGAGCTTGCGCCCGGGATGCTGTGGACGTCGACCAACTTAAATTTGTTTACCATGACAAGGGCCAGAAGTTTATCCAGGTGTTAATGATATAATCAAGTTGCTTTTTCATTGAATCATCATTGGAGTTATTTCGTCTAGTAGAATCATTTGAGATAATTGTACAAACATGCTGCTGCGAGCTGCGTCTTTGTTTGTATTTACAAAACATATCCATAGCATAAATAATGTTGCTATTTTCACTAGGTCTTGCCAACATTTGCTGCTCTGTTCTCGCTTGGATCTCTGCCAGGTGGTTTAGGTCTGCCCGGGTTGAAGTAAGTCTAGATGATAAGGCCCCGTTTACACATTTCATGTGTAATGCTTGAATTTACACTAGCTTGGTGGTTCACGAAATTCTGATTTTATTTTTCTTTTGCTGACTGGAATTTCTGGTTTTTGTTGCCACCAGATATGATCCTCGTCTTTTGCTGCATGGACAGCAATACATAGAATTATACAAGCCACTTCCTTCAAATGCTTGTGTATGGCTTTTACTATAAGCTGTATTTTATGCCTGAACGTGCAGTAGCTCTGGCTTCTTTACATTGTGAACCTTCTCTAGAATTGCTTAATTTTTCTACCACCTGTATGTAATAACTGGTCAAGTGCAGTAAGAGTCTCTGCCCAACCGACATGGCTGCCAAAAAATTGCTTAATTTTGGAATGAAACTGATTCGTTGCTCATTAACCTTGCTTTTAATAGCATTTTGAGTTGTAGATAAAAAAAGTAGCATCCTAAGTTGATAGTTTTTTTATATTTCTTTTAGTGATTACTTTGTTGTGAAATCAATTTTTTTTAAAAAAAATTATTATTTTTGGTTTTGTTTATCGTCCATTTGTTTCTTTGAAGAGAGAATAAGTTTTATTTTATGTTACTTTTTTTTTTTGCAGTTAAAAAATACTGTGAGTCTTGCTGGACTCCATGATAAAGGTTTGTGTATGTTAGCAGAAGCATATTATTATTTCAGTAACTTGCAGAATCATATGCATGCTAGTATGAGGAAGTTTGACTTAAAGGTTCTTTGGAGAAATATAAGCAAGATGCATGGTATCTGTTTGATATGTTTATATATTACATGAAGGTTCACATCTGTTATATGAAGTTCCAAATGAAGTCACACTTTATAGAGATAGGGTAAAGAATCACACTTTAAAGAATCACTATCCTTTCTTTTTCCAAAGTGAAGTCACACTTTAAATAATCACTATCCTAAACCCTTTGTTTATAGAGATAGTAATGCTATAATTAGTTTTTTTGTTGTTGTTAATTTTCTTGGCAGGTAAAGCTGCTATTCTTGAGATTGAAACAAAAAGTTACGACAAAGATTCTGGTGCATTGTTATGCATGAATCGGTAAGTACTCATTTGAGATAGCTGATCTAGTACTGCAATACAATTGACACAGCTGGGGTGTTTCTTTCCAGGACAACTGCCTTTCTGAGAGGTGCTGGTGGCTTCTCAAAATCATCTCATCCATATTCATATTCAAACTATCCAAAGGACAAGGTTCCATCTGTGAAAATCCCAAAAGGTCAACCTTTTGTAGTGTTTGAAGATTGTACACAACCATCTCAGGCATGTAGCATTTATTTCATTATTGCAAGAATGAAAGTCATTGTCTCATACCTCCTAGTTTTAGTTAAGTATTTTCCTTGATCATGCTCCTATTTCGTATGGCATTTGGTCCTTTTTCCTACAGAATTAAAAGTGGTTGAGTTCTAACACAATGCTGCTTTGTCAACCTATTTCCCAATTGGTGATCACAATGCTGCTTGTATGCCCAGGACTCGAGTAATAGGCAGCTATTAATGGCTTGTGCTTGCTTTAAATCTAAAAATGCATTTTCTTTAAATAGCATATTCAAGATAAACAAACAGAGTAGTATTTTATTCATCTTTATGAGTGATGAACATGTTCAATTTATGGTTTGGATACATTCAGTTTTTATATAAATATAACTACATAGAATCTTTTGACCTCTTTATGACTTTCTGCAGGCATTGCTGTATAGGCTATCTGGAGATTATAATCCTCTGCATTCAGATCCTACATTCGCAAAAGTTGCAGGGTTGGTTTCCCACTTAATTACATAGATGGGCTTTTGTTTAAGTTTTTTCTTTTAATTTTGTGTAGGTCATAATCCGCCTTCAGATCCTATGATGCTGTTTTGTCTCAACATGCTAAGAGTCATACTGTAGCCAACTAATACTGCGCATTTTTTCTTCATTACCTACAATAACTGTGGCCAATTAATTTCTTTGCCTGGTCATGTTTTCTCTTCTCATTTGCTCAGGCTTTGCCGACTTAGATAGCAGTATACTTTATATAGTTCTGAGTCAATTGTATTTGAAATGAGCTATGTTTTACTTGTTCTGGTTTTTCAACTTTCATTTGTACCATAGATCCAAAATGAACCCAAAATTAAAATTTATCTAACATCTTTGTATTGCATTGTCAAAGATTCACACGGCCGATACTGCATGGCTTGTGCACACTTGGATTTTCAGTTAGGGCGATTGTGAAATGCATTTGCAGAGGAGATCCAAACCTGGTCAAATGCATATCAGGCCGATTCCTTTTACATGTCTACCCTGGTGAAACTTTGCTCACTGAAATGTGGCTTGAAGGCTTAAGGTAGATTTGTGTCTCGTTCATTGGCCTCTGTGAATCATTTATTATAAACCAAATCGAGTTAATGTTAGTGTTCAAATATGCAGGGTCATATATCAAACAAAGGTGAAAGAACGAAGCCGGACAGTGCTTTCTGGATATGTGGATCTCCATGGTTTATCTTCGTCGCTGTAAAACACTTGTTTATTTACATACGTATTTTGTACTAAATAAGCATATGAAACGTCTCTGTCGTGTATTGATGCTGTAAACAATAAAGGAAATATTACAGGGTTGTGAACCTTTTACTATCAATTAACACTTCTCATGTCCCAGGAAATAATAATGAGGTCCCACAAACAAAAAGGGAAATATTCGGTGTTTACATTTAACAAAAATAAAAAATAAAAAATGATTTAAATTTTTTTAGTATTTACACCTCATTTGGCATACTAATAGTAATTCACTTATTATGTATTGCAGAAAAATTACATAATTATGAATTATAAGGTCCTTTAGATGATTTTAGAGGACACTTCAATATGTATTTATTTATAATTTCCAGAGGCCAATATAAAATTTGGAGTTTGTTGGGCTTTTAACATAATTTTTCTTTTTTCTTTTGGTAATTAGCTTTACTTTAGCTTTTATTTATGGGCTGGTCTGGTGGTACTCAACCCGGACATTTTTGCCCTTTCCATTCAAGTAGGGCCGCAAATACTCTTTCTTCTTGTAATGTTCATACAATTTACAAAGCTAGGTGCTTCTATCAGATACGCGAGTTTTTGGCATAAACGTTAAAACTGAGTCTTCGTCTTTCTGACAAGTACAAATCTTTGACTGCGCTTAGGGCTTTTCGAAATGCCAAGCGACACTGAAGAGGCTTCACAGCCCACCGTTAATGGCGACAATGTACGAGCTCTCTGCGATGTGGTCCGAGAGTTGCCCATTCGCGCCGTGATAGACTTATTGTCCATAGGGGTGATCTCCGTTACCCTAATTTTTCTCTTCTTGCCTTTTCCTGTATTAGTTCAAGTGTTTCTTTACGTTTAGAACAACGCTTAGGAATTTACTATATATGGAGTTTATTGTAGTGGTAGCCAATTACGGTTCTTCAAATGTCATTCCTTCAGATTTTTTTGGGCTCATATTCTTCTAAAGATTGTTCGTACTGGATTATGTTAAACCTTTTGCATCTGTATTGTTGAGGCTCGTTTACTACGGGTAGACGAGTATTCACCTTCTAAGTAGATGCGGCTAAAATGTCCTCAATAGATTATTAAAATGCTTTTGAAATTTTCAGATTAGATATATATGTTTTTCTGTTGTAGGTATGCACCAGATGCATTTTGCGATTATTTGGGATCAGAGAGCATGTTTATTATCGTTCTTCACTATCACCGTCAATGTTGAGTTCACTTCTTGGAGATTCAACATGTTCAGAGAAACATATGGTGGATGGTAATTTCAGAGAACCGGTAGTTTGTAGCATTTGTTTGGGAATCTTGCAGTTCACTTATTGGGAGGATAAGAAGTTGGTGACGGAAAACGAGAGCGCTAATGAGTTGGCTGTTTCCATTTCCAGTCTGATTAGGCAACAGGGCTTTGAGATTGACAGCTATTCTCTTGAAGTGTCTATACCTCCAATTGTCCTGGAAAACGATCACACTGTTTGGTAAGATTTGTAGTTTCACAGAAAAGCTCTTTGACTTTTGAACTTTGGAACATTTCTGAAATATGGTGAACCTAGTTAACATTCTACATCCCAAGTATAGTTAAGTTTCTATTTAGTCCACATTTAAGTTTCTTTTATTTGAGCTCTTTGTACATATAGGTTGCTTTAATGCTTCATTTTCTTTTGTAGGTTGTATATGAAAAGAAAGTATGAATCTGAACCTTGGTTCCAAGGAAAATCAATTTCTGAATGCATTTCTGCGAAGGATGCTCTAAAAATTTCTCTTATGGAATCCCTTGAAACAATGTTGGTATGCAAAGATTCTTTCAGATTCTAATTCTGTTATTTATATGACATAATTTGAAAAGAAAATAAAAAGGTTTTTATTGAGAACAGTGAATTTTATATGATTCATAAAAGATACGAATAGTCAATTTAATCTAGGATGAATTGAAGTTTTGCAGGGTTGTAAATCCAACATAAGCGCTTTCCGCATCCGTTTAACATACACTCACCGTATATCATCAAAAACAGTTGAGAATTCTGTAGAGGGGTGCCACGGAGGTAAAAGAAGAAAAACAGGCATGTTCAGTTTTATACTACTACCACTTGTTCCTGTTTTTATTGCAAATTTCAGAGTGATCTCAGATTCAGCGCTCCAAATGCGTTTAAACCCATAATTGAGAACTTATGTACATGGCATGCGTGTTTGTAATGTTATAGAATTCTAAAATATTATCACTGGAGTAGAATTTTAGCACTGTTCGATAGCTATTTACTGTTATTGTTACAGGCGCTGGAAATGGTTTGAACACAATTGATGATGACTTCAAATGCTCTGGCCCACCAATTGAAGCTGGTGCCGTTGTTGAAAGGTCTTTTGTGAGTTTTCAAGCTAATGAATCGTCTGAGTGCCTGAAGTTACCATTAGGGCAGGTACTCTAATGGAATTTTGTTTGGTATTGGTTGCTGAGAGTTCCATTTTTTCGAATGATCTGAAGACTATAATTGCCATTTTTGGATGTGATGTGATGGGGGTACAATGATGAGTGAACTTAATGTGAGAGTTACTGTTATTTTCTTTGTGTTACTAGACAATAAGTGCTAAGATTTGTTCTGTTGGATATACATAGGGTACAAGTATGAGACTGCCTTTTTAGTTTCAAGCATTAGCTTGGTATCAGAGCTGAATCATTTATCTATCTCACTTTTCTAGTCAGTTTTTTGGCTCAATCTTTGTTTAAAAAAACCTTGTGTATGATGTTGATTGTAATTTCACTTTTCATTTATCCATTCTAGTCCAATGAACCCTGCTGTTTGGAGTTTCACTGCTACCGGACGCAAATCTATGTTGGTGGGAGATACCTGAAGGTAGGCTAATTTATTTTTTCCTGTCTCAGACAGACTAGCTTATCTGAGCAGACCCAAGTTTTAGGCTTATTTGGGCGCATCCAAATCTACTTTCGACCTGTTTACTTACTAGGATGCCAGAAAGGTGTTAAGATTATTCTCATATTAATTATTGTGGTAAAGCCATCTCTCTCTCTCTCTCTCTCTCTCTCTCTCTCTCTCTCTCGGGGCAAGAGATACTATGTAGTTTGTGTGTATGTGTACTTATGCATCTTTAGGGATGCCTGGATCTTCTATCCGAAGATGGAAAAATGGGTTTGAGATGTTTTGTTATTATTTCTATGTCTGAATACTAACCTCAGTGTCATTAAGCTAGTCTTGAGGTTGTGTCTGCTTCATTAGCTAACATTGTAGTTGCTTTTTGTCATTAGCTAATCTTGTGGTTGCCGAAAGGTAATCAATGCTAATTACTCTTTATGTTACAGTACTCAAGAAATGTGAGTCAAACCTGTTGGATTATTGATGATGAGAGAATGGGAGAAGCATCTGTCGAGGTAATATTTCCAAATATTGGCCAGTCTTTCTAATTTGGCTTGTTCTTCTGGAAACAATGGTGGAAATTTTGACATTTATTTGTGTTTTCCTGTATAGGAGATACTAGGTAGCAACATTCTTCCTCTATGTCGTGGTGATAACTATAAGTTTCATGCTGCTGGCAGAGAAGATATAGATGTAATGGAAATCTGCTTTTTTGTACTGCAGTTTGAGTTAATAAGTAAATTCTGAAGTATGTATCTTTTTAGGTTCGGATGTTGGGTTCTGGAAGGCCTTTCCTCCTTGAAATACAAAATGCACGCTATATCCCATCTGAAGAGTCTGTAAAATTTTTGGAAACAAAGATAAATAACTTGGAAAAGAAACTGGTGAGCTCACTGCCAAATCAACATTGTTGTTTCTCCTGTCATTGAGCAATAACAAAAGAACACATTATGGATGCAGGTAGGTGTGAAAAATCTGAAACTGTTAGGCAGTCAGTCGTGGGAACTGATGCGTGAAGGGGAAGCAGAGAAACAGGTTTGTTCTTCTTCTTCATTTATTTATTTATTTTCTCTTTTCCCCTACCCCTTCTTCCCATCTCATGTTGATGGCCTTGTTATATTGTCTTGTATTTGCACGCAGAAGCAATACACTGCGCTAGTGTGGATTTCTCGTCCTCTCAAGGATGAAGACTTGCAGTCTATATCTTCACTTGAAGACTTGGTGAGCTATCTTTAAGCCTCATAACAGTTTTCTACTTGTTTATCGTCAACTCTAAAGCATGACATAATATGATGCATGGAAAAGATTTTATGTAGAAAGGACCTTGCCTGTGAACACTAATTCACATTGTGTCCACTAATTATGAATAATAAGCAATAAAAAAATGTCAAGGGTTTCTCCAAATTTGTTATGAACTATTCTTACTTTTCTTTTTGTTCATTCGTCGTTGCTTAAATATACATCATTTGTTCTCTTTTAGTATTTTATAAGTTAGTTCTTATGACTGAGGAAGTCTTCTATAGTTTTTGTTGGGCAACTAATGTTCCTTGATTTCAAAGCTTTCCTTAATTGAAATTCCGTCTGATATCTATTTATTTTGTATAGCATATTCTGCAGAGGACTCCAATCAGGGTACTGCATCGCCGAAGTCCATTAGAACGTGAAAAGATCATACATTGGTTTGTGGATAGTTCAAATTTTATGGCACAATAATGTTCTAGATGTTATCATGTTTTTAATCTGAAACAGTGTTTCTCTACTTTCCAATTTAGGATGAGAATCGAGAGGATTGTTGGAAGTTCTCAGTATTTTCTTCTGCATCTATGTACGCAGGTAAACTTTTTATAGCTTCTTAGCATGAAAGTAAAACTGAATCAATGAACTTGATTGAGCTAAAATTTGTTTGCCAGCATCTTTTTATTAAAATCATGGACCTTAGGTTTTGGTAATCAAATATGTTCAGGAAACAAGTGTTTCAGGTTTCTGTACTTATGACATATAAAGTTTTAATACTTTATGCATTGAAAATATCACAAAAATTCAAATTTTAATGTAAGATTGAAACCTCCATTCTTTTCATGTTTCACATTAACCCTGCATTAAAATACTTTATGCATGTATATCTTATTTACTTATTTAGTTGAATTTTGGCCTTTGATTTTAATGGAAGAGTGACTCTTTAAATTCGTATGTATGGAACAGAACACTTATATATGTCTTTGCAGCACAGGCTGGAACATATATCAAGGAATTCGTTCATGGGGACCTCGGACGCACCCAACCTAGGTATAATTTATTTTTTAATCACCTGGACCTTGAGAGGTTAGGGTTCTGTCTTGGTCATCATGATCCCTTGAGAGGTTAGGGTTTGGGACATTAGAAATCCCTTCTTTTGACTGGCTGGGGACTCTGCTCTTTATGTTCTGTTGATCAGAATGGCTTCCCTTCGTCTTTTGCAGCATTGGATCAATCTTTACTTGTAGAGCAGAGATACTGCGGCTTGATGTAACAGATGTGAAAATGGAATGTTTTCTCACTGAATGAGGTTATTGTTTATTCCTTCATTCATTTGTCTTATTTTCCAGTGTCAGGCTTGAAAACTGAGTTCCCCTTGCAGGAACCATTACTTTGTACAACTACTCAGCTGCAGCTGCAGCTTTGGGGGATTCATATACGGTTCAGACCAAATGATGCAGCAGATCAATCAGTGAGAGTTTAGAACGTAGTTGTTTCTGTTTTCCAGAGGCTCTCATCTGTGGCCGGTCCTGCACTTTCATGTTTTTTATGTTGATTTTTGTTTGAAGATACAAGTACATTTTCCTTTTGCTTGATGTAAGATAACAATTGGTCCCGAGAGCCCTTTCATTGATCTTTTTACGGTATGCACTAACAGGTTATTATTCACTGATGTTAAATTAAATGAATGCACTAAAACGTCTGTGGCCTTAGTAAGTTTTGGCAATAAAGGGCTTGAATTGTCTGGGCCTTTTTTTGGACCGAGCTGGAAGACCTGTAATTATATTTTATAGGCCCAATTAGTTAGTAGTTTACTGGACCTATCTACATTAGCCGAAAGTTGTAATGGTCTGATGATGGTCTTCAAGCCCAATAACGAAAAACTAAACTCGCCCCAATCAAAGCCCCAATGAAGGCAAAGTGAGCTGAAGTTTAAAATTTGCTTTATGGGCCCATGCAACAGAACACCTCGGCCCAGTTCCTAGTACATTATCTTAGCCCAATTTTTTTTTGGTGCGAGGAACTTAACATGAATCCACTGATTTGCAACCTAGTTGGGCTTTAATTGTTACTAGAGTCCCAATTAAGGTTATACTGGGCTCAGAGTTGAAAAATGTGGCCTCAAGCCCAGAGAATTAAACGGAAGCTCAATTAAAAAAGCGGCCCAACAATACACAATTAAAGAAAAGTGGCCCAACATTAAGCCCAAATATTTAAAAGGCGGCCAGACTCAAGACTGTAAAAGGCGGCCCAACAAATAATATTTGATTTGTAGAATTGAAAGATGCTGCCCAAAGCTAAAGAATTACGACCAGCGGCCCAGCAAAACATAACAGAACTTTGCAATCCAAATATTTACGAGTCATTCTATAGTGAGGGCCTTATCTAAAGCTCCTAGATGAGGTCCTATCCATTAATTATTTGATCAAACAAACTAATTTGATCCAATTGATTCAACGGTTAAGAGATAGGGCCTTATCTAAGGGCCCTAGATAAGACCCAAACTATAGAACCTATAGTGGTCCATAACATGCCAAAATTTAAAGCAGCCCAAAAGTGGAGGAGGAAATAAAAATGGGCTGACATCTGGACCCATCTAAATTAATGGGGTGGTGTATGAGCCAGCTTATAGGCCCTTTAAGAATTTGGGGCCCAAATACAATTATCTTTCCCGTGAGGGTTTGCCCACCCTTAAAACTTTGGTCCTCTGTTTTTTCCCATTTAGTATTCCCTGGCCGCACATTCACTCGATCTACGGTTGAACCTTGACAACGATTGGCTACAACGAATAGTTCGCCATACAACTCCAAGCAAACTATTACTTGATCCATAGATTTACGTGGAACAGTAATGATACTTTTGAGATAAACGATTTAGGTCGCGACCAAAAGTTATGGTTGAGCCGTTTCTGGTGTACCAAATTTTGGCCTTTGTGGCGGACATTATAAGATGATTCTTTAGGAACATCGAGATTAATTGTCCAAGAGTAATCTTGGGCCATGACTGATATAGAACAAGATCCCTTACAAATTTAGAAGGCAAAAGGAAAAAGGAGCCCTTCTTGGCAATTAATTAAAGCACACCCACCAACACAGTAACTCTGAAGAAAGCGTGGAATAACAGCCGATTCTCACTTCATCCCAAGTTTTTTTCCTTGCTGACGCTGAATTCATCTTGTGTTGATCAATAGCTACTGCTCAAGATAACGTATTGCTTTGCGCGCCATAGTTCAACTTTAAAATAGCCTGTGCTAACCTAACCTAACCCAGGAGGTCGACAACAGCATGCACCCAACTTAGCCATGAACTCTTTTTCTTTTTTTTTCGCTCTTTTCATCTTTGTTGTCAAGCATCGATAAAACTACTCTATCCAAGATGCACCCAACATCTTAGCCATGAAACTATACCGGTCTGCAGCTTCATCAATCTGTAAATACAAGAGCCATATATAAATACAATGGTCGGGACCATAAATGACAATATAAACTCAATCAGATACTTGCCATTTTCTGGGTTGGACGTCCGCCTCCATGCCCAGCCTTGCATTCAATGCGACCAATAATCGGATTGGTCTGTGGGCTTTTCTCCAAACTTGTGCTCAGAACATATTGCAAGGTCTAAGAATAAAGAGAATCAATTATACAATTGAAGAGAAAATAACACACACAACTGAAACAAACAAAAGCACAAAATCAATAAAAGAGAATAACACACAACTGAAACAGACAAATGCACAAATAAATAAAAGACTCGTAGATTCTATCGCAAAAGAGACTCACCGCCAATAACTTCAACGTGTGCAATGGTACGACTCGATCATCATGATCTGCAGTCAATAGCATGGTAGATGGGTACTGGTGAGGTTGGCTTGCATGCAGTTCCCATGGTCTCCTGACGTTGTGTAAAGGCGAGTACCTGAAAGTAGAAGGCAGGGAGGGATAAGCTCGTATTCATATTTACAAGAACCACCAAGACATCTGAGCCTGTCACAGAAATCGGAACAAAACATGCTCACAAATTGCCTAGTAAGAAGAAGACTGATGAAGAGGCGCATCAAGCATAATGCATAAATATGTACTGCAATCCCTCTTATCCTAACAATCACACTCATTCCAACAAAGAATGAGAAATCTTGTTTATGGAGTTCTAAGCAAATGTGAATTGGAGTAATACTTTATCCCACCATCACTATCCATCACAGAACTGAGACTAAAACAAGGCAGTGAAATACTTCTACAGAATTTTAAAACATTGCCCTAACCAAAACAGGACTGCAATCAGATACACCTCAACTCCACCAAATGAAGAGAGAAAATGTAAACAAAACAGTACTCACTTAATTAACCATTGGAATTCTTCCTCCTTGTCAGAACAGCCATAATCAGAAGTCCATGCATGACCTGAGTAACTCTTCTACATCAAACATATGTTGCAACCAGAAGAAGAAAAAAAAAACCTTAGAAGACCCAAAGGAAGTAAATTCACCTATGGTAAACTTGTGGAACCGTAGCATGTCCATAACACCAACATGAGCTAGTGCACAACCAAAAAGATCGGGTCTCTGCGAGAAGGCATTTTTTTTCATATAAATCACTCACTACAGTTTTTATAGTAAACAAAGCTAAAAATGCCAAACCTGATTTATGCAAGCTCCAACGAGCAGCCCACCATTACTTCCACCTTCGATACACAACTTGCTAGGTTGGGTATAACCCGCAGATACCAGGTATTCAGCTGCAGAAATGAAGTCATCAAAGCAATTTTGCTTTTTAGCGAGGGAGCCTGATTTATGCCATTCCTCCCCGTACTCCCCACCACCACGGATATTTGCTATGCAGAAAACAGCATCTAAATGTCTTGTAAGTACAATACGACTAACACTGAAATAAGGCGTAATACTAATGTTGAATCCACCATATCCATATAGCAAGCACGGGTGTGATCCATCCAAAGGAATGTTCTTTCTGGCCACGACAAAAATTGGTATCTCAGTTCCATCCTTACTGGGAATGAATACCTGGATAATGAAAAAACGCATCATATAGTAAATGAAATACTGCATGTGATAAGAAATTGAAGGTACATAGAAAGAATGAGAGCAAGCTAGTGACACTAAAATGTCAGTACAACAAGCTCTAGTACCTGATCAACTTGGAACTCTGAGCGATCAAACCCAGGAACTGTAATTTCACGAAATACCTTCATGTCCGGAATTTCGTTCGCTAAATTACACTGATATATTATACCAGGGGTGAGAAAACTCGTAAACCCAAAAAAAGCAGTGCTGTCTTCACGTCTTCCAGAAATCCCACTAACCGAGCCAATGTCAACGGGTAATTGATGCAGCAAGTTACCTGAATTCAAATCCCTAATCTGTAGTACATACTTCACATCACTCAAGTAACTAACAATCATTTGGCCACCATTCACAGCACATACTGATTCAAGTACATCTTTTTCAGCTTCTTGGAGAACGTCAGTCCAAACAGTTGGTTCCTTTAGATCAACTCGGACCAACTTATATTTTGGAGCATCTTTGTTTGTCAGAAAAGTAAACAGAGTGTCATCATTTGCAATGAGATCATACATTGCATCAAATGTATCAATAAGCTTCAGAACTGGGAGCAAATCATTTTTCTCCCTTAGACCTTCAAGCCCATTAGGAAGTGCAGACATGTCACAGTAATAAAATTTGTTGACTGGGTCGCAACCCTCAGTAATAGATAGAATAATATACTGTAGATTACAGAGTACCAGAAAGAAAAAAAAAAAGTTAGTTCAAAATAATATTACAATAAATCTGCTTTTTCTAAGCCATACAACAATCTAATCAAAACAAAAATGGCAATTTATAAGGGGTGTTTCACATTGGAAAAAAACTAGAAAAATTATATAAGAATTTAATATCCACGTTTTTATCATAAATATATAGAGCTGTAACATCCACGTCATTAGATCCATCTTACAACCATGGCCCAAATGCTTCAATATGAAACTCTTGGAATCTGGCACCATTTTCTGTATGGTGAGACATCATTAAACGTATTCACACCTAATTCGCCATCAATAGTGTGGTGGCTATTATAGTATCCTTTAACAGATTCCGTTCAAAAAATAAAAGATCTAAAGACGTAAATGTGAATGACAAAATGGCGTAAAGAAGGATAAGACTTAAATGCCCATTTACAAGGGAAATGATACTTCCCTAACAGTATCAACAGCCAGTATTTATGACTCATAATGCGTGTCATTACTATGATTTTCCAAAGGTGATGCATCTTGGTTGCTAAGTTGCCAGTATTAATAGCACTTAAAACCCGATATGATACATGCTTCTATTACACACAGAGGGCCCTTTCTACAGAAAATGAGTCACTGAATCTTTTCTCTACACAGACTACAAATTGTATACATTGAGCAGTTTCACCACTGGGCAGAGTTTCTGGGTGAGACCTCAACTGTAAACCCCATTCTAATGCAAAATCACAAAACTATATGGAGAGAGCAGGTGACATGTCTTAACTTTAAGCTTCATTTTAAGTACAAGAATCCTACTGCTTCAACAAGAAGAAAAGGACTCTAACAGAGCCATAAAATCCAGGAAGATAACAAAATCGACCTACCTTCCCATCAGCAGTAACATTGGCTCCAAACAAGTATTTAGGATTTTCAGGATCCTTCCAGCATAGTATGTCTTTTGATTGATCTGTACCCACGAAATGATAGTAAACCTCATGATAAAGATTTGCGTTGGTCTCTGTCCCAGCATCAATATCTTTTCCTTCTCTACAAAACAAATCAACAGTTCTATAAATTCAATTTCATTATTTTGCACAAATCTAACAAACGAGGAAATATCAAAATAAACCTAACAGAGCTATTCATTGTCTTAATAATAGTTTCTAAGTTTCTAAATAAATTCAATTTCAATGACTCTTTTGTGCCATTATATCCACATATCTATACTCACAGCCCAAACTTTAGCTAATCATAGCCTAGTAATAGCCATTTAACCATCTTCGGATTCTCCAAATTAAGTAAAACAAGAGCATCTACATCAATTCTGTCACTTTTTTTATTCTGTATCTTATTAATTTAACTGAAAGTCTCAAACTATCAGCCATGCTAATTAGAGAACTCCATCAAAATCCACATGCCCACAACTTTTTAGTGTAAAGATACATGATTTCCACTTACTTTGGAGCTGGATATCGGCTGTAGAAAAACCCTTTGTTATCATGTGTCCAGGAAATGCCCGAAAACTTGACCTGAAAATAGTAAGCTCATCTCTGTAAAGGTGCCATGGAGAACACACATTACTTTATATCAAAACATACATAAACTCCAGCGCTTACCCAAGATAAAGTATCTGGCTCGATCTTCTTATCCTCAACCCGCATCACTTTGATTGTTACCCAATCACTGCCGCTTGTGCTAAGGGCATAGGCCACGTACTTGGCGTCCTCACTTACAGAATGCGTGTTCAAAGATACAGTCCCATCTTCACTGAGCGTATTAGGATCAAGCAAAACCTCAGGTTCTCCATCCAAACTGTCCTAAAACCAAAAATGAACCCCAAGAAAGAAAATAAGGAAAGAAGAAGGAAACAGAGGAAGGAATGAATGAATTTATATGTAGTTGATTATCAAATATAGAGCCAATGGCCAACCTGGACGTAGATGACGTTTTGGGCTTGAAGCCCAGTATTATGGGAGTAAAAGTACTTATTCCCTTTCCTATAAGGTGGATCATAGCGTGGGTGATCGAAGAGCTTGGTGATCTTTTCACTAAGCTTGCCTCTCGTATCACATTCCTTTAGAACCGACTGTGTCAGTTCCACTTGTTTCTGTACAAAATCCTTGGTCTCTTCTGAGTCAGGATCTTCAAGCCTAAAAGATTAAATCCAAAAGAGTCAGAAAATCAAAATTCGATCAAATTCTTATAAATAGCAGCATCAAGAAGTCGGCGATTGATCCTCGTTGAGATAACAAGCAGTACAAATGCTAGGGTTTTGTATTGAAACTCTAAGTACAAATGCTAAATACTATTGAAACCCTTGAAAGAAAATCTTCTTCGATAATAAATTTCAATTTCTATACAAATAAACAAACGAAAAAAAAAATGGTGGGAAATATGTAGACAAGAGGAGGTTGTACTATACCATCTATAAGGATCGGCAATCTTGACGCCATGGTAGTCATCGATAACAGACTCATCTCTGCGGACTCTAGGGTATTGCAAGGGCACGTCTAGGGCACAAAGCGAGCCCATTCTAGGTTTTGAAAGAAATGAAAGAGAGCGAACGGAAGACCCTTTTTTCTTATTAACGTTACGAGAAAGAAAGCGAAGGGATTTGAGAGGGCTTGAGATTGAGATTGAGATTGAAGGCGGTTGGGTTTGGGTAAATACTAGTCGTCGTCGTCCTATTCCTGCAGACGAAGACGAAGACGAAGACGAAGACGAAGACGAAAACGAAGACGAATGTGACGAAGACGAAGACGAATGTGAAGATGAAGTGTTTGATGTTGTGTTTAAAATAGAACGAAAAGAAGCGTGTGATTTGTTGGGAGCCTTGGGGCAATGGCATTGGCATGGCGAGCATATGACAACATTGTTTACGCCGAATCCTCAGGAGTCAAAACCTTCGCCCGTTGGAAGTTGGAACCTCGAGGCATCAGTACTTGCTGGGCGTTACTTGCCAAAAAGAAGGTGGGCTAATGTGTGCTCATTGTGTGTGGTTTATGTCGCCATAATTTTGACTAGCCTAGCCCTTTAGAGCATCCATAATGATGCTCTCATCCACAATAATGCTCTCTATTACTTAGTTAAAATTTAGGTACGAATATAAGAAAATTATTTTAAGAGCTTTCTAAAAAATTTTAACTCCAACCATACTCCTTAATTTGGAGAGTCTTAAATGCTATAACTCTTTTTTGATTGGTTCATCTCTATTAAAAAAAAAAAAATAGTTAACATTAAATACATGTTTGAAATACTCATTAAATAAAACAGCATTAAATTATAGGGAGCCACTAGGAGTCTTTTTTCTCTCCTCAGATTTAGGAGCTCCTAAAGGACTCCCTATTTTAGGAGGTGGATAGGGAGTGTAGTTGGAGTTGTATTTTTACGATTCCTCTCTAAAATTTGTCAAATGAGGTGGTTTAGGGAGCTCATTGTGGATGCTCTTAGAAAGCGATCAAACCGCATCCACATAAATTAATATACAAAGCAAAAGCAAATCAACTTGTTGGATTAACACTGACTGATCCATCACCCATCATCCATCATTCATACTGCGAAAAACGTTTGGACATAAAAATTCCCATATGGGCTTTTGAAACGTCTGCTGGACTAACCCATTGGGTTGTTAACGTTGAAGTGGATTAATTAGAACCTCAATCAATTCAATTCTTAGAGCATCCACAATGATGCTCTCTATTTCTTAGCTAAAATTTGGCTAAGAATATAAGAAAGCTATTTTAGGAGCTCTCTAAAAAATTTCAACTCCAACCATACTCCCTAATTTGGAGAGTCATAAATTCTTTAACTCTTTTTTAATTGGTCTATCTCTATTATAAAATAAAATAAAAAATAGTTAACATTAAATAAAGGTTTGAAATCCTCATTAAATAAAGCAGCATAAAATTATAAGGAGCCACTATAAGTCATTTCTCTCTCCTCAGATTTAGGAGCTCCTAGAGGACTCCCTATTTTAGGAGGTGGATAGGGAGTGTGATTGGAGTTGCATTTTTACGATTCCTCCCTAAAATTTGTCTAAGGAGGTGGTTTAGGGAGCCCACTGTGGATGCTCTTAGCACTGGAGTTTAGCTCATCATGCACCATAAAGTCTTTGAAAAATAACTCATGAATTGAACATCACGATCCGATACTATACTCTTAGGCACACCATGCAAACGAACCACATCATCCATGAAAAGTGTAGCCATTTTAGAAGCATCGAATGTCTTAGAGCAAGGGATGAAATGGGCCATTTTGGAGAAACAGTCCACAACCACAAAGATAGAATCGTGCTTCCTCAGTGTCGTAGTTAGCCCAAGTACAAAATCCATGCTGATATATTGCCATGGAACATGGGGTACCAGTAATGGAGTCTACAACCCTGTATTTTGCCTTTTATGTTTCGCAAGTTGACAAGTACGACATCGTTCCACAATCTTAGCAACATCACGTTTGAGACTTGGCCAATAAAATCTGTCTTCCATAAGAGCAGTGGTTTTATCTCTCCCAAAATGACTAGCTACTCCACCAGCATGCAACTCCAAAACCAGAAAGTCTCGTACTGATGTGCGGGGAACGCAAAGTTTATTACTCTTGAAGAGAAAACCATCTTGTAAAACAAATTCATTACTTCTGGATTTGTCTTCTGAAAGTGTAGCATATACCTTCCTAAAATCTGGACATATCAAATAGTCTTCTTTCAATCTTTCAAATCCGGTAACTTCCACACTCATAGTACTTATAAGAGAAACCTTACGACTGAGAGCATCTGCTCGTTTATTCTCCACACTAGCTTTATGTTTTAACACAAACGTAACATATGTAAAAATGGAATGTTTTCTCACTGAATGAGGTTATTGTTTATTCCTTCATTCATTTGTCCTATTTTCCAGTGTCAGGCTTGAAAACTGAGTTCCCCTTGCAGGAACCATTACTTTTTACAACTACTCAGCTGAAGCTGCAGCTTTGTGGGATTCATATACGGTTCAGACCAAATGATGCAGCAGATCGATCAACGAGAGTTTAGAATGTAGTTGTTTCTGTTTTCCAGAGGTTCTCATCTATGGCCGATCCTGCACTTTCATGTTTTTTATGTTGATTTTTATTTGAAGATACAAGTACATTTTCCATTTGCTTGATGTAAGATAACAATCGGTCCCGTGAGCCCTTTCACTAGTCTTTTTAAGTTATGCACTAACAGGTTATTATTCATTGATGTTAAATTAAATGAATGCACTAAAACGTCTTTGGCCTTAGTAAGTTTTGGCAATAAGGGCTTGAATTGTCTGGGCCTTTTTTTGGACCGAGCTGGAAGTTCTCTAATTATATTTTATAGGCCCAATTAGTTAGAAGTTTACTGGACCTATCTACATTAGCCGAAAGTTGTAATGGTCTGATGATGGTCTTCAGGCCTAATAACAAAAAACTTAACTCGCCCCAATCAAAGCCCCAGTCAAAGCCAAGTGAGCTCAAAGTTTTAAAATTTGCTTTATGGGCCCTGTAACAGAACACCTCGCCCCAATTACTAGCACATTATCTTAACCCTTTTTTTGTTTTGGTGCGAGCAACTTAACATGAATCCACTAATTTGGAACCTAGTTGGGCTTTAATTGTTACTAGAGGCCCAATTAAGGTTAAAATAAGCTCAGAGTTGAAAAATGCGGCATAAAGCCTAGATAATTAAAAGGAAGCTCAAGTTAGAAAGCGGCCCAACAATACACAATTATAGAAAACTGGCCCAATATTTAAAAGGAGGCCCAACAAATAATATTTGATTTGTAGAATTGAAAGATGATGCCCAAAGCTAAAGAATTACCATCGGCGCCCTAGCAAAACATAACTGAACTTTGCAGTACAAATATTTACGAGTCATTCTATAGTGAGGGCCTTATCTAAAGCTCCTAGATGAGGTCATATCCATTAATCATTTGATCAAACAAACTAATTTGATCTAATTGATCAAACGGTTAAGAGATATGGCCTTATCTAAGGGCCCTAGATAAGACCCAAACTATAGAATCCGTAGTGGTCCATAACATGCCAAAATTTAAAGCGGCCCAAAAGGGGAGGAGGAAATAAGAATGGGCTGACATCTGGACCCCTTTAAATTAATGGGGTGGTGTAAGAGCCAGCGTATAGGCCCATTAAGAATTCTGGGGCCCAAATACAATTATCTTTCCTGTGAGGGTTTGCCCAACCTTAAAACTTTGGTCCTTTATTTTTGGGAGCTGATTTTCCCACTCCATTTTTCTCCACTTACACTCCCTTTTGCTTTATAATAATTTTTAATCAATTGTTTTCTTTTTTGTTCTTTCCCTTTCCTCTTCTACCCTTATCCTAAATTAATGTTTTGATAATTAAAATTAAGAAAAGTTAACATAAAATAAAAAAAGAAGTCAGAGCGTCTTCTTCTATTTTGATACCTAAACCCTCTTCTTCTCCTTCATCGTGTCTTTCCCACTTCTCATACCCAGAGCTACTCAATCCTTCTCCTACCCAAAGCAAATACTCTTAATTATTGGTGAAAGGTTAGCTAGGATGAAGAACAAAAATTAGAGTCTGAGTTGTAGAGGATTTTACACATGGTAGGCAACAGTCATTTGAGTGAAATGACAGAATTTAGTAATCCTTCAAATTTTCAAGATATTATGCAGGGTACGTTTTATTTCTTACTTAATCTAACTTTATCGATTATTAGCAGTGAATTAGCATATTGGTTTTATGTATGTGTGTGTATCTTTACGTTTAACCTTTTCATAAGGGATTTGTTAACCTCATGGGGAGATGGCATTGATGGTTTACATCTCTGTGTCCAAAAGGAAGCTTTTTGAACTTTAGAAGATGTTTCTGTATTAAAAAGAAATTCACTTTGCTGAGCATTACCTATTATCTTATTCATAGGTTTAGTTTTACGAAATACTTGGTACTCTGATGAATTGCAATTCAATTTTGAGTTTGTTTTTTGTATGCTCTGTCTTTCTTTTGCCCTTTGTTGAGACCCAAAAAATATATGGTTGGACCCGAATAAATTATCAGCCCAAAACGACGATCCATTAGGAAAAAGCGTAAAGCAGAGTGCACCGAAACCCACCACATGCAAATTACAATTCACGTGCCACACTAAATAGATAAATTCGCTCAAGGTTGAGATAAAATATACCGGGTTTACAGGCCCATGCAAAAAATAAGCATCGCAAGACGATAAATTAAAACATGCCAAACAATATGCCATGCCAAGCACGAAATCATTATCGCACACCCAACCACGCTACAAGCCTAAGTGGGCCCAAACCACTCAAAAAACCGGGGCTTGCTTGAGTGGGTTGTGGTACGGACAGTAATAAATCAACATGAGGCCCATTGATGAGCCAGAAAAATGGAAAGTCTCGGGTTGCTTGGGAGCCTCGAGACTCAAGCCCATTTCTCAGGCCCAAACATGTGGGTAAGCACAAGAGAGAAAAGTAGCCCAAAAGCCCAAGCAAAATAACCTAACCCAGAAATGACCCAACCAAAAAAAATAAGCCTAATTAAGAGGCCCAATATTTCACAAAAAGCCCATTTGCTTTGGAAACCACCTTGGCCCTTATGAAATCCTAAAACATCCCACAAAAGCTTCAGTTCTTTTGAAAAATAGAAAACACGTGAAGGAGGAGGTTGGCAGACTTAGCAAGCAAAGCTGCTGGGAGCAAGTTTCAAGCCAGAGACGCCCAAAGAACCAAGGAATGCTAGCCTGCACGCTGTTAAAAGCACCCATTGGACCAGCATATATTTTCAATTCCTTTCCTTCATCAGATTTAGCCAAGGCAGGGGGAAGGAAAGAAGAAAAAACAGTAACCAAGAAGGGAAACTCCCACTGCACAGCTGCGGGAAAGGGGGATATTGAGCTCCCAAATCTCCTGAATTCGAGCAAATAAATAGAGACAATTTTTGCCAAGATAGGGAAGTCAGAAAAGAGAAGGAGAAATGAGGAAAAAGCTTAGCCAAAATAAGTAGAAGCCATTAGGGTTTCTTGAAGAATGGTGATTTCCAGCAACTATAAATTGAGGCTTCCCCTACCCAACAGAGGCAACTCAAAATTCAGGGAGCAAGCTTTCTAAGCTTTCTCTCTAAACTTGCAAAAATCTAACTACCTCGTGCACTGTTCACTTTCTTCTCCAATTTATTTTTCTAGCAGCTGCCAGAAGAACTCTGCCTTTCTTTTTCCTCTTTCCTAGTCAAAATCCCTCACAAAACACCTCATTCCTTACCTTAATACTTCCTTTTCTCATAAACCAAGCTTAATCTCTCTCTTAGTGCTAAACTTATGTTGGTTTTGCTCCCATGCCACATGCCAGTCATGATGAGCTAAAAGACTATCTGAAAGCATGCCAAAATTATCTGTAAGTCACCATTATTCGGATCCGTGAAGATAGCCATAATATCTCCTAAGATTTTGCTACTCTTTCGAGGTATTTTGGGGCTTAATCTTCGAACCCAGGCAAAGGGGACAGTCTCCTCAGTCCGCCCTTTTACAACAGCCCAGCCCATTAGCTGCAGGAAGAAAAAGTCCCCCACATAAATTGGCGACTCTACTGGGGATTAAGCCATTATCTTCATCAATGCCTCCAAGAAAGAAGACCAGAAGCAACAACATGACTTCCCAGGATGGGCCAAGCCATGCTGACTCAGAGTCAAGGCAACATGCCTCTTCTAGAGAAGAAGAACGTGCAAATGAGGGAACTTTTACCCTCACAGACTTTGTTGCAGCCATTCATGCTATGAGTGAGACCCAGAGGGAGATGGCAGAGATGATAAAAAAAACTCAAAAATTCGGCTCCAAAGCCAAGTGAAGTGAATGAGAAACACCCACAAGAAGAATCTGCTGTTGCCGGAAAGGAATCTGAGAAAAAAAGACCATCTTTTGTCACTCAGGAGGACGTTGTTGCCATGCTGGAAAAGGAGCTGAGTCGAAGTCAGGAGATTGGAAGTATCTTCCTCAACAGCCGTACCCATCAAGCTTACTCCAACAGCCATATCCTAAAGGTTATGAAGCACTAACCTTTGTCCTCTTTGACGGGAGGAAGGGGAGCCCGAAGGAGCATGTCAATCGCTTCATTTATGCCTTGGGACCATATGTTGGTGATCATAATCTTCGACTTAGAGAATTTTCAAAG
The DNA here is from genome assembly GCF_000346735.1 of Prunus mume. Next base: position 14,979,331 of record NC_024127.1, read on the forward strand.
AGTCTCACCGATCGTGCTTACACGTGGTATACGACGTTGGCACCTGGCTCTATTCACTATTGGGAAAGCTTGGCAAGCAGGTTTTGTAAGAAGTATTTCCAGCATGAAGAACGAGTCACCACCACTCAACTCAACAACACTTGCCAAAAGCATGGTGAGGATCCCATAGACTTTGTGCGTATGTTCCGGGACCTGGCATTGGATTGCTATGATGAGAAAGATGAGGAGGCGCTTGTTGAAATCTGCATCAGCAATATTGTGGCAGATTGTAGAGTGTATTTGGAGAATATTGGCATTAGTTAATTTTCTCGGCTGCTGGAAGCTGTGAGGAAGACAAGCATGTTCGTCAAGCCAACAAGACAAAGGACTTGGAGGAATGAGAAGAAGGAAGCGCATCAGACATTGGCAATAGATGACAAGCCATCCAATGACTATAATTCACGCAAACAAAAGGATAGGGAGACGTATCCACCATTACCATGCAAAGATGAAGAATTTCATGCTATTCTTGACACAATGATTACTGATGGCGTAATCAAGCCTGTCTGACCCTACAAAATTCCTACCCGAGAGGAAAAGAATGATCTTTGGTACTGCCGTTATCACCAATTTGTGGGGCATCCAACTACTGCCTGTCAAAGTCTCAGGAGGATTTTACACGCCAAAATACATGAGGGAGTCCTTGAACTTCCCTCTAGGAAGCAAACAATTGATGAGGACCCCTTGCCAAAACGAAGGGGAAAGGAGGTAGCTGCTGTCATTACATGCTCTGATGATTTGCTCGATGATGATGAATTGTGCCATCCTTGGAGGAATGACCCGAAGCCGCCGGAAGCTATATGGGAACCTTGCGGAAACATGGAGAAAGCATATTGGTGTAAATATTCGAGGCCTTCAAGTTACAACACACCATGACCGCTCGCTGATGGATAGGGTAACAACTCAGACAACGAAGTCTTTGTTTTGGACATGCCGGAAGAATGCTACTCAGGGGCTTTATCGGGACAGCAGGAAGCAGCTGCTGTGACATTTCATAATCTCACGGAAGCTGAAACAAGCGTGATGGAACGTTATTTAAGCACAAAACAGGGGCTCACAGCTTCACAGGTCCTTCAAAGAAACCCGAAGTTCAAATCACTCTTTGACTAACTTGGCTTCGGGCCTCAAGCAAGAGAAGCAGCTGCTGTAGCTCTGATGAATATCTGTGCGGAGTCTAACTCTCATTGCTTTACCGCTCAACCACAAGGGTCATTTTTGGGAAATGACAATGCTATTGTCTTCACGGACGAAGACATGGAAGTTTCATACCCGGACCATAGGAGGCCGCTTTATTTGGAGGGACAAATCAATGATGTGTTCATAAGGAGAGCTTTGGTAGACACGGGTTCCTCTGTCAACATATTACCTCTGTCTGTGCTTACGGCAGCTGGTATCCCATTGTCCAAAATTGTCCAATCACAAACAAACATCAGCGGTTTCGGAAATAAGAGTGAGGTCACAGTCGAGCATCTGCAAGTAAATTTGAAGGTTGGGCCAATTCGGTCACCTATTAAGTTCTATGCCGTGGATGTGGATGTGGCTTACCATGCTTTGCTTGGGAGGCCATGGCTCAACAAACATAAACTTGTGGTCTCTACCTATCATCAATGCGTAAAAGGAAGAATTGGGCTGAGGCCACTACGTATACCTGGGAATCAAGCACCGTTCAAGAAGGATGAAGCTCACTACTCCGAGGCAGAATTCTACATTGAATGCACAGGTGCTGGAAGCAACCCATCTAAGAATTTCGGGACCTACCTTCTTTCGTGGACTGAAATTCGTGATTTAAGCATGAGGAGCTTGTCACCATTGTTGATCGAGAGAGAAAGAGGCATTCGGAAGTCAACAATCATGCCTATGATCATCCCCAATGCTCAAAGGTGATGCTGCCCGATGGACGTACCATGTATCGCTTATGACGGGGTTGGGGGCTTGACCGTGTCTTATGGGAAAGCCCCGAGTATGGAGGGAAAATAATGCAAACAAATAGCTGTGGGAGTTCTAATAACAAGGCACCCATGTCTTGTGTTTTCCAAGAACCGATGACAGCACCCAGACACATACAAGATGGATCAGCAGCAGTAGCTGAGCAGCTGGAAACAATTGATTTGAGTGAGGATCCCTCTGCCCCAAGGCCCGTCTCCATCAGCGTTCATTTAACAAGTAAAGAGAAGGAGGCCATAGTATCTTTGCTAAAAGAATTCCGAGATGTGTTCGCTTGGAGCTATGAGGAAATGTCTGGCTTAAACCCAAGCTTAGCAAGTCAAACTTTGAATATTGAGCTTTGTACAAAACCTATTGTGCAGCCGAGAAGGAATTTTCATCTTGAAGTTGAGAAGCAAATCAAGGTGGAAATTGAAAAGTTGTTAGCTGCCGGATTCATTAGGCCAATTAAGCATCCTACGTGGCTAGCAAATATTGTCCCTGTGAAAAAGAAAACCGGTGTGATCAGAATATGCACGGATTACAGGGACCTCAACCGAGCTTGCCCAAAGGACGAGTTCCCGCTGCCCAACATGGATATCTTAATTGATTCGACCTCGGGTCAAGGCTTGTTGTCATTCATGAATGGGTTTAGTGGTTATAATTAGATCAAGATGTCACCCAAAGATGCTGATAAGACAGTCTTTCGAACACCATATGAGAATTTTTATTATACGGTCATTCCATTCGGCCTCAAAAATGCGGGCGCCACATACCAAAGAGCCATGACAGGGTGTTTCACGACATGATGGGAAAAGAAGTCGAAGACTATGTGGATGACCTTGTGGTGAAGTCCAAAACCAGAGAAGGCCATCAAGAAGTTTTGAGGAAGGTGCTGGAAAGGTGCCGCCTGTACGGACTGAAGATGAATCCAAAGAAGTGCGCGTTTGGAGTTTCATCCGGCAAATTCTTGGGGTTTCAGGTACACCAGCATGGCATAGATGTGGATTCTGAAAAAACTAGAGCCATCAACTCCCTTGCACCCCCTAGAAACCCAAAAGAATTGAAAAGTTTTATTGGAAGACTATCGTATATCCGACGCTTCATCCCTGGTCTTGCTGCCATAATGAGTGCTTTTACTCCATTGCTCAAAAAAGGCACGCCGTATAAATAGAGTGAAAAGTGCCAAGAAGCTTACAAGAAAGTGCAACACATAATCACCAAGCTACCCACTATGAGAGCACCTATTCCGGGGCTTCCTTTCAAGCTTTATTTGGCTGCAACAAACACAGCGGTGGGGTCCTTGCTTGCTCAAGATAATCATGACGGGGAAGAAAGTCTCATTTATTACGTAAGTAGGCAACTAAGGGGAGCTGAAGTGAGATATCCGAAGACTGAACTCTTGTGCCTTGCTCTTGTCTATGCTGCACAGCGCTTGCGGCATTACTTCTTTGCTCACAAGCTACATCTCATAGTCAAGTCTGATCCCGTAAGATATTTGCTTACAAGGCCGATGTTATCCGGACGCCTTGCACGATGGCTGCTGCAACTATCCGAGTTTGATATCACCTGCACCACCCCAAAAGCCATCAAAGGGCAATCCGTGATTGACATGTTGCCTCTATTTCCCGAAGTTGAAGAATTAACAATCTCTAAGGAAGTTCTGCGGGAGCTGCCAGAGATGGTTGCTGTAGTCACAGAGGTGGGACCATGGACCCTCTACTTCGATGGGTCTTCTACATTGAAGGGTGGAGGGGCAAGTGTGGTGCTTGTCAATCCCGAGGGGCAAGCCACGGCCCTCTCATTTAAACTAAATTTTCCATGCACAAATAATACGGCGGAGTACGAAGCTTTTATTGCAGGGATGTCTATAGCAAGGGAAATGGGTATCGAAAGAATTAAAATGGGTGTCTACAGCAAACTTGGTGCTGAGTCAATTGCAAGGAAATTTCGCTATGAAGGAACCAGCATTGGCGCCATATCGTACAGCTGCTGAAAGGCTTGTTCGTTCTTTCAAACAAGTTGTGCTGGAACATATCCCGGGGGTCACTAATAGATATGCTGATGCGTTGGCCACTTTGGGATCAAGGCTCTCATTTGTTGAAGAACAGCCCAATATTACAGTAATCAAGAAGGACACGCCGGTTGTTGAAGCAATGGCTCAAGAGGAGCAGCTGGAAGAGGATGACTGGAGGAAGCTTGTGAAAGAAAAAATAGGCAAAGGAAACGACATCAAAGAATTGAAGGATTATGCGATCATTTTTGGGGAACTGTACAGACGCCTTCCAGGAGGTATTTTGACCCGCTGCATAGGGACAACAGAAGCGCAGGAGAAGCTCCAAGAGGTACATGAGGTTACTTGCAATTTGGAGCCAATAATTAGCTTGTATCGGCACCTGCAGCACAAGGGTTATTATTGGCCAGAAATGAGGAAACAAGCAGCTGAAATGCAAGCCAATTGTCCCAAGTGTGCAAAGATACCCTCCACCGAGGAATCATTCACCAGCTCGTTTCCGGAGGATTGGAGGGCTCCATACTTGGCATCCTTCATCAATGGAGTCTTGCCAACCAATCCCAAGCATGCACGCAAGCTCAAAAGGACAATGAAAAGATACTTCATAGATGGGTCAACTCTTTATCGCAAGGGGTTTAATGGTGAGCCATTAAAATGCTTGGGAAAGTCAGAAGCACAGCAAGTCATGGAAGAGATTCATGCTGGAGAATGTGGTGAGCACCAAGGAATGAAGAGGCTTTACCGGCAGCTGCTGAGTGTTGGGTATTATTGGCATACAATGAAGAATGATGCATACAAATTTGTGAAGAGGTGCCACACATGCCAAGTTCATGCCAACTTAAGTCACAAGCCTCCCACACTGCTGCAGGATATGCGCACTCCTTGGCCCTTTCATACTTGGAGGCTTGACTTGATCGGAACTATCCATCCATTATCTGACGGCTACATATGGATCATCACAGCCACTGAATATTTCACAAAGTGGGTTGAGGCGATTCCTCTGCGGAAGGCCATGGGGGCTGCCGTTGCCAATTTCATCCGTGAATATATCGTATGTAGATTTGGGATCCCGTATAAGATTGTCACCGACAATGGCACCCCGTTTGTTAATAAGCAAGTAAGCTCGACGCTTAGTGGTTATGGCATCAAGCATCGTCGCTCCACGCCCTATTACCCACAAGGAAATGGTCAAGCGGAAACCACGAACAAGACTTTATTAAGAATCCTAAGCAAAATGGTTTATGAGTATGAAGGAGGTTGGAGTGTTCACCTGCCGGATGCTTTATGGGCCTACCGCACCTCTTCAAGAAGTGCCACAGGTTTCTCGCCCTATTCGCTTGTGTATAGGTCCGATGCCATTTCACCAGTAGAGATCACCATCCCCACTGCCAGAATAGCAGCTGTTAACGACCTCGAATGGGATACAAAGTCATGCTCGGAATGGCGCATGCTGGACCTTGAAGAAGAGTAGAAGTCGAAAGAATGATGGCACTTTGCCACAAAATTGTTGCTCAAGCATATAACAGGACAGTCACGCCTCAAGCCTTCAAACGAGGAGATCTTGTGCTAAAAGTTGTCAAGCATGTGAGAAGACAAGTGTCGGGACCTTCCAAGTTTGCGCCATAATGGGAAGGACCGTTTGCAGTCAAAGAAGTTTATAGCAGTGGCTATTATCGCTTGGTCTCTGTCAAAGAGGGCACGCTGACGGATCCCATCAACGGGAAATGGCTCAAGTTCTACCACTGCTAAGATAACTTTATGCCCCGTACTTTTATATTTTCCTTCTGTAAAAAAAAAAAAAAAATTCCTTCTGTCTTATTTTCATGTTTTAAAGACACTTTTGTATGACGCACCATTATGGTGGCAAGCGCTTTGCAATGAGAATGAAGGAATCTTTTGAAAAAAAAAATTGTGTCTCTAAAAGTTTTACTGTTATTTACACTTTGTCAAAAAAAATAAAAAAATTCTTTATATAATAAATAAATAAATAAAAACAACAAAACATGCCACTTAGTAGTGAGACACGTTAGGCAAAGTCACTCAGATGGGGTCCCAAAGCATCGCGCTTAAGCAAAAAAAAAATAGCATAAATTGTGTTTGCAAAGAAACATGCAATTTTGAGGTGCTGGAATAGCATGATGCGCACAGCACCTGGAAGCTTTATAGAGCCCGAGTAGAAATCATGCACATATTAGCTTGACCCTTTGGGAAAGGTGGGAAGCTGTTTTGTCAAGCTTAGAATCTAGATAAACCATGCAAAAGAAACTTTCGAAATTCTGCTTCTCTCAAAAAAAATTTCGGCAGCATATACCCTGTTTTCAACGATATCCAACCTGTCGGAAAATTTCAAGCAGTCCACAAAGGCAAGTCTTGCCAACAAAAGCAGTACATATATATATATATGTGGGAAACATGCAACATGCCTCAAGCATTCAGAAATTCATACAAACTTCAATAGTTTAATATCACGTTACAAAGGCATAATGACGTAGTCGTTAGAGTCAAAAAAAAAAAAAAA